>OZ038490.1:79493866-79531366 GCA_964036315.1 Acanthosepion esculentum | reverse complement strand
TCAGATATAGATTCGGATTACAAGCGAAACAAAATGTCAGATATAGATTCGGTTTACAAGCGAAACAAAATGTCAGATATAGATTCGGTTTACAAGTGAAACAAAATGTCAGATATAGATTCGGATTACAAGCGAAACATAATGTCAGATATAGATTCGGATTACAAGCGAAACAAAATGTCAGATATAGATTCGGATTAGAAGTGAAACAAAATGTCAGACATAGATTCGGATAACAAGCGAAACAAAATGTCAGATATAGATTCGGATAACAAGCGAAACAAAATGTCAGATATAGATTCGGATTACAAGCGAAACAAAATGTCAGATATAGATTCGGATTATAAGTGAAACAAGATGTCAGATATAGATTCGGATTACAAGCGAAACAAAATGTCAGATATAGATTCGGATTATAAGTGAAACAAGATGTCAGATATAGATTCGGATAACAAGCGAAACAAAATGTCAGATATAGATTCGGATTATAAGTGAAACAAGATGTCAGATATAGATTCGGATTACAAGCGAAACAAAATGTCAGATATAGATTCGGATTATAAGTGAAACAAGATGTCAGATATAGATTCGGATAACAAGCGAAACAAAATGTCAGATATAGATTCGGATTACAAGTGAAACAAGAAGTCAGATATAGATTCGGATTACAAGCTAAACAAAATGTCAGATATATATTCGGTTTACAAGTGAAACAAGATGTCAGATATACATTCGGTTTACAAGCGAAACAAAATGTCAGATATAGATTCGGATTACAAGCGAAACAAAATGTCAGATATAGATTCGGTTTACAAGCGAAACAAAATGTCAGATATAGATTCGGTTTACAAGTGAAACAAAATGTCAGATATAGATTCGGATTACAAGCGAAACAAAATGTCAGATATAGATTCGGATTACAAGTGAAACAAGAAGTCAGATATAGATTCGGATTACAAGCGAAACAAAATGTCAGATATAGATTCGTATTATAAGTGAAACAAGAAGTCAGATATAGATTCGGATTACAAGCGAAACAAAATGTCAGATATAGATTCGGATAACAAGCGAAACAAAATGGCAGATAGAGATTCGGATTACAAGTGAAACAAAATGTCAGATATAGATTCGGATTACAAGCGAAACAAAATGTCAGATAGAGATTCGGATTACAAGTGAAACAAAATGTCAGATATAGATTCGGATTACAAGCGAAACAAAATGTCAGATATAGATTCGGTTTACAAACGAAACAAAATGTCAGATATAGATTTGGATTACAAGCGAAACAAAATGTCAGATATAGATTCGGTTTACAAGCGAAACTAAATGTCAGATATAGATTCGGTTTACAAGTAAAAGAAAATGTCAGATATAGATTCGGATTACAAGCGAAACAAAATGTCAGATATAGATTCGGATTACAAGCGAAACAAAATGTCAGATATAGATTCGGATTACAAGCGAAACAAAATGTCAGATATAGATTCGGATTACAAGTGAAACAAAATGTCAGATATAGATTCGGATTACAAGCTAAACAAAATGTCAGATATATATTCGGTTTACAAGTGAAACAAGATGTCAGATATACATTCGGTTTACAAGCGAAACAAAATGTCAGATATAGATTCGGATTACAAGCGAAACAAAATGTCAGATATATATTCGGTTTACAAGCGAAACAAAATGTCAGATATAGATTCGGTTTACAAGTGAAACAAAATGTCAGATATAGATTCGGATTACAAGCGAAACAAAATGTCAGATATAGATTCGGATTACAAGTGAAACAAGAAGTCAGATATAGATTCGGATTACAAGCGAAACAAAATGTCAGATATAGATTCGTATTATAAGTGAAACAAGAAGTCAGATATAGATTCGGATTACAAGCGAAACAAAATGTCAGATATAGATTCGGATAACAAGCGAAACAAAATGGCAGATAGAGATTCGGATTACAAGTGAAACAAAATGTCAGATATAGATTCGGATTACAAGCGAAACAAAATGTCAGATAGAGATTCGGATTACAAGTGAAACAAAATGTCAGATATAGATTCGGATTACAAGCGAAACAAAATGTCAGATATAGATTCGGTTTACAAACGAAACAAAATGTCAGATATAGATTTGGATTACAAGCGAAACAAAATGTCAGATATAGATTCGGTTTACAAGCGAAACTAAATGTCAGATATAGATTCGGTTTACAAGTGAAAGAAAATGTCAGATATAGATTCGGATTACAAGCGAAACAAAATGTCAGATATAGATTCGGATTACAAGCGAAACAAAATGTCAGATATAGATTCGGATTACAAGCGAAACAAAATGTCAGATATAGATTCGGATTACAAGTGAAACAAAATGTCAGATATAGATTCGGATAACAAGCGAAACAAAATGTCAGATATAGATTCGGATAACAAGCGAAACAAAATGTCAGATATAGATTCGGATTACAAGCGAAACAAGAAGTCAGATATAGATTCGGATTACAAGCTAAACAAAATGTCAGATATATATTCGGTTTACAAGTGAAACAAGATGTCAGATATACATTCGGTTTACAAGCGAAACAAAATGTCAGATATAGATTCGGATTACAAGCGAAACAAAATGTCAGATATAGATTCGGTTTACAAGCGAAACAAAATGTCAGATATAGATTCGGTTTACAAGTGAAAGAAAATGTCAGATATAGATTCGGATTACAAGCGAAACAAAATGTCAGATATAGATTCGGATTACAAGTGAAACAAGAAGTCAGATATACATTCGGATTACAAGCGAAACAAAATGTCAGATATAGATTCGGTTTACAAGTGAAACAAGAAGTCAGATATAGATTCGGATAACAAGCGAAACAAAATGTCAGATATAGATTCGGATTACAAGCGAAACAAAATGTCAGATATAGATTCGGATTACAAGTGAAACAAGAAGTCAGATATAGATTCGGATTACAAGCGAAACAAAATGTCAGATATAGATTCGTATTATAAGTGAAACAAGAAGTCAGATATAGATTCGGATTACAAGCGAAACAAAATGTCAGATATATAGATTCGGATAACAAGCGAAACAAAATGGCAGATATAGATCCGGATTACAAGTGAAACAAAATGTCAGATATAGATTCGGATTACAAGCGAAACAAGATGTCAGATATAGATTCGGTTTACAAGTGAAACCAGATGTCAGATATAGATTCGGATAACAAGCGAAACAAAATGTCAGATATAGATTCGGATTACAAGCAAAACAAAATGTCAGATATAGATTCGGATTACAAGCGAAACAAAATGTCAGATATAGATTCGGATTACAAGCGAAAAAAAAAGTCAGATATAGATTCGGATTACAAGCTAAACAAAATGTCAGATATATATTCGGTTTACAAGTGAAACAAGGTGTCAGATATACATTCGGTTTACAAGCGAAACAAAATGTCAGATATAGTTTCGGATTACAAGCGAAACAAAATGTCAGATATAGATTCGGTTTACAAGCCAAACAAAATGTCAGATATAGATTCGGTTTACAAGTGAAACAAGATGTCAGATATAGATTCGGATTACAAGCGAAACAAAATGTCAGATATAGATTCGGATTACAAGTGAAACAAGAAGTCAGATATACATTCGGATTACAAGCGAAACAAAATGTCAGATATAGATTCGGTTTACAAGTGAAACAAGATGTCAGATATAGATTCGGATAACAAGCGAAACAAAATGTCAGATATAGATTCGGATTATAAGTGAAACAAGAAGTCAGATATAGATTCGGATTACAAGCGAAACAAAATGTCTGATATAGATTCGGATTACAAGCGAAACAAAATGTCAGATATGGATTCGGATTACAAGCGAAACAAAATGTCAGATATAGATTCGGATTACAAGCGAAACAAAATGTCAGATATAGATTCGGATTACAAGCGAAACAAAATGTCAGATATAGATTCGGATTACAAGTGAAACAAAATGTCAGATATAGATTCGGATAACAAGCAAAACAAAATGTCAGATATAGATTCGTATTATAAGTGAAACAAGAAGTCAGATATAGATTCGGATTACAAGCGAAACAAAATGTCAGATATAGATTCGGATAACAAGCGAAACGAAATGGCAGATATAGATTCGGATTACAAGTGAAACAAGATGTCAGATATACATTCGGTTTACAAGCGAAACAAAATGTCAGATATAGATTCGGATTACAAGCGAAACAAAATGTCAGATATAGATTCGGTTTACAAGCGAAACAAAATGTCAGATATAGATTCGGTTTACAAGTGAAACAAAATGTCAGATATAGATTCGGATTACAAGCGAAACAAAATGTCAGATATAGATTCGGATTACAAGTGAAACAAGAAGTCAGATATAGATTCGGATTACAAGCGAAACAAAATGTCAGATATAGATTCGGATAACAAGCGAAACAAAATGGCAGATAGAGATTTGGATTACAAGTGAAACAAAATGTCAGATATAGATTCGGATTACAAGCGAAACAAAATGTCAGATAGAGATTCGGATTACAAGTGAAACAAAATGTCAGATATAGATTCGGATTACAAGCGAAACAAAATGTCAGATATAGATTCGGTTTACAAACGAAAAAAAATGTCAGATATAGATTTGGATTACAAGCGAAACAAAATGTCAGATATAGATTCGGTTTACAAGCGAAACTAAATGTCAGATATAGATTCGGATTATAAGTGAAACAAGATGTCAGATATAGATTCGGATTACAAGCGAAACAAAATGTCAGATATAGATTCGGATTACAAGCGAAACAAAATGTCAGATATAGATTCGGATTACAAGCGAAACAAAATGTCAGATATAGATTCGGATTACAAGCGAAACAAAATGTCAGATATAGATTCGGATTACAAGTGAAACAAAATGTCAGATATAGATTCGGATAACAAGCGAAACAAAATGTCAGATATAGATTCGGATAACAAGCGAAACAAAATGTCAGATATAGATTCGGATTACAAGCGAAACAAAATGTCAGATATAGATTCGGATTACAAGCGAAACAAAATGTCAGATATAGATTCGGATAACAAGCGAAACAAAATGTCAGATATAGATTCGGTTTACAAACGAAACAAAATGTCAGATATAGATTTGGATTACAAGCGAAACAAAATGTCAGATATAGATTCGGTTTACAAGCGAAACTAAATGTCAGATATAGATTCGGATTACAAGTGAAACAAGATGTCAGATATAGATTCGGTTTACAAGTGAAACAAAATGTCAGATATAGATTCGGATTACAAGCGAAACAAAATGTCAGATATAGATTCGGATTACAAGCGAAACAAAATGTCAGATATAGATTCGGATTACAAGCGAAACAAAATGTCAGATATAGATTCGGATTACAAGTGAAACAAAATGTCAGATATAGATTCGGATAACAAGCGAAACAAAATGTCAGATATAGATTCGGATAACAAGCGAAACAAAATGTCAGATATAGATTCGGATTACAAGCGAAACAAAATGTCAGATATAGATTCGGATTATAAGTGAAACAAGATGTCAGATATAGATTCGGATTACAAGCGAAACAAAATGTCAGATATAGATTCGGATAACAAGCGAAACAAAATGTCAGATATAGATTCGGATTACAAGTGAAACAAGAAGTCAGATATAGATTCGGATTACAAGCTAAACAAAATGTCAGATATATATTCGGTTTACAAGTGAAACAAGATGTCAGATATACATTCGGTTTACAAACGAAAAAAAATGTCAGATATAGATTTGGATTACAAGCGAAACAAAATGTCAGATATAGATTCGGTTTACAAGCGAAACTAAATGTCAGATATAGATTCGGATTATAAGTGAAACAAGATGTCAGATATAGATTCGGATTACAAGCGAAACAAAATGTCAGATATAGATTCGGATTACAAGCGAAACAAAATGTCAGATATAGATTCGGATTACAAGCGAAACAAAATGTCAGATATAGATTCGGATTACAAGCGAAACAAAATGTCAGATATAGATTCGGATTACAAGTGAAACAAAATGTCAGATATAGATTCGGATAACAAGCGAAACAAAATGTCAGATATAGATTCGGATAACAAGCGAAACAAAATGTCAGATATAGATTCGGATTACAAGCGAAACAAAATGTCAGATATAGATTCGGATTACAAGCGAAACAAAATGTCAGATATAGATTCGGATAACAAGCGAAACAAAATGTCAGATATAGATTCGGTTTACAAACGAAACAAAATGTCAGATATAGATTTGGATTACAAGCGAAACAAAATGTCAGATATAGATTCGGTTTACAAGCGAAACTAAATGTCAGATATAGATTCGGATTACAAGTGAAACAAGATGTCAGATATAGATTCGGTTTACAAGTGAAACAAAATGTCAGATATAGATTCGGATTACAAGCGAAACAAAATGTCAGATATAGATTCGGATTACAAGCGAAACAAAATGTCAGATATAGATTCGGATTACAAGCGAAACAAAATGTCAGATATAGATTCGGATTACAAGTGAAACAAAATGTCAGATATAGATTCGGATAACAAGCGAAACAAAATGTCAGATATAGATTCGGATAACAAGCGAAACAAAATGTCAGATATAGATTCGGATTACAAGCGAAACAAAATGTCAGATATAGATTCGGATTATAAGTGAAACAAGATGTCAGATATAGATTCGGATTACAAGCGAAACAAAATGTCAGATATAGATTCGGATAACAAGCGAAACAAAATGTCAGATATAGATTCGGATTACAAGTGAAACAAGAAGTCAGATATAGATTCGGATTACAAGCTAAACAAAATGTCAGATATATATTCGGATAACAAGTGAAACAAGATGTCAGATATACATTCGGTTTACAAGCGAAACAAAATGTCAGATATAGCTTCGGATTACAAGCAAAACAAAATGTCAGATATAGATTCGGTTTACAAGCGAAACAAAATGTCAGATATAGATTCGGTTTACAAGTGAAAGAAAATGTCAGATATAGATTCGGATTACAAGCGAAACAAAATGTCAGATATAGATTCTGATTACAAGTGAAACAAGAAGTCAGATATACATTCGGATTACAAGCGAAACAAAATGTCAGATATAGATTCGGTTTACAAGTGAAACAAGATGTCAGATATAGATTCGGATAACAAGCGAAACAAAATGTCAGATATAGATTCGGATTACAAGCGAAACAAAATGTCAGATATAGATTCGGATTACAAGTGAAACAAGAAGTCAGATATAGATTCGGATTACAAGCGAAACAAAATGTCAGATATAGATTCGTATTATAAGTGAAACAAGAAGTCAGATATAGATTCGGATTACAAGCGAAACAAAATGTCAGATATAGATTCCGATAACAAGCGAAACAAAATGGCAGATATAGATCCGGATTACAAGTGAAACAAAATGTCAGATATAGATTCGGATTACAAGCGAAACAAAATGTCAGATATAGATTCGGTTTACAAGTGAAACCAGATGTCAGATATAGATTCGGATAACAAGCGAAACAAAATGTCAGATATAGATTCGGATTACAAGCAAAACAAAATGTCAGATATAGATTCGGATTACAAGCGAAACAAAATGTCAGATATAGATTCGGATTACAAGCGAAAAAAAATGTCAGATATAGATTCGGATTACAAGCTAAACAAAATGTCAGATATAGATTCGGTTTACAAGTGAAACAAGATGTCAGATATACATTCGGTTTACAAGCGAAACAAAATGTCAGATATAGTTTCGGATTACAAGCGAAACAAAATGTCAGATATAGATTCGGTTTACAAGCCAAACAAAATGTCAGATATAGATTCGGTTTACAAGTGAAACAAGATGTCAGATATAGATTCGGATTACAAGCGAAACAAAATGTCAGATATAGATTCGGATTACAAGTGAAACAAGAAGTCAGATATACATTCGGATTACAAGCGAAACAAAATGTCAGATATAGATTCGGTTTACAAGTGAAACAAGATGTCAGATATAGATTCGGAAAACAAGCGAAACAAAATGTCAGATATAGATTCGGATTATAAGTGAAACAAGAAGTCAGATATAGATTCGGATTAAAAGCGAAACAAAATGTCTGATATAGATTCGGATTACAAGCGAAACAAAATGTCAGATATGGATTCGGATAACAAGCGAAACAAAATGTCAGATATAGATTCGTATTATAAGTGAAACAAGAAGTCAGATATAGATTCGGATTACAAGCGAAACAAAATGTCAGATATAGATTCGGATAACAAGCGAAACGAAATGGCAGATATATATTCGGATTACAAGTGAAACAAAATGTCAGATATAGATTCGGATTACAAGCGAAACAAAGTGTCAGATATAGATTCGGTTTACAAGTGAAACAAGATGTCAGATATAGATTCGGATAACAAGCAAAACAAAATGTCAGATATAGATTCGGATTATAAGTGAAACAAGAAGTCAGATATTGATTCGGATTACAAGCGAAAGAAAATGTCAGATATAAATTCGGATTATAAGTGAAACAAGATGTCAGATATAGATTCGGATTACAAGTGAAACAAGACGTCAGATATAGATTCGGATTACAAGTGAAACAAGATGTCAGATATAGATTCGGATTACAAGTGAAACAAGATGTCAGATATAGATTCGGATTATAAGTGAAACAAGAAGTCAGATATAGATTCGGATTACAAGTGAAACAAAATGTCAGATATAGATTCGGATTACAAGCGAAACAAAATGTCAGATAGAGATTCGGATTACAAGTGAAACAAAATGTCAGATATAGATTCGGATTACAAGCGAAACAAAATGTCAGATATAGATTCGGTTTACAAACGAAACAAAATGTCAGATATAGATTTGGATTACAAGCGAAACAAAATGTCAGATATAGATTCGGTTTACAAGCGAAACTAAATGTCAGATATAGATTCGGTTTACAAGTGAAAGAAAATGTCAGATATAGATTCGGATTACAAGCGAAACAAAATGTCAGATATAGATTCGGATTACAAGCGAAACAAAATGTCAGATATAGATTCGGATTACAAGCAAAACAAAATGTCAGATATAGATTCGGATTACAAGTGAAACAAAATGTCAGATATAGATTCGGATAACAAGCGAAACAAAATGTCAGATATAGATTCGGATAACAAGCGAAACAAAATGTCAGATATAGATTCGGATTACAAGCGAAACAAAATGTCAGATATAGATTCGGATTATAAGTGAAACAAGATGTCAGATATAGATTCGGATTACAAGCGAAACAAAATGTCAGATATCGATTCGGATAACAAGCGAAACAAAATGTCAGATATAGATTCGGATTACAAGTGAAACAAGAAGTCAGATATAGTTTCGGATTACAAGCTAAACAAAATATCAGATATATATTCGGTTTACAAGTGAAACAAGATGTCAGATATACATTCGGTTTACAAGCGAAACAAAATGTCAGATATAGCTTCGGATTACAAGCGAAACAAAATGTCAGATATAGATTCGGTTTACAAGCGATACAAAATGTCAGATATAGATTCGGTTTACAAGTGAAACAAAATGTCAGATATAGATTCGGATTACAAGCGAAACAAAATGTCAGATATAGATTCGGATTACAAGTGAAACAAGAAGTCAGATATACATTCGGATTACAAGCGAAACAAAATGTCAGATATAGATTCGGTTTACAAGTGAAACAAGATGTCAGATATAGATTCGGATAACAAGCGAAACAAAATGTCAGATATAGATTCGGATTACAAGCGAAACAAAATGTCAGATATAGATTCGGATTACAAGTGAAACAAGAAGTCAGATATACATTCGGATTACAAGCGAAACAAAATGTCAGATATAGATTCGTATTATAAGTGAAACAAGAAGTCAGATATAGATTCGGATTACAAGCGAAACAAAATGTCAGATATAGATTCGGATAACAAGCGAAACAAAATGGCAGATATAGATCTGGATTACAAGTGAAACAAAATGTCAGATATAGATTCGGATTACAAGCGAAACAAAATGTCAGATATAGATTCGGTTTACAAGTGAATCCAGATGTCAGATATAGATTCGGATAACAAGCGAAACAAAATGTCAGATATAGATTCGGATTACAAGCAAAACAAAATGTCAGATATAGATTCGGATTACAAGCGAAACAAAATGTCAGATATAGATTCGGATTACAAGCGAAAAAAAATGTCAGATATAGATTCGGATTACAAGCTAAACAAAATGTCAGATATATATTCGGTTTACAAGTGAAACAAGATGTCAGATATAAATTTGGTTTACAAGCGAAACAAAATGTCAGATATATTTTCGGATTACAAGCGAAACAAAATGTCAGATATAGATTCGGTTTACGAGTCAAACAAAATGTCAGATATAGATTCGGTTTACAAGTGAAACAAGATGTCAGATATAGATTCGGATTACAAGCGAAACAAAATGTCAGATATAGATTCGGATTACAAGTGAAACAAGAAGTCAGATATACATTCGGATTACAAGCGAAACAAAATGTCAGATATAGATTCGGTTTACAAGTGAAACAAGATGTCAGATATAGATTCGGAAAACAAGCGAAACAAAATGTCAGATATAGATTCGGATTATAAGTGAAACAAGAAGTCAGATATAGATTCGGATTAAAAGCGAAACAAAATGTCTGATATAGATTCGGATTACAAGCGAAACAAAATGTCAGATATGGATTCGGATAACAAGCGAAACAAAATGTCAGATATAGATTCGTATTATAAGTGAAACAAGAAGTCAGATATAGATTCGGATTACAAGCGAAACAAAATGTCAGATATAGATTCGGATAACAAGCGAAACGAAATGGCAGATATAGATTCGGATTACAAGTGAAACAAAATGTCAGATATAGATTCGGATTACAAGCGAAACAAAGTGTCAGATATAGATTCGGTTTACAAGTGAAACAAGATGTCAGATATAGATTCGGATAACAAGCGAAACAAAATGTCAGATATAGATTCGGATTATAAGTGAAACAAGAAGTCAGATATTGATTCGGATTACAAGCGAAAGAAAATGTCAGATATAAATTCGGATTATAAGTGAAACAAGATGTCAGATATAGATTCGGATTACAAGTGAAACAAGACGTCAGATATAGATTCGGATTACAAGTGAAACAAGATGTCAGATATAGATTCGGATTACAAGTGAAACAAGATGTCAGATATAGATTCGGATTATAAGTGAAACAAGAAGTCAGATATAGATTCGGATTACAAGTGAAACAAAATGTCAGATATAGATTCGGATTACAAGCGAAACAAAATGTCAGATAGAGATTCGGATTACAAGTGAAACAAAATGTCAGATATAGATTCGGATTACAAGCGAAACAAAATGTCAGATATAGATTCGGTTTACAAACGAAACAAAATGTCAGATATAGATTTGGATTACAAGCGAAACAAAATGTCAGATATAGATTCGGTTTACAAGCGAAACTAAATGTCAGATATAGATTCGGTTTACAAGTGAAAGAAAATGTCAGATATAGATTCGGATTACAAGCGAAACAAAATGTCAGATATAGATTCGGATTACAAGCGATACAAAATGTCAGATATAGATTCGGATTACAAGCGAAACAAAATGTCAGATATAGATTCGGATTACAAGTGAAACAAAATGTCAGATATAGATTCGGATAACAAGCGAAACAAAATGTCAGATATAGATTCGGATAACAAGCGAAACAAAATGTCAGATATAGATTCGGATTACAAGCGAAACAAAATGTCAGATATAGATTCGGATTATAAGTGAAACAAGATGTCAGATATAGATTCGGATTACAAGCGAAACAAAATGTCAGATATAGATTCGGATAACAAGCGAAACAAAATGTCAGATATAGATTCGGATTACAAGTGAAACAAGAAGTCAGATATAGATTCGGATTACAAGCTAAACAAAATGTCAGATATATATTCGGTTTACAAGTGAAACAAGATGTCAGATATACATTCGGTTTACAAGCGAAACAAAATGTCAGATATAGCTTCGGATTACAAGCGAAACAAAATGTCAGATATAGATTCGGTTTACAAGCGAAACAAAATGTCAGATATAGATTCGGTTTACAAGTGAAACAAAATGTCAGATATAGATTCGGATTACAAGCGAAACAAAATGTCAGATATAGATTCGGATTACAAGTGAAACAAGAAGTCAGATATACATTCGGATTACAAGCGAAACAAAATGTCAGATATAGATTCGGTTTACAAGTGAAACAAGATGTCAGATATAGATTCGGATAACAAGCGAAACAAAATGTCAGATATAGATTCGGATTACAAGCGAAACAAAATGTCAGATATAGATTCGGATTACAAGTGAAACAAGAAGTCAGATATAGATTCGGATTACAAGCGAAACAAAATGTCAGATATAGATTCGTATTATAAGTGAAACAAGAAGTCACATATAGATTCGGTTTACAAGCGAAACAAAATGTCAGATATAGATTCGGATAACAAGCGAAACAAAATGGCAGATATAGATCTGGATTACAAGTGAAACAAAATGTCAGATATAGATTCGGATTACAAGCGAAACAAAATGTCAGATATAGATTCGGTTTACAAGTGAAACCAGATGTCAGATATAGATTCGGATAACAAGCGAAACAAAATGTCAGATATAGATTCGGATTACAAGCAAAACAAAATGTCAGATATAGATTCGGATTACAAGCGAAACAAAATGTCAGATATAGATTCGGATTACAAGCGAAAAAAAATGTCAGATATAGATTCGGATTACAAGCTAAACAAAATGTCAGATATATATTCGGTTTACAAGTGAAACAAGATGTCAGATATACATTCGGTTTACAAGCGAAACAAAATGTCAGATATAGTTTCGGATTACAAGCGAAACAAAATGTCAGATATAGATTCGGTTTACAAGCCAAACAAAATGTCAGATATAGATTCGGTTTACAAGTGAAACAAGATGTCAGATATAGATTCGGATTACAAGCGAAACAAAATGTCAGATATAGATTCGGATTACAAGTGAAACAAGAAGTCAGATATACATTCGGATTACAAGCGAAACAAAATGTCAGATATAGATTCGGTTTACAAGTGAAACAAGATGTCAGATATAGATTCGGATAACAAGCGAAACAAAATGTCAGATATAGATTCGGATTATAAGTGAAACAAGAAGTCAGATATAGATTCGGATTACAAGCGAAACAAAATGTCAGATATAGATTCGGATAACAAGCGAAACGAAATGGCAGATATAGATTCGGATTACAAGTGAAACAAAATGTCAGATATAGATTCGGATTACAAGCGAAACAAAGTGTCAGATATAGATTCGGTTTACAAGTGAAACAAGATGTCAGATATAGATTCGGATAACAAGCGAAACAAAATGTCAGATATAGATTCGGATTATAAGTGAAACAAGAAGTCAGATATTGATTCGGATTACAAGCGAAAGAAAATGTCAGATATAAATTCGGATTATAAGTGAAACAAGATGTCAGATATAGATTCGGATTACAAGTGAAACAAGACGTCAGATATAGATTCGGATTACAAGTGAAACAAGATGTCAGATATAGATTCGGATTACAAGTGAAACAAGATGTCAGATATAGATTCGGATTATAAGTGAAACAAGAAGTCAGATATAGATTCGGATTACAAGCGAAACAAAATGTCAGATATAGATTCGGATAACAAGCGAAACAAAATGTCAGATATAGATTCGGTTTACAAGTGAAACAAGATGTCAGATATAGATTCGGATTACAAGCGAAACAAAATGTCAGATATAGATTCGGTTTACAAGTGAAACAAAATGCCAGATATAGATGCGGATAACAAGCGAAACTAAATGTCAGATATAGATTCGGATTATAAGTGAAATAAGATGTCAGATATAGATTCGGATTACAAGCGAAACAAAATGTCAGATATAGATTCGGATAACAAGCGAAATAAAATGTCAGATATAGATTTGGATAACAAGCGAAACAAAATGTCAGATATAGATTCGGATTATAAGTGAAACAAGAAGTCAGATATAGATCCGGATTACAAGCGAAACAAAATGTCAGATATATATTCGGATAACAAGCGAAACAAAATGTCAGACATAGATTCGGATTACAAGTGAAACAAGATGTCAGATATAGATTCGGATTACAACCGAAACAAAATGTCAGATATAGATTCGGATAACAAGCGAAACAAAATGTCAGATATAGATCCGGATTACAAGCGAAACAAAATGTCAGATATAGATTCGGATAACAAGCGAAACAAAATGTCAGACATAGATTCGGATTACAAGTGAAACAAGATGTCAGATATAGATTCGGATTACAAGCGAAACAAAATGTCAGATATAGATTCGGATAACAAGCGAAACAAAATGTCAGATATAGAACCGGATTACAAGCGAAACAAAATGTCAGATATATATTCGGATAACAAGCGAAACAAAATGTCAGACATAGATTCGGATTACAAGTGAAACAAGATGTCAGATATGGATTCGGATAACAAGCGAAACAAAATGTCAGATATAGATTCGTATTATAAGTGAAACAAGAAGTCAGATATAGATTCGGATTACAAGCGAAACAAAATGTCAGATATAGATTCGGATAACAAGCGAAACGAAATGGCAGATATATATTCGGATTACAAGTGAAACAAAATGTCAGATATAGATTCGGATTACAAGCGAAACAAAGTGTCAGATATAGATTCGGTTTACAAGTGAAACAAGATGTCAGATATAGATTCGGATAACAAGCGAAACAAAATGTCAGATATAGATTCGGATTATAAGTGAAACAAGAAGTCAGATATTGATTCGGATTACAAGCGAAAGAAAATGTCAGATATAAATTCGGATTATAAGTGAAACAAGATGTCAGATATAGATTCGGATTACAAGTGAAACAAGACGTCAGATATAGATTCGGATTACAAGTGAAACAAGATGTCAGATATAGATTCGGATTACAAGTGAAACAAGATGTCAGATATAGATTCGGATTATAAGTGAAACAAGAAGTCAGATATAGATTCGGATTACAAGTGAAACAAAATGTCAGATATAGATTCGGATTACAAGCGAAACAAAATGTCAGATAGAGATTCGGATTACAAGTGAAACAAAATGTCAGATATAGATTCGGATTACAAGCGAAACAAAATGTCAGATATAGATTCGGTTTACAAACGAAACAAAATGTCAGATATAGATTTGGATTACAAGCGAAACAAAATGTCAGATATAGATTCGGTTTACAAGCGAAACTAAATGTCAGATATAGATTCGGTTTACAAGTGAAAGAAAATGTCAGATATAGATTCGGATTACAAGCGAAACAAAATGTCAGATATAGATTCGGATTACAAGCGAAACAAAATGTCAGATATAGATTCGGATTACAAGCAAAACAAAATGTCAGATATAGATTCGGATTACAAGTGAAACAAAATGTCAGATATAGATTCGGATAACAAGCGAAACAAAATGTCAGATATAGATTCGGATAACAAGCGAAACAAAATGTCAGATATAGATTCGGATTACAAGCGAAACAAAATGTCAGATATAGATTCGGATTATAAGTGAAACAAGATGTCAGATATAGATTCGGATTACAAGCGAAACAAAATGTCAGATATCGATTCGGATAACAAGCGAAACAAAATGTCAGATATAGATTCGGATTACAAGTGAAACAAGAAGTCAGATATAGTTTCGGATTACAAGCTAAACAAAATATCAGATATATATTCGGTTTACAAGTGAAACAAGATGTCAGATATACATTCGGTTTACAAGCGAAACAAAATGTCAGATATAGCTTCGGATTACAAGCGAAACAAAATGTCAGATATAGATTCGGTTTACAAGCGATACAAAATGTCAGATATAGATTCGGTTTACAAGTGAAACAAAATGTCAGATATAGATTCGGATTACAAGCGAAACAAAATGTCAGATATAGATTCGGATTACAAGTGAAACAAGAAGTCAGATATACATTCGGATTACAAGCGAAACAAAATGTCAGATATAGATTCGGTTTACAAGTGAAACAAGATGTCAGATATAGATTCGGATAACAAGCGAAACAAAATGTCAGATATAGATTCGGATTACAAGCGAAACAAAATGTCAGATATAGATTCGGATTACAAGTGAAACAAGAAGTCAGATATACATTCGGATTACAAGCGAAACAAAATGTCAGATATAGATTCGTATTATAAGTGAAACAAGAAGTCAGATATAGATTCGGATTACAAGCGAAACAAAATGTCAGATATAGATTCGGATAACAAGCGAAACAAAATGGCAGATATAGATCTGGATTACAAGTGAAACAAAATGTCAGATATAGATTCGGATTACAAGCGAAACAAAATGTCAGATATAGATTCGGTTTACAAGTGAATCCAGATGTCAGATATAGATTCGGATAACAAGCGAAACAAAATGTCAGATATAGATTCGGATTACAAGCAAAACAAAATGTCAGATATAGATTCGGATTACAAGCGAAACAAAATGTCAGATATAGATTCGGATTACAAGCGAAAAAAAATGTCAGATATAGATTCGGATTACAAGCTAAACAAAATGTCAGATATATATTCGGTTTACAAGTGAAACAAGATGTCAGATATAAATTTGGTTTACAAGCGAAACAAAATGTCAGATATAGTTTCGGATTACAAGCGAAACAAAATGTCAGATATAGATTCGGTTTACGAGTCAAACAAAATGTCAGATATAGATTCGGTTTACAAGTGAAACAAGATGTCAGATATAGATTCGGATTACAAGCGAAACAAAATGTCAGATATAGATTCGGATTACAAGTGAAACAAGAAGTCAGATATACATTCGGATTACAAGCGAAACAAAATGTCAGATATAGATTCGGTTTACAAGTGAAACAAGATGTCAGATATAGATTCGGAAAACAAGCGAAACAAAATGTCAGATATAGATTCGGATTATAAGTGAAACAAGAAGTCAGATATAGATTCGGATTAAAAGCGAAACAAAATGTCTGATATAGATTCGGATTACAAGCGAAACAAAATGTCAGATATGGATTCGGATAACAAGCGAAACAAAATGTCAGATATAGATTCGTATTATAAGTGAAACAAGAAGTCAGATATAGATTCGGATTACAAGCGAAACAAAATGTCAGATATAGATTCGGATAACAAGCGAAACGAAATGGCAGATATAGATTCGGATTACAAGTGAAACAAAATGTCAGATATAGATTCGGATTACAAGCGAAACAAAGTGTCAGATATAGATTCGGTTTACAAGTGAAACAAGATGTCAGATATAGATTCGGATAACAAGCGAAACAAAATGTCAGATATAGATTCGGATTATAAGTGAAACAAGAAGTCAGATATTGATTCGGATTACAAGCGAAAGAAAATGTCAGATATAAATTCGGATTATAAGTGAAACAAGATGTCAGATATAGATTCGGATTACAAGTGAAACAAGACGTCAGATATAGATTCGGATTACAAGTGAAACAAGATGTCAGATATAGATTCGGATTACAAGTGAAACAAGATGTCAGATATAGATTCGGATTATAAGTGAAACAAGAAGTCAGATATAGATTCGGATTACAAGTGAAACAAAATGTCAGATATAGATTCGGATTACAAGCGAAACAAAATGTCAGATAGAGATTCGGATTACAAGTGAAACAAAATGTCAGATATAGATTCGGATTACAAGCGAAACAAAATGTCAGATATAGATTCGGTTTACAAACGAAACAAAATGTCAGATATAGATTTGGATTACAAGCGAAACAAAATGTCAGATATAGATTCGGTTTACAAGCGAAACTAAATGTCAGATATAGATTCGGTTTACAAGTGAAAGAAAATGTCAGATATAGATTCGGATTACAAGCGAAACAAAATGTCAGATATAGATTCGGATTACAAGCGATACAAAATGTCAGATATAGATTCGGATTACAAGCGAAACAAAATGTCAGATATAGATTCGGATTACAAGTGAAACAAAATGTCAGATATAGATTCGGATAACAAGCGAAACAAAATGTCAGATATAGATTCGGATAACAAGCGAAACAAAATGTCAGATATAGATTCGGATTACAAGCGAAACAAAATGTCAGATATAGATTCGGATTATAAGTGAAACAAGATGTCAGATATAGATTCGGATTACAAGCGAAACAAAATGTCAGATATAGATTCGGATAACAAGCGAAACAAAATGTCAGATATAGATTCGGATTACAAGTGAAACAAGAAGTCAGATATAGATTCGGATTACAAGCTAAACAAAATGTCAGATATATATTCGGTTTACAAGTGAAACAAGATGTCAGATATACATTCGGTTTACAAGCGAAACAAAATGTCAGATATAGCTTCGGATTACAAGCGAAACAAAATGTCAGATATAGATTCGGTTTACAAGCGAAACAAAATGTCAGATATAGATTCGGTTTACAAGTGAAACAAAATGTCAGATATAGATTCGGATTACAAGCGAAACAAAATGTCAGATATAGATTCGGATTACAAGTGAAACAAGAAGTCAGATATACATTCGGATTACAAGCGAAACAAAATGTCAGATATAGATTCGGTTTACAAGTGAAACAAGATGTCAGATATAGATTCGGATAACAAGCGAAACAAAATGTCAGATATAGATTCGGATTACAAGCGAAACAAAATGTCAGATATAGATTCGGATTACAAGTGAAACAAGAAGTCAGATATAGATTCGGATTACAAGCGAAACAAAATGTCAGATATAGATTCGTATTATAAGTGAAACAAGAAGTCACATATAGATTCGGTTTACAAGCGAAACAAAATGTCAGATATAGATTCGGATAACAAGCGAAACAAAATGGCAGATATAGATCTGGATTACAAGTGAAACAAAATGTCAGATATAGATTCGGATTACAAGCGAAACAAAATGTCAGATATAGATTCGGTTTACAAGTGAAACCAGATGTCAGATATAGATTCGGATAACAAGCGAAACAAAATGTCAGATATAGATTCGGATTACAAGCAAAACAAAATGTCAGATATAGATTCGGATTACAAGCGAAACAAAATGTCAGATATAGATTCGGATTACAAGCGAAAAAAAATGTCAGATATAGATTCGGATTACAAGCTAAACAAAATTTCAGATATATATTCGGTTTACAAGTGAAACAAGATGTCAGATATACATTCGGTTTACAAGCGAAACAAAATGTCAGATATAGTTTCGGATTACAAGCGAAACAAAATGTCAGATATAGATTCGGTTTACAAGCCAAACAAAATGTCAGATATAGATTCGGTTTACAAGTGAAACAAGATGTCAGATATAGATTCGGATTACAAGCGAAACAAAATGTCAGATATAGATTCGGATTACAAGTGAAACAAGAAGTCAGATATACATTCGGATTACAAGCGAAACAAAATGTCAGATATAGATTCGGTTTACAAGTGAAACAAGATGTCAGATATAGATTCGGATAACAAGCGAAACAAAATGTCAGATATAGATTCGGATTATAAGTGAAACAAGAAGTCAGATATAGATTCGGATTAAAAGCGAAACAAAATGTCTGATATAGATTCGGATTACAAGCGAAACTAAATGTCAGATATGGATTCGGATAACAAGCGAAACAAAATGTCAGATATAGATTCGTATTATAAGTGAAACAAGAAGTCAGATATAGATTCGGATTACAAGCGAAACAAAATGTCAGATATAGATTCGGATAACAAGCGAAACGAAATGGCAGATATAGATTCGGATTACAAGTGAAACAAAATGTCAGATATAGATTCGGATTACAAGCGAAACAAAGTGTCAGATATAGATTCGGTTTACAAGTGAAACAAGATGTCAGATATAGATTCGGATAACAAGCGAAACAAAATGTCAGATATAGATTCGGATTATAAGTGAAACAAGAAGTCAGATATTGATTCGGATTACAAGCGAAAGAAAATGTCAGATATAAATTCGGATTATAAGTGAAACAAGATGTCAGATATAGATTCGGATTACAAGTGAAACAAGACGTCAGATATAGATTCGGATTACAAGTGAAACAAGATGTCAGATATAGATTCGGATTACAAGTGAAACAAGATGTCAGATATAGATTCGGATTATAAGTGAAACAAGAAGTCAGATATAGATTCGGATTACAAGCGAAACAAAATGTCAGATATAGATTCGGATAACAAGCGAAACAAAATGTCAGATATAGATTCGGTTTACAAGTGAAACAAGATGTCAGATATAGATTCGGATTACAAGCGAAACAAAATGTCAGATATAGATTCGGTTTACAAGTGAAACAAAATGCCAGATATAGATGCGGATAACAAGCGAAACTAAATGTCAGATATAGATTCGGATTATAAGTGAAATAAGATGTCAGATATAGATTCGGATTACAAGCGAAACAAAATGTCAGATATAGATTCGGATAACAAGCGAAATAAAATGTCAGATATAGATTTGGATAACAAGCGAAACAAAATGTCAGATATAGATTCGGATTATAAGTGAAACAAGAAGTCAGATATAGATCCGGATTACAAGCGAAACAAAATGTCAGATATATATTCGGATAACAAGCGAAACAAAATGTCAGACATAGATTCGGATTACAAGTGAAACAAGATGTCAGATATAGATTCGGATTACAACCGAAACAAAATGTCAGATATAGATTCGGATAACAAGCGAAACAAAATGTCAGATATAGATCCGGATTACAAGCGAAACAAAATGTCAGATATAGATTCGGATAACAAGCGAAACAAAATGTCAGACATAGATTCGGATTACAAGTGAAACAAGATGTCAGATATAGATTCGGATTACAAGCGAAACAAAATGTCAGATATAGATTCGGATAACAAGCGAAACAAAATGTCAGATATAGAACCGGATTACAAGCGAAACAAAATGTCAGATATATATTCGGATAACAAGCGAAACAAAATGTCAGACATAGATTCGGATTACAAGTGAAACAAGATGTCAGATATAGATTCGGATTACAAGTGAAACAAAATGTCAGATATATATTCGGATAACAAGCGAAACAAAATGTCAGATATAGATTCGGATTACAAGCGAAACCAAATGTCAGATATAGATTTGGATAACAAGCGAAACAAAATGTCAGATATAGATTCGGATAACAAGCGAAACAAAATGTCAGATATAGATTCGGATTATAAGTGAAACAAGATGTCAGATATAGATTCGGATTACAAGCGAAACAAAATGTCAGATATAGATTCGGTTTACAAGTGAAACAAAATGTCAGATATAGATTCGGATAACAAGCGAAACAAAATGTCAGATATAGATTCGGATAACAAGCGAAACAAAATGTCAGATATAGATTCGGATTATAAGTGAAACAAGATGTCAGATATAGATTCGGATTACAAGCGAAACAAAATGTCAGATATAGATTCGGATAACAAGCGAAACAAAATGTCAGATATAGATTCGGATTATAAGTGAAACAAGATGTCAGATATAGATTCGGATTACAAGCGAAACAAAATGTCAGATATAGATTCGGTTTACAAGTGAAACAAAATGTCAGATATAGATTCGGATAACAAGCGAAACAAAATGTCAGATATAGATTCGGATAACAAGCGAAACAAAATGTCAGATATAGATTCGGATTATAAGTGAAACAAGATGTCAGATATAGATTCGGATTACAAGCGAAACAAAATGTCAGATATAGATTCGGATTATAAATGAAACAAGAAGTCAGATATAGATCCGGATTACAAGCGAAACAAAATGTCAGATATATATTCGGATAACAAGCGAAACAAAATGTCAGACATAGATTCGGATTACAAGTGAAACAAGATGTCAGATATAGACTCGGATAACAAGCGAAACAACATGTCAGATATAGATTCGGTTTACAAGTGAAACAAGATGTCAGATATAGATTTGGATTACAAGCGAAACAAAATGTCAGATATAGATTCGGTTTACTAGCGAAACAAAAAGTCAGATATAGATTTGGTTTACAAGTGAAACAAAATGACAGATATAGATTCGGTTTACAAAGGAAACAATATGTCAGATATAGATTTGGGTTACAAGCGAAACAAAATGTCAGATATAGATTCGCTTTACAAGCGAAACAAGAAGTCAGATATAGATTCGGATTACAAGTGAAACAAAATGTCAGATATAGATTCGGATTACAAGCGAAACAAAATGTCAGATATAGAGTCGGTTTACAAGAGAAACAAAAAGTCAGATATAGATTCGGTTTACAAGTGATACAAAAAGTCCGATCTTGATCCGGTTAATGCAAGTATTAAAACGGTCGGTTTAGATCCGGTTTACTTTAGATTTAAAAAGTCATATAGAGGACTATTTTACACAAGAATCAAAAATGTAGATTTCGATCTAATTTACACTAGTGTCAGGTACTTCTAGATCCGGTGTCGCAACAGTAGGAATTTGTTTGATTTAAAATGGTGTTATGATATAGGCGTTAGTCAGGTTTATACCGCTAATCTGCAAGTATCCCCCGGGAAAGGGGGCTTCTTTTAGGGAAGTCTTATTCCTCTGCAGGGCATATATTCAGCGTATTCTAATTAATCCCAACCAGCAAGGCAAAAGAAGAATTTATATTTAACGAAAGCAGTGTGTCTGTCTGTGTGTGCGTGTGTGTGTGTGTGTGTGATTCTTTGTAAAGTGTTTTTCATAAAATTCAGATGTTTGGATTTTTCGCATGGGAACAACTTCTTTTTGTTTGTCTCGGAGTAAAATGAACGTTATTTAAACAAAATGAATCCGATATCTCTTCTCAAACTTTTTGGGATCTGATTCCAGTCTGATATTAAACATTCTGGCACAAAGCTGGTCGTTTCAAATTCATATTTGGAATCTTTTATTCCAATACAGCCGTTAATAAATATCCGAAACTGATCAACTCTCTTTCAAGGAAACGGATAAGTGAAGTCTTCGTTCGTGCAGTTTAAGAAAGGATCACTAATACACGATGTCACATGATAATCAATTGACAAATCAATAAAGTAGTTTGTGCTTGCGCGCCGTGCAGGTGCAAATTCTCCTATCCGACATACACTCATAATTTTTTTAATCGCGCCAAATTTTAATCAAAATATTTTCCTCACATTCAGTTTGTTTGTGTGTCTACCAGTTCATGTTGCAAGTACAATATCTTCTTCTATGTACTGCGTTGCTTCAGGAAGTGGGTGACCATGGCTCTCCACAACTTCCTGACATCTGTTGCTTTTAGCAAAGTTTGCCTTTCTGCTATCTCCTCTAATCCCTGTTCTTCCAACAATTTATATAAGCTCCTAAAGTTGGTTATTCGTTGCTTTTCTCCGTCCCTAACGCTTTCAATATTCCCAGTGAGTGTCGAATTCTCCAAGCCCTCTTTTCTCATTATGTGTTCCGGAAATTTCAGCTGTAAAGTATAAGTGTCCTTTTTGTTTCCATTTTCTTTAAAACTTTGTTGTTACTCGCATGTATTCTCAGCATGCTTCTGTAGAACTACTATTGCCCCAAACTTCTTCTTCGTCTGTGATGGGATTGTTCAGCATTGTTCATCATAGGAGGAATGATATCGCATGACAGCTGATTTCCCGTTTCTGTGTTTCTATCCGAGCCTTTAATCAGACTAAAATGTAATCAATTTTTTTCTCATATTTACTATTTTTAGTGTTTCTACCAATTCGTGGTTCAAAGAAAATTTCTATAATCCGACGATTTAATCAGACTAAAATTTCATCTACACTCATTCATTTCGAATAGTCAAAGTACGATGCACGTAAAGTCATGTACTAATTTCTTTGGGATCCTGTTAATATATTAATCTGCATAATTTATTGTCTACGGCCTTAATTTTTCCTTAACTGATATAGGTTTTGGGTATTTCCATAAATTCAAGAAAAGGTGGCGCCAGACACCATCACCTTTACATACTACTACATTTCGGCAACGTTTTATATACGTATCCGCAAACAGAACAGTATCAAATTTACGGTTTCTATCCTAAAATTAGCTAAAACAGAAAAACTTATCAATGGAGTAATAGGAGTGTCCTTTTCACACGTTGTTTTCCTTTTCGTTTTGCAGGTACATATGTTTAACTTTACTCATATATATATATATATACATGGTCTTCAGATTGTGTCCGAACATGAAACAGACTGTCGCTACTCAGTATTGAAGACCATGATACTGAGCACTATAAACCGTAAATATAGCATACCTTAAAACTTTACGTTTATCCTATAGACACACACACATACACACACGCATATATATATATATATATATATATATATATATATATATATATATATATGTATACATGAATAAAAAGACAAAAGGAAAAAGTATTCTTAGCCGGCGCGTTTGCGTTCCGTGAGACGAAACGCGTCACGTCGGCTACGAGTAGTTTTTCCTCTTGTCTTTTTATTTACTTTGTTAATAATTTACGCACACAAACACACACACACACACACACACACACACATTTATATATATATATATATATATATATATATATATATATATATATATATATATATATATATGTCATATCATTAAAGAGAGGTTATTGTAAAAGAGAATACACTAATGAAAGACATGGAATCGGATAGAAGGCTAGTAATTGCCGAAGCAAGGATATTTACCTTACCTCATCGCGAGGCAGGATATGGCCCAATGCCGCTTTTTAATGCGGGACAAAACCGAGCCCATAAGCTCAGGAAAAATTCCCCGTAGACTCAGTATATACGAGGTCGGGTAGCTGTCTACCACCCCAAACGAGACTCTGCCCTTCAGCATAGCCTCCTCCGTGTTCTTCTCTGCACGAAGGCAGAGAGTTCGACTAGCTTAGCTGGAGACGAAATCTCCAACTAATTGCCGAAGCAAGGTTATTTACCTCACCTCCCCGCGAGGCAATATGTGGCACAAGGTTGGTTTTAAATGCGTGGCAAAACCGAACCCGTAGGCTCGGGCAAAAATCCCCCGTAGACCCCGTAAAAAAACAGACTCGGGTAGCTGTCTAACACCCCAGACGAAGCTCTGCCCTTCGGCATAGCCTCGTCTGAGTTCCTCTCCGCATTAGATCACTAGAATATCATATTGAGAAATCCTTCGCTCATGACTAGTATAATTGGGGTTACTTATCGGCGCACAACTCTCAGAATAACATACGACAGCTTGAACTGGGTTACATGGTACTCACTGCATATAGGTAATACCTAATCTGCCTATTAGACGTGACCACTGTTATTTGATATTTCATTCTCGCATAATGATTTGCTTTCATCTTTTAAATGCTTTGCCTGCATAATTCTTTTTAGTTTGTCTTGTTTTGTTTTGTGGATCTTTTAGCTCTGAAACCAACTTCCTTCCTCGTTGGATTCTGTGATCATTTTTATTATTATTATTATTATCTGTTTCATTATCATATGTAGTTCTGTTTTTGTTTTTGTTTTTCTGTTAGTTTTTATTAGCAATTTCAACGTCACGACTCCAGTGGTGCCGGACTTCTCACATATTTAATTAATTCTCTGATTTTATGCGCGTCCCCTTTTTTCTCTCTATTAATTCCCTGTCATCTGTTCAGGTCAGAGCGGTTTTCACTTGCGGGCCCGACTCTTCTAATTATTTTTCACAGGCATTCGGCAAAACAGAATTCCACTGCAATTTCCATATAAATCAAATCGAATTAACGTTTAGATTAGCAGGTTACTATAACAGGTACTTCATAAGATTTCCCATCACATTAGCAGCTACTTGGCGGGGCCCATCTCCTAATCCGGTATTGATTGATTGATTTGTTTTTTTACGGTTTATCAACCCTTTGTAAACTATTTAAAGACGAAACATATTTGGATTTTAACATGTGAATAGCGTTTGATTGTTTTTAGAATAGTAACGATTTATCCAAAAACAAGTTATACTATTTAACTCATAGCTGGGGAAGATTGTTCCATACCTATCTCAGGAGCTTATTCCGAGACGCTATCTGTTACACAACCCGCGCACCTCATATTCCCGTAAATATGCCATGGGTTGTACTGTCTTACAGCAAACGAAACCGAGCAAATAAGGATCTCAGACGGATAGGTGGGTTCATACCGTTTCCAAATGAGTTAGTTCAAAGTGAATTACTACATCAGCCGGAATATATTTTTAATGTTATGAATTAATACAAACATTCCTGACAGAATGGGTCGATTATAAGCATAATTTTTAATACTAAAATTGAGCCAATACAAAGAGAGACATTCAAGACAGTTTGTTACTGTTCAAAGGGTAATTACGAATGAGGTATTTGATATTAATCAAAGAAGAGGTTGTGATATGTAAAGATTATGAGGATAAGGAGGTTACATGACGATTGACTTGAAAAGATTAAGATTATATTGTTCAGGAAAGCATCCATCCGGGAGTCTGTTACATAAAGTGGCAGTTTTTGAGGAAAAGTTGAGTTGAACTTTTTTCTTACATTAGGCATATGGCGGAAATCACTGCGTTTCGATATAAATGTTTGGCTAATGGATTTAGTAGAGAAAAGTATTGCCAATAATTTTACTAGAGTGTTATGTCTATAACTCCAGAATGAATTCTTCCTAACGCTATGTATACTACGCCTCTCAAGAGAGAGAGAGAGAGACGAATCGAGTCGAGCCGATAGTAGTTCACTCCAAACCAGACTGACAGTCATACTAACACCTTCCACAGCTTGTATTATTATTCCGTGTAATATATCTTCGTTATTTCTACTCTTGTGTTCGTGTTGTTCTTCCTTGGACCTAACCTGGACCATAACATATAGTATGACGAATCTGAGGATTAATGTCGTGGGAAGAGGAATCTCTAAGCGAGTTCACATTTCCGCCATTTTCTGTTTTCATGCACTTTGTACTAAACAGGTTGGGCTTTCATGTCTTGCTTGGCGACGAATCTAAAACTGATGTCAAAAACGTAAAAATGAAAAAAATGAAACAACTCTGCATCTTCTTTTACGTGCCGTGTCACTTCAGAACGTAAGCGATCATGGCCCTCAACCTCCTCCTATTCCTTTCAGCTCTTGATAAGTTTTGTCTTTTTGTTATTTCTTCCAGACCCTGTTCTGCCATCCACTTGCTCAAGCCCATTAAGTATGACACGCGTTGCTTTCTCCTGTCCCTCTTTCCTTTATCCGTCCTGTGAATCATTATCGCCTATATAAAGAAAAAGACTCAATGGGATTTTTATATAATCAACCCTATTGTTTTGCATCGATTTCTTTTTTTTTTTTTTTTAGAACTTACACATTTCTCTGCGATGTTTACTTCTTTTTCCTATGTGCCGTGTCCCTTCAGAACGTAGCTGATCATGACTCTACACAATTTCCTGTCTTTCGTAGCTCTTAATACATTTTGTCTTTTTGTTATCTCTCCTAAACCTTGTTTTGCCATCCATTTAATCAAGCTCGATAGGTAGTTTATGAGTTGTTTTCCTGTGTCTCTCTTACCTTCATATATCCTGCATCAGATTTTCCAACCCCTCTTTCCTCATTACGTGTCCCAGAAATTTCAACTAACTCCTCCTGATATTAAAGATACCTCTTTGTTTCCATACTCTCCAAAACCTAGTCGTTGCTCACATTGTATCCTCAGCAACCTTCTGTAGAATCACATTTCTGTGACTTCGAGTCTCTTCTTTAACTTTGAAGAGATTGTCCAACAGTCGGTGCCATACAGGAGGACAGATATCACGTAACAGTTTAGTACTCTTTTCTTTGTTTCCAACGAAACTTTCTTGTCTCCTAATACTCTGCTTGGCTTTTGGAATGCGTCTTTGGCCATTTCAATACGTCTTCGGATCTCAGTGTCGCAAATTCCATCCTCTGTTAGAACACTTCCTAGATGTTTAAATTTCTGTACGTGCTTCATTTTAATATCCCCGACCTTTAATTTGCATTTTGGGTTCATCTTTTTGCTGATGAACATTCTGTCTTTTTGTACTTTATACTTAGTCCTGTCTTCTCGCTCTCCTTCGCTACCTTCTGTAGGAGGTTTTGTAGTTTCCTTTCCGTGTCTGCTACAGTTACTAGCATATGCATATCTTATATTGTTAAGATTGTGTACGCAAATGATGAATCCTGGTAGGATTTCTAGTTCTCTCAGAATTGCCTCGTTGTATAGGTTGAATAAGTCCGGCGAGAAGACACAACCTTGTCTTACACTCCTTTCTATTTTTGTATATCTGCTGAACTTATTTTTATCCGTATGCAGGCGGTTTGCTGCCAGTAGAGATTTTGATTATTCTAATGTCTTTCCTGAATATGTCAAGGTTGTTGATCAGCTCTAACAGATCTTTGTGGCGTACTTTGTCGAACACCTTTGCGTAGTCTATAAAACACGGTACGCGTCCTTCTGCATTTGTATTGCTCTATCTGACAACATTCTGCGCAAAAAATATCGCGTTCCTTGTTCTGGTGTCTTTGACGAATGCGCCCCGTTCTTTCCCTATCTCTGGCCTGATACTGCTTCGCGCTCTATTCATAAGAATTCGGATGATGAGTTTCGTTATATGGCTCATTAGGCTGATTGTTCGGCGGAGTTCACATTCGTTTGCGCCTGGTTTCTTAGGTAAAGCTGCTTATGTCTTCCGGTGTTTCCCCACTGCTGTAGATTTCATTTATTATTTCTGTAATTTTGTTTATGCCAAAATCGTCTAAGCTACCAGCATCTCTATTACAATTCCGTCTGGCCCCGCCGCTTTGTTTCTGTTCGCTTCCACTTCGGTTTTTAATATTTCCGGCCCGTCAGCATTTCTGTGTATTGCTGGTTGTTCTCTTTCGTCGTAAAAGAGATCTCCAATATATTCGTTCCAGCGCTGAAGAATTTTTTCTTTCTCTAATATGAGCGTTCCGTCTTTGGATTTTATGCAGCCTGTTGATGAGCATGTCTTCTGTTCTGTTAGTTCCTCTCTTCTTTAATGAATATCTCCTTTATCTGTGATACTCATTCTCTCTCTTTCAGCACATTTTTCATTGAGCCACTCTTCTTTAGCCTGCTTGCATTTGTTCCTTATTTCATCGTGTAGTTTTCTGTATTCCGTTCCATGTCTTGGCATACTTTTTTTGTTTCCTTTGCTTTTGTCGAGAATCTCGTCTGTGATCCATTGTTTTTTTTCTTCTTCGGTTATTCTCCTTTGGGACGATGTCGTTTACTGACGTCACTAAAGCTTCTCTTAGTGTCCCATTTCGAGTTTCTATTTCCATTTTGTCCCTCGTATCTTTTTTTCACACTATCCATATATATTTTCCTTCAGGTTCGGGTCATTCAGGAATCTGCTGTATAGCAATTTGGGTGCTGCATTAGACTTCAACTTCATTCTTAGTTTACATATAAAAGGCAGGTGGTCGCTTCCACAGTCTGCACTTGGATAGGTTTTGCAGTGAACAACTGCATTCCTCAATGTCTTGTTGAGAGTTATGTAGTCAATTTGGTTTATAGTTTCTCCACTTGGGCTTCTCCATATCCATGATCGTCTTGGATGTTCTTGGAACCAGGTGTTGGCCATTACCTGGTAATTGGCCATGCACGTTTGAACCCATTTTTTCTCCGCGTTTGTTGCAGGTTCCTTGTCCAAATTTGCAAGCTATCCCCCCAGACCTCTACCTGTCTATTTTGGCATTCAGGTCTCCCATGATAATTATAACTTCTTGTGATTTGCACTGCGTCTTGGCGTTGTCTAGCATGGAATGGAAAGATTCAATTTCTTCTTCCGTACTTTGTGCTGTCGGTGCATACACTTTTATAACAGCTATGTTGAAAGGCCTTTCTTTCAGTTTAACTACAATAATTCTTTCAGATAACTGACAGCATTCATGAAAAATCGCATTTATGAAATAAAAAGAATCCGTGGAAGGAGTTGATATACTTCCTGAAAGAAAATGGCATGTAGTTGACTGCTCGTAAAACACAGTAAATTATTTTATTATAAAAAAAACGCAATGCTATTCTATAGTAAAATAAAAGGAAAAATCGTCACAGATTAATGCACGTTACAGAGAAAATAGATAATGTATAATTTAAGTGCATTGTTTATGGTATTTCCATAGAAATGCATTAGAAATCAAGAGGAAACAGATTGTCCGTATGATGTATGCTAATTTTCTAGACTCTAGACTCTTTCTAGAGTTTAAAACCACAGCTTCACAACGGAAGTTTCTCTTGCAGTTAGGTTTTTAAGGGGTTGAATTTTTAGCCACACACAGTAACGGTTTTGAATTCCTAGTTGTCCTTATCCTCGAATGATTACCAACAAGGGCTGGAGAGCTCCGTCTGTTGTTTTATATTAACTGATAACCGTGGTGAAGTGGATAAACAATAAATTCATAGCTTTTCCAAAGGTACTTGTATGAAAGTGAGCGCAACCATTCCTAAGGGGGCTGGAATTTGAACTCAAAACGCCAATTTTACTTTCTATTTTCCAGTATCGAAAATATTCATAATTTTGATGATGGCCTGTGTGAAGCGGCGTGTTCGGCGGCGTGCTCATGGGACACACCTCACAAAAACGAGAAAGAATAACAGTTGTGTCGCATTACGACATTAACAGGCCTTACCAGAAATCCAGACACAAGAAAAATCGGTTCCACATAAAATTACAAAAAAAAAAGAAATAAAAAAAGAATATCGATCAGCGTTCTAACATCTCTCTCTTTCCCTTTATACCTCGCTATCTCTCTTTCTCTTTTTCCTTCTCTTTCTCTATCTCTCTCTTTCTCTTTATCTCTGTATTCCTCTCTCTTTCTATATCTCTGTTTCACTCTATATATCTCTATTTATTCTCTCTCTTTCTCTCTCTATCTCTCTCGCTTCCTCTCTATATATATATATCTCGCTTTCTCTCACTTTCTTTCTATATATTCCTCTCTCTCTCTCTCTCTTTATCTATCTATCTATCTATCTATCACTCTCTCTTTCTCCCTCCCTCTATCTCTAATTTTCTCTTTATTTCACACCTTCTCTCTCTCTCTTTCTCTATCTCTCTTTCTCTCTCTCTTAATTTTTCTCTCTATTTCTCTTCTCTATCTCAATTTCTCTCTCTCTCTCTCTCTCTCTCTCGCTCTATTTCTCTATCTCGTTTTTTCTCTCTCTTTCTCTCTTAATTTATCTCTCTATCTCTATTCTATCTCACTTTCTCACTACTAGTCTATCTCCCTCCATTTCTCTCTCTCTCTCTCTCTCTCTCTCTCTCTCTCTCTCTCTCTCTGCAGTAAAAGAGCAACGCAGGCAATGAAAATAGATTTGTCAACAGGATGACGAATTCTAAGCCAATCATTTAGGTTGGGTTGTAACTCAACCTAAATGGAATCTGCTAGAAATGGTAGAAATCTTGCTTTTGTTAGGTGAGATTCAAAGGAAATTTGTTATAATAAATTGCTGGTGCCTAGAAGATCGTTACTGCACACGGCTACAATGATCAATTGGCTCCCTTAGATAACGGATTAAAAACTAAAAGAATTGATTATGTCCGAGGAAACAGATCGGTGATTTGTTAATGACAATATTCGTCATTTTATTGCAAATGTGTGACAATCATGGACCCGAGAAAGCAACTCATTTCGTACACAGTGTTCCCTCCATTATCTGTCGCGTGAGGAATATCATTTGTTTTGCTCTGTACAACACTAGGCAATGTTCAAAAAAAAAAACTGAAAACATTAAAATAATTCCCTCACGAATACATCGGGACATAATCATGGAGCTGAGACAGGATTTTCTTATGCGTAAGGCGTATTCTCGAAATCTGTCACGTGAAGAATCTCACTCGGTTTGTTCCGAACGACAGCACTTATCTCGGCCCGAAACCTGAAGATATAAAAACAAATTATTCGAAGAACCAACAAAGCAAAATCCAAATCGTTCTTTTGTAATAGAATACACAATTTAACTGAAACGAATCTTGCTAAGTACTCTCATACACGTTGGCTTTTCCCTACTGATGTTGACGTGTACAAAAGTCTTTACTATGAATCACAATATTTCTCAATGTATAAAAGCCACTTACGATAGCTGGTTCAAAATTTCATTCCACCGTATCTAATAGCCATATTTATTACAACGTTTCGGCCGTTGTACACTCTGGCCTTCTTCAGGTGGTTGGAATGTCGAACTGAACCCTTTATTTCGCTCACTGGGGTAGACTGTTCGAGTTCCATGTGCCATGTTTAATGGCTGTCAGTTATCAGGTATCTCCTGTTAATTTCCCTCTGAAAGTTCTCCACTGCCTTAGCCAGGTATTGAACTCACACTCTTTATGTCCTGTCACTGGATCTAACTAACGCCTTTATCCACTGTGCCATGTGTACAATTTTTTTATTAAAATATTTTTAAGTTAAGGACAATCACAAAGAGATCCCGATTTGCTGTTTCCTCCCGATGTTTGTAGGGTAATTATTTATATTTCAGTTTTCTTTAAACAAACAATATTTTAAATGTTTTAAAAATATATTTTTGGCATATTTAAAAAATATTTTCAAGTGAATATGATTTTAAAATAGTTTGGGGCATATAAAAAAAAATTTAAATGAATAAGATTTTTAAAATACGACTTGTTTATACAGTAATTATTTTTATTTCAACTTTCTTCAAACAGACAATATTTCCAACGTTGAAATCCACTTCAATGTTTTATAACCTGAAACGTCAGTGACCCAACAGGTCACGGGTAGTCTAGTCTAAAATAATTGGGTGTTTGTCCTTGTACATGGTGTGCGACTATTACTTAAAACTGTGACAAAATATAAATATGTTTTACTATTTATATCTTCCAATATGTGTTTTATAAATTGCATACTTTTGCTTTGTGCTACATTTAAGCTTCACTTAATTATTTAGTGACAGTAGTGTAATCTCTAGCAAGCTTGTCTCGCTAGATCAATGTTTTTAATCTGTTTCACCCCATGCAAGGCAGTAAAGCCACTAAGACACAAGGGGTTACAGGATGTGGAAGAATTAGGAGCAGAAACCTTAATAATTAGCGGGAAGAGGGAAGATGAATCAGGAGGACAGTAGTGATTGAGATTGCGTTTAGATTTTTTCAGATTAAAGTTGGCTGGATAGCTTGGAGACGGAAGAAGGCCGGAGCGTACCACGGCCGAAACGTTGTAATAAATATGGCGACAAAGATGGGGACAATAGTCCGAATAATGTAAATAATGTAGTATTTGACATGTTGCTATGCCCTCCGTAACGTTCTATAAGCTTCAGCCGTCTTTCATATTTTGTTAACTTCTCCACTGGATTGTTTTTAACATCATTTCACCCCAAGCAAGGCAATAAAGCCACTAATGCTACTGAGTGTAAAAGAATATGAGAAGAAGAAAACATTATTAATAAGAGAACAATAAAAGAACAGGAATTAAAAAGATAACTATTGACATTGCATTTAATTTTTTTTAAATCAAAATTGACTGGGAAGCAAGAATCCGGTGGAGAGTTCCACAAGCGGGAATTGTGACAGAAGAAACTGTTAGCATAGAACTTACGGTTACATTTAGCCATTTCAACTGTAAGATGCTGAAACCTTACCGTCAATCTCGTACTGCCCATACATTCATAAAGTCGAGGCACGATAGAGGAATGCTCATCATAATAATTACGATTAAAATATTCATAGAAAAGACCCAGTAAGCTACGTTACGGCTGGAGGAGAGTGACTGAAGCCGATATATCAATTCAGGACCGATAACATTGCAGATTCTTTTTGTATTTTGTCAAGAATCTCTAAATACATAGCAGAAGCACCAGAACAGATGTAACAACAATATTAAATGCATGGACGTATGAAAGACGTATAAATGCATAAGATCTCATTATAAACATTTATTTTAATGATAGATTGTATTATCAGTCAGTCAGTTGTGCCATGCGTGATACACGCTTAGGCGATCATTTATCTTTCGACACATGACTGACGAGGCAGTTTTTCTCGCAGTAGGTTGCCATTTCTTTCTGCGATAGACCAGTTGCCATTCAAGGCTACAGAACTCAGTCTGTCCTGCTATTTACCCATAGCTGTAGGTAGAAGACGCAAATTCATACCAAGGGTATTAGCAAGTAAGTGAATGTAATGAATTCGACCGGAATTCGAACTCGGCTCTTCGATTCCTCAAACCGAGCCGCTATCCATTACCCCACTATGACTTATACTGAATTAATACCTGAAGAGGATGGCGGCCATTTTATTTATTTAATGACTTTGAAACCTTTCTTGGCAATGTGGACAACGGTCAGATTTACATAATCAAAAAGTCATTATCTGTCATGAATATTTAACTCAAAGATTCTTCTACGTGCCGTGTCCCATCAAGACGTTGGCTATCATAGTTCTTCACAACTTCCTGTCCTTTTTATATCTCAGTAAGGCTTGTCTTCACTTACACGCAAACACATTAATTTACAAAAAAAAATGGATAGGTTTATAAAGTAAGGTGTGCGAATTTGATCCGTGTATCTGTCAATGCGTAAAGAAATATCCGAAAACAGAATGTAAATTCATTCAACTGCGAACGCATACGGGAGACGCCTGAGAGAGAGGGGGAAAGAGAGCGATCTTTTGTATCTGTATGCTGAAATTCATTTAAAGAGTTGAGAGAAGCCTTTTTAAATAAAATAAAATCTCGTTCGAGAACTATCGCTTTTTTCTTATTTCTTTATTTCTTTTTACTGTATTAATAGAAAACGTTTTCAGTGTTCTTTGCACCAGTGTTCTTTGCAAGCGCATTTCGATGAAGAATATTCCATTTTCCGTTGATGAAAGATCATGATTTTAATGAATGACTCATTCAAGGGACGAGGCGGTGGAGCTGAATGACTGTCTGTTTTAAAACAGTTTCATGTAAAAAAAAAAAAAGATGCTCCACGCAAAGAAAGAAAACATTAAAGTCAGCCAGGAAAAAAAATATTGTTCTAAATCTCATGATCAAATTTTTTTTCATAGCTTTTTTTAAATCATTTCATCCCAAGTGAGGCAATAGAGCCACTAAGAAGCAAGGGGGTCACTGAGTGTAAGAGAATATGAGAAAAAGAAAAAATATTAAGGAGAAAGAAGAATAAAAGAACTGGAATAAAAGAGGACAGAAGATAACGATTGTCATTGCACTTAAATTTTTGAAGGTCAAAGTTGACTTATTGATTCTTGTTAACGGTGGATAAAAATACACTCCCACTAGATAGATAGATAGATAGATAGATAGATAGATAGATAGATAGATAGATAGAAAGGTTGAGATAGATAGATAGATAGATAAAAAGGTTGAGATAAATAGATAGATAGATAGATAGATAGATATGAACAGATGTAGATAGATAGATAGATAGATAGATAGATAGATAGGAAAAGACATAGATAGATAGATAGATAGATAGATAGATAGATAGATAAAAAGGTTGAGATAGATAGATAAATAGATAGATAGATAGATAAAAAGGTTGAGATAGATAGATAGATAGATAGATAGATAGATAGATAGATAGATAGATAGATAGATAGATAAAAAGGTTGAGATAGATAGATAGATAGATAGATAGATAGATAGATAGATAGATAGATAGATAGATAGATAGATACTGAATATCCGCTTATTTCGCAAAATGGCATAGAGGTACACTGGAATATGACTATTTCGTTACGCCTGTTTTCTAAATGATGAGATCCTGCCCACGTGCCTGCATGGAAATCCAGCAGTCACAATCCTGATTAAGGCTCAAAAACCTTTTAAGAAGGACATAATTATCCAGATATTTACTATGTTCTGTTTCAAAGGATCAAAACCTCTTAGAAATGACGTAACTCTCTTGATATTTACTATGTTTCGTTTCAAAGGCTCAAAAACCTTTTAGAAAGGACGTAACTATGCAGATATTTACTATGTGCAACTTCCGAGGCTCAAAAACCTTTTAGAAAGGTCGTAACTATACAGATATTTACTATGTTCAGTTTTATTCGACACAAACAAAACAGAAAATAGGCTCGATAGTTTGCATTGTGGCAGTTTCCCATAAGACGAGTGTATGTGTTTGTGCATACCTATAAAATCATCATTTACAAAAAATACGATGATTCTAACATCTGAAAAATTGTCAGAAACACGTAACTAACTCATTCATGAACCATGTATCTGATAGATAGATAGATAGATAGATAGATAGATAGATAGATAGATAGATAGATAGATAGATAGATAATGAACAGTATGAGATAGCTAGCTAGATAGATAGATAATGAACAGTATGAGATAGATAGATAGATAGATAAAAAGGTTGAGCTAGATAGATAGATAGATAGATAGATAGATAGATAAAAAGGTTGAGATAGATAGATAGATAGATAGATAGATAGATAGATAGATAGATAGATAGATAAAAAGGTTGAGATAGATAGATAGATAGATAGATAGATAATGAACAGTATGAGATAGATAGATATATAGATACATACATACATACATACATACATACATACATACATACATACATACATACATATTTGAGGAGTTACAAGGACAAAAATGTACTGAGAGGTAGATGGAATCTGAAGATCGTACAATACCAGTTTTACTAGTGGAAAGGGTTTGTCATATTTGAAAATCAATATTCACTAACCTCGATTCTACCTAGATGGCTTACGAAGCACCACTTTTCGTACGGTCACTGAAGTTAAGCAACGTCGAGCCTGGTCAGTATCTAGATGGGTGACTGCTTGGGAATAGTAGTATAATTGGGTAATGACTCAGAATTTGACATAGGCTCTACAATTTCCAATTTCAGTCGAGTTTGTTATATTCACTTACGCGCAAATACCTTTGAGAAAGCCGATAATCCACGTCTTCTTCCTCCAGCTACCATCGTAGTGTCCGCGCAGAAACACTTCTTTTCTGTTTTTCATGTTCACCTCGTCTATTCAAGAAACACTCTCTCCCTGAGCCGTCAGGGTTGTCGATTAGCACCACGAACACGTCATGGCTTTGATCCATCGGATGCAGACTGCGTAACATTATGTTGTGTTGACTTCTCTGTGTTCGCAAATACTTGTTGCACACACTATATTGGTTTACACTAATAATTCCGTATCGTGACCATCGTTTTATGAACTTCATTTTCATTTAAAATCTTTAGTATACAATTTCCCATCTATATGATTCCTATTTCCCTTTGAATTAAATACTTTGATGAGGAATGAGATTATTTTGATG
>OZ038490.1:79478866-79488866 GCA_964036315.1 Acanthosepion esculentum | reverse complement strand
TACATGAAAACTGCCGTAGAAGCATGAAAAAATCGATTATTTGCACTATCGACGGGAGTTGGGAAATGGCCTTTGCACTAACTTGGAGCATGTGCATGTAAATTTTGGTGCAAATCCGTCGAAAATTGCAGCCGTGCATTCGTTACACACACACACACACATATCCTGCCTTTTATAGATAGAGATAATGACGTTTTAATTATTAAACAAAATATCTATTATTATATAATTTAGGAAGTTGTGGAGAATTATGAATGCCTACTTCCTGAAGGGTACAGTACACAAAAGAAGAAGATTATGTTATACCTTTAAAATAATCTTTAACGATAATCTTACACATTTAAAGAGTTATCATTCGTTCGTGTTTTGAATATTATTACCATATCTGGTCTGATGCTCCTACTGTGCATCTTGAGATTCTTGACAAAATCCAGAGAAGGGTCTGCTATACAATCAGTCCTGCCCAGGCATCTCGTCTTCAGCCACATTCTCACCGACATGACGTGGCTTCCCACCGTCTGTTCTAAACATATTTTCGTGGAACCACTTCTTAATTTCTGTTGTTCCCAGGTCCATCCTAACCCGGGGTGGTAGCACCTGTTTGGTCCCAGCTTTGAGCAAATCAGTCAGTTATGTTCCATGCGTGATACACGCTTAGGCGATCATGTTTCTTTTGATACATGACTGACGAGGCAGATTTTTTCCCGCAGTAGGTTGCCATTTCTTTCTGCTGTAGGCCCGTTGCCATCCAAGGGTACAGAAGCCGGCCTGTCCTGCTATTTACCTATAGCTGGGGGAGGGGGAAAGAAGTGAATTCATACCTTTCCCAAGACTGGGTCAAAACACTGTGAAAGTATAAAAATATTTTTTTATAGTAAAATTGCCAGCAATTATTTTTCGGAGAAAATATTTGAAAAAAAATATCCAACAATACATTTTTGAAACATAAATTATTAATTCTCCCAAGAAAAGTAAATTTCAGCATTACATGACCCATAAGAAGTTGATGTGCCGCTAAACAAACCAACAAGCAAGCAAACAGACTGACTGAACAGGACTAATAAATATAAGGCAAATACATTGCTAATGATTTTTTTTTGTATTAAACGTAACCACGAAGATATATATATATATGTGCGTGTGTGTATACATGTATATATATATTTATATTTATGTATATATATATTTATATTTATATATATATATACATTTATATATATATATACGCATGTATATATATTTATATTTATATATACAGATATACATATATATATATATATGTTTATCAATATATATATATATATATATATATATATATATATATATATATATATATATATATTCTGTTGATTTTATTGTCATTTTATCGTGGAATCACGTTGTTTCTTTCATTTTATTTTTTTTTAACTTCATTCAGCTTTTCTTTTCTCGGACGAAAGCAAACTTTTTTATCGTTGGTTTTCTCTGCAGTTTCCATATCTTTGATGCGTACTTACTTACTTTTTATATCTTTGATACTTACTTCAATATATTTGATATTTTTTATAACTTCCAACATATTAAATTTACTGTTTTCCCCTCAGTGTTTTAACTTCCTCAATCATTGGCAAGCAAAAATCCTTTCTTACAAGAAAAATAGAGGAAATGCAAAAAAGCAACAATTATACATTCAGGTTGATATAGCCTTACTTACGTGCAGCATAAGAGCAGTTTTCTTTTTGCAGAGTATATAAAAAAGATTACAATGCTTTTTCTTTCATTCTTTTGTATCTATGATAAATCTACTTATGAATGTAGAACTATTCCTTTCCACACTAAGCCTCTAACTCGCTTTGCTTTGATAAATGTATCTATAGTTCTTTCTAACTTAAAAAAAATGTACTGGAAGGTATGTTTTTTCTATATTTCAAACGATTAAAAAAGTAATCGTGAAATACTTCCCATACAAACTATTCTAAATATGTCAATTTAGATTCTTACGCCACAAAGTGTGTACAATATGTAGTATTTCTTCGTGGTTACGTACTAATATACGAAGATCCAACGATACCTATATTCAATAATCTAACGAGAACGAGTGTTCTCATGGTTACTATACCAGAAGCTACATATTCGGACATTTCAGATTAGTCTAGCACAGGGATGTATGTTTGAGGATCCCAATGAGAATTACAACCCTACAAAGCTTAGCTCATACAAAAACAATGGCAACAAAATGGCAATATATGTATATATGTATATATATATATATATATATATATATATATATATATATGTATATATATATATATATGTATATATATATATATGTATATATATATGTATATATATATATATACATATATATATAAATACATATATATATGCATATATATATATACATATATATATATATATATATATATATATATATATATATATATATATATATATATATATATATATATTAAAAAAGAAACAACCTTAAAGTTCCATGACTATAATTTATTTCCTCAGACAGAAAATATATTTTTCGTGGGGACCTGATGAACCAAGATAAATATCTTTTCTGGGGAAATGAATTATAGTCATGGAACCTTAAGATGTCTCTTTTTTTAATTTAATTAATATTTGCTCTGGTGTTACATTGAGCTCTCTGGATTACATCCACTTTGGAATTATCCATACGGATCACCAGACCTTTCATTACCTTACCATATATATATATATATTAAATAATTGATCGATTTGTTTTCACAGCTTATCGACCCTTTGCAGGGTACTCTCCAGATCATCAGATATATGTGTGTGTGTGCGCGCGCGCGATCACGTGTGTGTGTGTAAAAAATATCAGATATAACTACAATATATATCGAAAAGAACATTATGAATAAAGCCAAAAGGAAAACTTTTCTTAGCCGGTGCATTTTGTCCCCTAACGGACTTTATCAAGCCAAATGTGAGGCTTTTATTTTCGAACGAGTATTTATAAACAAAAGTAAAACTGTTGTTAGTTTTACAAATTTTTTTAAGTTTACGAGACGCTCATAAATATTCATCAGTTTAACCAAAAAGAAATTCCTTAAATCTAAAAATACATATTTCTTGGATTTAAATAACTTTCAAAAGGGTTGAAAAGCCGTAAAAACGAATCAATGAATCCTTTGTTCAACTAATCAAGAATGTTGTCAGGTTGAGTTCCATATGAAATACTGAGAAAACTCCAATGAACGAGAATCATTCCTCCCAAGGTTTATTCAGTCGCCATGTTTAACATTATGCTACATTTAATTATGTATCTGTGATGCGTATCTTTATTCCCAACTACAGATGCTTCTTTTCTTACAGTACATTTCCTCGGGCAAAGTAATTTAAAATGTATTAAAATCATTACCAATGTATTTACATTATATATAAAACAGCCCTGTTGTCATATTGCCGCCAGATACAGAATTTGGTGAAATATATATGACATAAATAGCTATCTACATTATTTACATTTCGAATAATCTCCCCATCATTGTACTTATTATCAGGACGTTTCGGCCATTGCTCCGCCCGGCCTACTTCTGGCGTCTGTCGATGATCCTGATTCTGCTGTCTATGGCTATCTCGTTTTTGTCCTACTTAGTTAATGCTCGCCCTGTTTCCACTGAGACTAAATCTACACTATCCGGTACAGGGATTAAACCTGCAATGATTATACCAACAAATTGACGAAACAATGCTTGACAGAAACCTAATAACCGGTGTTAAAATAATCATTAATGCATCTCTATAGTAAAAGCCTTTCTAAGGCATTATTATAGTAAAGCTGCTATCTATGCTGCATCATTATATATGTAAGCATGAGTGGGGATTAAAGTTTTATGCATTCTGTCCAGGATGACTAATTTTCCACCCTACAACCCCTTTCTCCACTGACGCAAAGTCGAAAGCTGATCGCTATGACCATAGCAAATGTTCAAACATGCCCCATTGTTTGGTGCCACAGAACTTTACAGCTTTGTATTTACTATACTTTAGTTTTAAAAAAAGATTATATCCTGGTTAGGTAGTCTAGTCAGGTGGAGCATTGCCGGTGAGTTTGATCCTGACTGTGTGCTCACATAAAATCTATCATTAAACAATCTAACAAGTTTTCTCTTCTCTTCTTCTTTCTTCTTCTTCTTTTTTATTCTTATTCTTCGCCTTCTTTATTCTTCTACTTCCTCTTCTTCTTTATTCTTCTTCTTTATTTTTCATCTTCTTTATTCTTCTTCTTCTTCTTTCTTCTTCTTTATTCTTCGTCTTCTTTATTCTTCGTCGTCTTCATTCTTTCTCTTCTTTATTCTTCTTCTTTATCCTTCTTCTTCGTCATGTTCTTTATTCTTCTTCGTCTTTATTCTTCTTCTTCCTTCTTCTTCTTCTTCTTTATGACCGAAATTTTCCTGTTTCTTAATACTTTACTCAGCGTTTGGAAGGCACCTTTCGCTATCCCAATGCACCTTTGGATTTCGATGTTGCACTTTCTTCCCTCTATTAAAACGTTTCCCAGATATTTAAATTGTTGGACTAACTTCATATTATTATCTTCAATTTGTAATTCAGAAGTGGGCTGTTCCTTTTGCTGACAACCATACATTCTGTCTTCTTCAGTCAGTAATGTCCCTGTGTGTAATACACGCTTATGCGATCATGTATCTTTCGATACATGACTGATGAGGCAGATTTTTTCCCACAGTAGGTTGCCACTTCTTTCTGCGGTAGACCAGTTGCCATCCAAGGCTATAGAACCCGGTCTCCTGCTATTTACCCATAGCTGAGGGGAAAAGAAGATTCATACCTTTCCCAAGGGTATTTGAACGTAAGTGAATTTCAGTCAGTAATGTGCCTGTGCGTGATACACGCTTAGGCGATCATGTATCTTTCGATATATGACTGACGAGGTTAAATATTTTCCCACAGTAGGTTTCCATTTCTTTTTGCGGTAGAACAGTTGCCATCCAAGGCTATAGAACCCGGTCTGTCCTGTTATTTACCAACCAGAAGAAGAGGATTTATACTTTTCCCAAGTGTACGTAAGTGAATTCGAACTCGGCTCTCCGATTCCTCAATCCGAGCTGCTATCCATACTCCACCGTATGATTAGTCCTTTCTTCTCGCTTTACCTTCACTACGTTCTGTAGGAGTTTTTGTAGTTTCCTTTCCGTGTCTTCAATCTGCATATCTCATATCTTATGTTGTTATGATTATGGGCGCCAATAATTAATTCTGGTAGAACTTCTAAATCTCTCAAAATCGCCTCGCTGTATGGGTTGAAAAAGTCTGGTGAGAAGACGTACCCCTTCTATTTTTGTATATATACTGAACTCATTTTCTATCCGTATGCAAGAGGTTTGCTGCCGGTATAAGTTTTGGTTTATTCTAATATTTTTCCCACATATGAATCCTGGTAGAAATTATAATTGTCTCAGAATCACCTCACTGTATAGGTTGAATAAATCCGGTGATACGACAGAGTATCACAAAGGACTGTTTATTATATAAACCCCTTTATAAGTAAATTAAGATCCCATTTCTGCTTTGCAGAGTTCACAGGGTAAACTTTTCGTGGAAGACAGACTATCAATTAACAGGACGAAAAGTTCTTTGTTTGATGATTAAAAAATGACAGCAAGAAACAATAATGGTTCTGTGTTTTTCCTTTGAATGGGAAGCTGAAGTATTGATTAAAACAAAATGATGTGCTTTTTGATTCGCTTCCGACTAGGATTTGTACAAAAGTTACTACCATGACATATTAAGGGCTGAAATCTTGTCTAAACCCCCTTTTAAGCCATCAAATAGTGCATAGCTGTCCCTACTCTTCAAAAGAAATATTATCGAACGTAAAATAATGTGTCTGGTGCGTGTCATCCAAATTCAAAATGACCCATACCTATGACAGTAAGTGCGTTGAGAATAACCTCCTTGAAACTTGGCATTCAAAAGCCTGTCTATTTTTGATTCGGCTCGATCGTCTTGGAGGCAGACGCGTAACTAATTCAACCGGGTGTCATGCCAAATGTACACCAATGTACGCTACCATAATGGATATTCTTCATTCCAGTAATGATGAAGATTCAGTGTGGCAAAATAAAGACACAACAACTGACGATAAGAAAACTCTACACTCGAAACCCGATTAGAATATTTGCGTATTTACCACAGGTGTCAGTAGTCAGTGTTCGAGCTCGGGTAAAATGTTGGAGTTTTGAATGCTGATTTTCAAACCAGACACGTGTTCTGGAAAATTAGCGCAACACAATCTTCATATTTCTATCTCTCCTTGTCTTTATGCCGCAAACTAAGTACAGATTACGTGTCTGTTTCCGCATCGGCGTCGGCGTTTAGTGTTTGCATCAAAATAAAAGACGGAATTTCGAATACTGATTAGAAGTCCAACTAGGATTCGTTATTGACGGCCACAAGTTTAACAACATTCGATATGCAGATGACACCGTATTGATAACCGTCACAGAAGGAAAATAACAAGAAGGTAGTGAAGGGAAAGTGAGAAGAAAGAACTAAACATCAATTACGTGAAGACAGAAGCATGGTTGTTAGCAAAAGGAACAGCCCAACATGCAAATTACAAATTGGAAATACCAAAGTCAGACAGTAACAATTTAAATATCTGGTCAGTTTTATAACAGAGGACGAAAAGTAGAACATTGTAATCCAAAGGTGGATTAGGATAGCAAAAGATGCCTTCCAAAAGCTAAGCTAAATATTAAAAACAGGAAAATTTTATTTAAAAAAAAACAAAGCAAAGAGTAGTAAACTGTCACGTAATATCAGTCCTCCTATATGGCAGTGAATGCTGGAAAATCCCCCCACAAGACTTGAACCAACAGAAATGCGGTTCTACAGAAGGATGCTAAGAATACCATCAACTGCACATATAAGCAGAAGGTTTTGGAGAAAATGGAAGCAAGAAGGAAACTCATAGTTAAAATCGGGAAAAGACAATTAAGATTTCTAGGGCATATTACGAGGAAAGGAGGTTTGGAAATTTTTATACTCACGGGACAGATTGAAGTGAGGAGGGACAGAGGAAAACAACGCATGACCTACCTACCGAGCTTGAGTAAATGGATGGCGGAACCAGGTTTAGAACAGATAGCGAGAAGACAAAGATTATTAAGATCTACAAAGGACAGGAAGTTATGGAGAGCCATGATCAACAACCTCCTGAAGGTACACGGCACATACAAGAGGAATCAAGGTAAACACCTCTAGTTAGAAATTTGACGTAACATAATTTTCACGAACCAACCCCCCATCTATATGACCTCATAGGCGGTCTTAAACTTCTTCTAAGTGCCGTGTCCCTTTGGGCCGTAGGTGGTCATGGCTCTGCACAACTTCCTGTCCTTTGTAACTGTAAGTTTTGTCTTTTTACTATATTTCCTAATACTTTCGCTGGTTCCTAGGCCTCAGGAATTTAAACGTCCTACGAGGCTGGCATCCCGTTCCCACCCCTTCACCGTTGAAACTGTTAGATGTAGACGTCTCTTCTACTCCAATAGCTTCATGTCTCGCACATCTCGCCTGTGGAACTCCCTTCCTTATTCCTGTTTCCCTGACAAATACAATCTCCAACTATTTAAGTGTAACGTCAATCGACATCTCCAGTTGCCTTGATCTATCCACTTCCCTTCTCCACATCCTTTCACCTTTCATTCCTATCTGCTCTCGCTCCAAATCTTCTGTAACCCCTTGCCTTGGTCGATCCACTATCTTTCTCCACATCCTCTCCTTTACCACTCCTATCTGCTCTTCCTCCAAACCTTCTGTAACCCCTTGCGTGCTAATGGCTTCCAGCCTTGCTTGGGGTGATAAGCTTATAAAAAAAAAAAAAAAAAAAAAAAAAAACTTGTTCTGTCAACCATTTACACAAACTCGTTAGGTAAATTATTCGCTATTTACATCTGTCCCTCTTACTTGCAATATGATTTTGCAACGTTCCCACCGCCGGTCCGTTCTATGTTCGATCCCCGCGGCTGACCGTTGAATAAGATCACTTCGATCCAAGCCTTGCCTTATCCCACGTTGTGTTTGATTTAGATCACAGGGCTGGCGAGGATCAATTGTCGACAGGAATCATTGAATTGGTCTAGTCCGGACAAAGAGAAGCCACAAGTCATAGGATAAATTGTAATAAAGAAAATGTCTTATATAACGTTTCTTGTACAGAGCTGGTAGTACAATTATCAGTTCTTCAGGTAGGAATATATGTTCTTCATGCAGAAATATATTTGTCATGCAAAGTTATTCGACTATTCCCTCTTCGAATATTTCGTGACACTTTGTTCGTCGTGACTTAGTCTAGATAAGGTTTCTGGAACACAGAAGTCAGAGGTCTTCTTCACCCGCAGAAAGTCACGTGAAGCTGTCTTCCCTCGCGTAGCGTCTGCCGTTTTCTATCCTCGATTGTTTAGATTCTTTATTCATATGAACTTCCGTCCAAAGCCGGCATGGGGTCTGATGTGGATTCGGATTTCGGCCATTCCCTTAATCGCCACAGAGAATTCTTTGTTTGACTCTTGGAATCTAATCACATGCCCAATTTTGGAGAGCTCCCTCCACCGAGTAGTGGTGGTAGAGGAATATCGATCCACTCTAACTCCTCCCTTCTCGTATTGGTGCCTGATACCAATACTGCCCAAGGGGCGCAAGCAATTCCCTCACCTCCCTTGGTGTCCTACCTAGGTCTTTCACTTCGGTTGTCACTTCGACCAATCCGATCTGTAGACTGCATGGGCGAGCAGGGAGGCGTATCCAATCATTAATTTTAAGTAAAGTTCAAAATTTTCATCAATGAAGTTCATCGACCCCTTCCGCCTTCCCAATCGGACACTCACGAGCCGCTCCCTAGACAGCCTCCTCTTGTGGCATTTTGGTTCTTCACTAAAGAAATTTCACCGCTTCAGCGATTCACAGCTTACCCTCTTCTTTTGACACGTGATAAAAAGGAACATTTCTCTGACTCAGCTTTTGTTTTATCTCACGACCGATTATTTCCACAAGGTTATGACATTCAGACAATTCCTTAACCTGGATTTTGAAAACAAGAATGACTCCATTTCATAGTCAGTTGTCATCTTCGGCCATATGGTTTTTGTAAAAAAAAAATCAAAGGTTTCTCTCTTGCCTTTATCCAAGGAAGAAAAAAACGAACCCTCTGAATTTACTAAAATCTGGTCTCATCTCTCGGTATGTTTATCGATCTATCTTTCAACCTTTGAAGTGTCACATCAATATGTCCTGTGAGTGTCAGAATCTCCAAGACCTCTTTGCTCGTTATTATTAAACTAAGTTTACTAAATGCGAAGAATATCCAATGACTACCTAGTGGATGGAATAGCTGCATACTTCCCATCGATAAATATCATTATTTATGTGTCATGTGCCTTCTGGGTGTGGTCGAACTTGACACTCCACAACCGCCTGTCTCTTGTAGTTCTAAGCAGCGTTTGAATCGTGGTTACTGCTCTGCTATCCATTCACACAAACTCTCTCTCTCCCTCTCTCACACACACTCTCTCTCACTCTCTCTCACTCTCTCACTCTCTCTTTCTCTTTGCCCGTCCTTCCCTCGATACAGTACCTGTGTGTTGAATTTTCCAAGCCGTCTTTTCTCATGATATATCCTGGAAATTTTAACTGTTTCTTTCTGATTTTAAATATGAGTATCTTTGTAATTTCCATTTTCTTTTGAACATACTCATTGCTCACATATTCAGTCTGTGGAATTCTCAGTATCTGTCTGTAGCTTTGAGTAGAGCCAGTTCGAATTACCCGATTTCGGACTAGAAGGAGAAACTCGAGTGGGGCTCCGGGCAGTGTTTTGTGACCCTCGGGCTATCTTATCAATATTTGCTTTTTTTATACGTTACAAAATAACTAAGAACGACTGATTATCGCGGATTTTGACGTAATTCTGGTATCCCTTGTTTGCTTCGTTGAAATTTGTTTTGTTCATGCTAAGTCTCGA
>OZ038490.1:79453866-79466366 GCA_964036315.1 Acanthosepion esculentum | reverse complement strand
CGAGTTTCCTGTGATATCCATTTTAGTTTTTATTCATGTTAGAAATTCTGAAGTGATGTGACTTCTGTTATTTAGTACAATTCGTTGTTTGCGATTCTGTAGCGCCAGTCCAGGAGGTCCGAAAAATGGTGGTCCTTGCTAAGACTTACACTAGGCTTGTAATTCTAGTTTCAAATACGAGTAGGCCATTGCCACTTATAAAGTCTAAATCACTCATACATAATAATTATTGTCCATTCCCCTCCGGACTTTGTCAATAAATATCAGCGATGGGGTGTTTGGATTTGGAAGGGCTTTCTCCGTACATGGATCTTCACGCGAGAATGTAAGAGTTGCAGGAAGTGGTTTTCCCTTTTTAATAATCTAGAGGACGAGCCAAGTGTGAGTCGCCCAAAAGGACTCGATTCACAGGATTTGGAACCAGTTATTACAATAAATTCTCCCACTACAACTAGTAACTCAGTCGGAAATTTAACGTTAGTCATACGACTGCCCTACGTGAAAATTTGGGTATATTCACGACTGTCTGGGTATTTACTCTGTCTCCCCACTAAGACGAGTTGTGACACAAGGTCTTTTTTTAAAAATTCACGACTGTCTGTAACAGAAAAATATTGACAATGTAGAGTAGCAAATGGCTAGTAGAGAGTTGTTTATATCAACAGCTTTTTTTTACTTATATTTTAGTCTGTGTAATTCTTTTCATTGATTTGTCCCCGCTTTTCTCGGTTCGCCGAAATTAGTCTAATAAATATAAGGCGAGTTATTAAATATATTTTATAAGTCTATTTTCCTTAAGTGTCTACGTATTCCAACAAAATTCTTGCCAAAATAAATGTGAACACATTCAGATAATTTTATAATGTATGAATCGGCTTAACATATGCACACCTGTTAGAAATTGAGTACAAAATGCAAATTTATGCGTTAGAATGATGAAAGATTTCAGCGCTATCTTTTGCATAATGTTAAGAAAATCTTAGAAGTGACTTTCATGTCGATTTAGCTCCTTATTGTTTGTGCAAACAGTTCACTGTTTTATGTGGTTTATAATCCTTACTAAACATCCAGCAAAATAAATCTTTAAAAAACACGTATGCCATAGGAACTTAAGGAAAAGGACAGCGAAAAATATTTAAATTCTTGTCTTTCTCTCCCTGTCCAACCTCTGTCCAATATGTTGTTTGCTTCGAGATAATCACATGATGTCAGTGAAATGATGCAGATGTGATTTCTACTAACAAATAATGAGAATACTATGAATAGTACACGTGCGCAACAAAGAGGCCTTAAGGGACATAGAAACAAAAATCAGAAAACGACAGTTGAAATTTCTACGACACATATTGAGGAAAGAAGGTCTGGGGAATTTAACGCTCACATGACATAGTGATGGCAAGAGAAACGGCGTGAAAAACCGATTAAATTAATTAAAGACTAAATGAATTGATTGCAGAACTAGGTGATAGAGGGATAGAAACGGAGCAAAAGTTGCTTCCAGCTACAAAAGGCATGAACTTCTGGAGACCCAGGATCGACCGTATCCCGAAAGGAAATGGCATGTAAAAGAAGAAGTCGGTGAGCGGACAGTTGTGTACTGGATATTTGCGCCCCAGACAATTGTGTACCGGACAACTGCGTCCCTAGACAAATGCGTACCTGGATAATAGCTTACTTATGAAAATTTTTCAAAGTTACCATATTTTAAGAGTTGTTTAATATAGAAATTTGCACACAAATACCTTTAATTACACTAAACAAGCAGAAAGGTAGTTACCATAAATAAAAAAGAGAGAGAAAAATTTCTATTTTAAAGCAAGAGAAAATTAAGCTAGCAGTTTCAGTTCACTCCAGCAGTACGTACCACAAACATCTAAAATATTCTGGATTTTATAGATTATCTTTTTTATTTTTAACCCATGGCTAAGTTCGGAAAATCAAATACTGGTGAAAAAATATTTGTGGACGAAGAAAATTACAGCTACTACTATCATAAGAAAAACGCCGATGAAACAAAAACATACTGTTGATGTGTAGAGCCATCTTGCAACACTGTTAATCTCTCATTGTATTTTAAAGAAAAATAAACGTTTTTTATTCCTTTTTTAAATACTAATGATTACGACCGATGCTTTTTTTTAAAATTTATGGTAATTACCTTTAGAAGATTCAAAAATTATCAGAGGTACGCAATTATTCAGAGACGCATTTGTCTAGGGATGCAAATGTCCAGGGAAGCAATTGTCTGATACACAATTGTCCGGGAGGCAAATGTCCAGAACGCAATTGTCCTAGAACCAAAAGAAGTCCGCCATTTACGAAAAATTGATTTATTATGATAATCCATAAGAAAGAAAATTGTGTCCCGACTCATGGCAAAGTTCAATATATTAATTGAAACGGAACTTAATGGATAAAATATTTGTGTCTTTGTTCCGTGGGAATCAAAACAGAAATTTTGCATTACGACTCGAAGGAACCTCGGACAAACTTTAACAGCTGTTAACAAACAAGATGTATCTTTTTCTTCTTTTTGGATTATGTAATTGAAGAGAATAAGTATTTTACAGGAAATGGAATCGACGAACTGAGTTCGAATTCCGGCTGAGTCTGGTGCATTCACTTTCACGCTCGTGTCTTAGGTAAAGCCACAAGTCCATTTCTTCTCCCTTCAGTTTTCGATTTAAATAGCAAAGTAGACTGAGCTTTCGAATTACCACCTGGTGCGGTGGTCTTGGGTGACAGCGTCAATTCGATAATAAAATTACCCGTATCCTTGAATCAGAAAATGTTTCGTATAGTATTTAAATTTGGCCACCTTCCCCTTCAAAATAATCCCCTTGCAAGCGTACACAACGGTTTTGTTCAACATTTACTTGGGATTGATCGCCCTGAACGCCCATCAAATTGAACTGACACTCGACTGTCCTTGAAACGGGCATTTCACTCAAAAGCACGTATTCGACCTAAAGCATTACAAAGCACGCGTTACAAATGAACACGAGTAGATAATACGAACCCTATTGACACACCGATTCAGGGGATTGGGTAATAATAAGCGTTTGGTGCACGCGTATTTTCGTTCGACGGGACAATCACAACGGGCGTAGTCCGAGTATTTTCTGATAACACGTCATAGACATTGTATATGAACAGATAAAGATAGAGGAAACAAGTACAAGAGAGATAGGATGTATGGAAACCGATATTGTTATGGGTCCTTGCCCATAACTACAGAATGAACTCTTCCTAACACTATGTATACTACGCTTCTCAAGAGAGAGAGAGAGAGAGAGACGAATCGAGACGAATCGAGTCGAGCCGATAGTAGTTCACTCCAAACCAGACTGACAGTCATACTAACACCTTCGACATCTTGTATTATTATTCCGTGTAATATATCTTCATTATTTCTACTCTTGTGTTCGTGTTGTTCTTCCTTGGTCCTAACCTGGACCATAACAGATATAAAATAATTTAAAAAACGATTAAAATAAACGAAGCTACTTAATTAAACTGGTCCACTCGTAAAAATGGGAATTTTTTTTTTGTAAATTCGCATTAATTAGACTTTCCTCAAGTCATGACATTTGTCAGAATCAAAAGTATCAAAAATAGGATAATTCTATTTATAATATCGATACAGTGAAAAATCAATTCCTAATTTTTACAGAGTTATCGGAACTTACTTTTATTTACAAACATCGAGTATTGTTAATGTGCTTACGTTATTGATATCTGCATATTTTCATGCATTTTTTAAAAGTTATGTGTGTTTTTGTTCTTTAATTAAAATATATAAATACCTTTATTCTTAAATTAAAAGGAATTTGATTTGTAAATGTAAAAAGAAAGTCTCACCAGACAAACAATTGCTTCTTTAAAATATGTATATATCTCTTTGTTCTTTAATTTAAAATGTATATATATATATATATATATATATATATATATATATATATATATATATATATATATATATATATATATATATATATGTTTTTTCTTTCATGACCAAAAATCTTTTTTGTGACAAAATGTGAAAAACAAATCTATTTCGCCAAACAATTTCTATTGTTGTTTAGAATATTTTCTTGAAATAGAACACATAAAATATACATCCGTTTGTTCTTTATTTGATAGAAATCATTTTTTAACTAAAAAAATATCTGTATTCTTATGCAGATATCAATGAAGTAAGCACAGTTTCAACGCTGAAATCTTTAAACAAAAAACATCTAACTTCCGATGTCTGCGTAAAAGTTAGGATCGATTTCATGCTGTGTCGCCATGATAAACGAACCGCCTATTCGAAAATGAATTTTGTTTTCTGTTGTCCGGATTTTCGGTTCTAACAAATGTCGCGGTTTAAGAAAGGTCAAAAGAATGGTAACCTACAAAAGTTATTTTCAAAAGATTTTCCCTATTTTTCACGAATGGGCCCCTCTATTTTTAAAGCTAATATCTATTCGCGTGTTTAAGACGATTTTCTAAGCGTAGCTTAGATGCGACATAAGTGTTGAATGGACTGAATACTCTGTGGTAATTCTTCTAGAAAGACAAGCTTGCTAACCATTACACTACGTCGAAGTGTCCTTTTCTCGTGTGTAAGTATACATAATTATATGCACCCTTCTGACAGATGGCAAAGAAGAATCTTGACTGCCGTTTATCCGTGAAGACAACGGCTTAAATAAAACAGTTGATTAATGGAATAAGCCTAAGTGACTAAAATAGTGATGCAATCTCATCACAATATTTTACAAGCACATCTCCTGCTTTATTGAACAATCGGATCACCAGAATTAAACTACAGTTCCAATTCCAGTCGGGTTCGTTATAATCACTTGCGTAGAAGAGGTGGGTTTATTCGTAAGACCTTTATCTGTAAACCATTATTATCTAAAAGAAAATTGAAAATCTAAAAATATTTTCTGGCTTTAAATAACCTGCAAAAGGGTTGATAAGCCGTAAAAACGAATGAATGAATCAATCAAACGCTTGGACACCTTTTACGGGACACATGGTTCTTGGGGTAGACAACGATTGTTGACTGAATTACGTAAGCCTAATTCATGACAATAGTGAAGTAATCTCATTACAATATTTTTACAAGCACAACTCCGGCCTCATTGAACATTCGGATCCCCAGAATTAAACTACGGTTCCAAATCCTGTCAGGTTCGTTATATTCCCTTACGAGCAAATACCCTTGGGAGGGGTATAAACCCGCCTCTTCTCTCCCACTAGCTATAGGTTAATTAGTAAGACTTGTATCAGAAAACCATTATTATCTAAAAATACTTATAATCTAAAAATATTTTCTGGCTTTAAATAACCCGCAAAAGGGTTGATAAGCCGTAAAAAACGAATAGATCAATCCATCAAGTCTTGGACACCTTTTACGGGACACAAGGTCCTTGAGGTAGACAACGACTTTAATAAAACAGTTGACTGAATTACATAAGCCTAACTGACTAAACAGTAATGCAATCTCTTCACAATATTTTTCCACGTACACCTCCGGTCTCATTGAACAATCGGATCACCAGAATAGAACTGCGGGTGCTACTTTATCTTCTGTTAACTGTAATTAGATTGAATAAGACTGCTTATTGAAGGCAGATCTTCCACAATAATAGACGAGGTTATCTTATTTAAATTATTACATGTCTTTGTTAGGTTTTCTTTGAATTCATTCTTTGCCATTAGGGTGAATATAATTACTTATTGAAGGTAGATCTAGCACAAGAATAGGTGAGAATATCTTATTTAAATTTTTACTTGTTATTCTTAGTTTGTCTTAGAATTTATTCTTTATTAACGTAATTATCAACACTGAAGTTGTATCTATCAGGTACATTTAGCCAAGATTTTTATTCAAGTCGTATTCCTCCATAATCGTGTAGCGGTAAACGGTAGACAAGCCGAATAAATTATCAAACAGGATAACACGCGTACCAAAAAACATTGTTAAACATGTAGTGGTTACCGGGACAAACTTGCTAACCGTTTTGCAATGTCAGAGGCTCAATTGGTTTGGTTTTTACCAGTCTGCTGTCAGCCTCATTTTCCATTTTGACGTCAGTAGAGATGAAATATCTGATGAAGGTAAAGTCCTTAACCAACCACGTTCATATTGTCGAATCGATAGTCACGGACAGTGGTTCGTACAATTGACGGGATACAGGATGTGTATGTGTGTGTTGTGTTTCGGCTCGACTATTTATATATGTTTGTCAGTGGTGCATTATGTGTAGGTCTATTGTATTATTCTAACGGTTAATGGGTTGGCGGTAACGGTTACATTTCAGATTATTCTAGGGGTATTGAGTAGAAAAATTGTGGATTTCAATACAGTTTTGTGGCTATTTTATATTGACTTTTTTTATCATTATTTATTATTGATTACTATTTATTTTATTATTTTAGTTCATAGTTATTAAGTTTACTTGTATTTATGTGTGCATTCAATGTCTTACAGTAATCGTCTGACGCGACTCTGCCTCTGACTCTCACTGCTGCTTCCTCTTGAGGCGCAGTATTTATGAGGTACGGAACAGTCTATTAATATTATGGGTAAGTTCTTATAACATATATATATATATATATATATATATATATATATATATATATATATATATATATATATATTATATATATACTAATTGATTGATTGAATTGTTTTTACGGCTCATCGACCCTTTGCAGGGTATTCACCAAGCAGGGCAATAAACCACTAAGGTACATTAGTTACTGTATTAAAGAAATCATTATTAAGTAGTAAAAACAATAGGAATCAACCGCAGATAACGATTGACATTGCATTTAAACTTTTAAAGATCAAAATTGGCTGGAAAGCAAGAATCCAGAAAAGAGTTCCACAAACGAAAAGCGGTAGAAAATAAGCTGTTAGCAAAGAACTTACGGTTACTTCTAGCCAATTCAACTGTAAAATGATGATACCTTACCGTCAATTTAGTACTGCGCTTAAAGTCATAAAGTCTAAGTACCATAGGGCAAAGTTCATCAAAACAATTACTATGAAAGCATTTATAAAAATTAAAAAAAGGTACGGAGATGCTACATTTACGGCGGTGGGAAAGTGACTGAAGCCGAAATGCCAGATTAGGACCAGTAATATTGTTGATTCTTCTTTGAATTTTATCAAGAATCTCTAAATATATAGCAGGAACACCACATATATGTGGCAGTAATAGCCGGAACATGGACCGATGGTAGAGTTATAAACATGTAAGATAGATTCTGGAGAGAATAATTATATAGCATGGCACAGTGAACCAGATTTCCTAGCTGCAAATCTAACAATTGATTCAATATAATCTTTCCACTTCATGTCAGCAGAGAACGTTAGCCCGAGAAGGCGCAAAAAGTCATTCTACTGGAGGTTAGCATCAGCCATACTGCTGGAAGGCAGAAAGGGTTCTCTCAGACGATTAAAAGAGAGCAGGTCTGATTTGGAGGCGTTAAAATTAACAAGCCATTCCTTGTCCCAGTTAACAACATATTGTAGGTCATTTCTGAGATATGCTAATTTGACCTTATCGAAACGTTCACACTTACAATTAACACAGAGAGAAGTATAAGGTCCCGACGTATTGATAATAATTAGGTCTGATTATTTAGATTTCTTATAGTAAATGTGTGCTGGAGTGTAATAGATAACGGGCATGGAATAAGAAATAGGAGTGCAGAGATCGAATTCAAGTCGAGTTCGTTACATTCACTTACACGCAAATGCCCTTTGGAAAGTTATAAATCCATCCCGTTTCCCTCCCAGCTATAGGTTGAATAACAGGACAGATCAGGTTCTATAGCCTTGGTTGGCAACCTACTTCTGCGTTGTCAGTCATGAATCTAAAGATAGATGATCGCCTAAGTGCGTATCACGTATGGCCCTTAACTTAAATGAAAAATCCGAGGTGTTTTGGTTTTGTATTAAACCTCACAATATTTAAAGGATTTTTTGGTCTTCAAAATATCGTGATACTCCAGGTTTGCATTCCAAAATAATTAAGATCCGGATTTTGTTAAATCTGACCTCACTTTTTTTTTCTCTTAACGATACCATATCGTTCGAAGTTTTCCTTCAAATTATCTTTGTACAAGACAAGAGGACAACCTACGCAATGCAATGAATCTCGTATCTGAATCAGGAATGATCTATTTTGAGAAGGCTACAGTCATCGCACAGCCATCCGAATTAGGTGACCGGACCATCTGAACTGTATTTTAATTAGAAAATATTCAACCCATGATATTCTACCTTTTGACAGAATCTATCTATCTATATATATATATATATATATATATATATATATATATATATATATATATATATATATATATCTGTGTGTGTGTGTGTGTATGGTTGTATGTCTGTGTTACACAAAAATGCACTGTACTGAAATGTGTAAGAGCTATTATAATATATATTATAATGTATTTCATATACATATCGTCATAAGGATTAACTTCCCTCGATTCACCTTATGCTGTACTATATATATATATATATATATATATATATATATATATATATATATATATATATATATATATATATATATATATATATATATATGTAATGTTTTGAGAGGTTGACAGAGGGGAAGAGAAAAGCAAAGAACTGCGAACACGACTGAGTAGAAATTTCTACGACTACGTGTAAGTAGATCTACTGTATTTAATAACATAAGTAATTGAACTGTGATCTTCTTTGGCCTTACGAAATTCAAAATGTCTACTGACTCTGTTAAATGATCTACTGGATATGTATATGTGGTACATGTAAGTAGATTAACTGTTGTATTTAATGTACAATTGTTATCTTTATATATATATATATATATATATATATATATATATATATATGTCTCTGTGTGTATGCTCGTTATACATTTCCACATTTTTCAACCGATCTCGCTCAAATTTGACTCACTAATATCTTCTGTACACTATTTACATTATTCGGAATATTGTCCTCATGTTATTCGCCATATTTATTACAATAAATTCGGCCGTTGTACGCTCCGGCCTTCTTCAGGTTGATTGGAATGTCGAACTGAAACCTTTATCTCGCTCACTGGGGTAGACTGTTCTAGTTCCACGTGCCATGTCTAATGGATGTCAGTTATCAGTTATCTCCTGCTTATTCTCTTCTCCAAGTTCTCCACTCAGACACTTTGGGTCCTGTCACTGGATCTCACTAACGCCTTTATTCAATGTGCTATGTGCCCTTAAGAACACATGGCACAGTGGATAAATTAGTTAGATCCAGTGACAGGACCCAAAGAGTGTGAGTTCAATACAAGAAGAAGACCGGACCGTACAACGGCCGAAACGTTGTAATAAATATGGCGACTAAGATGAGGAAAATAGTCCGAATAATGTAAATAGTGTACATAATACCTTACCCCAGAAATATAGACTAATATCTTCTGTTCTAACAGTAAATAAGAACAACATTATTTTTTCTGGACTCCCCGCGATCATGACAAACTGCGAAAAACTGTTTAGAAAACCAGTTTTTTGCCTATACTTCCTTGATTTTTCAAGTGATTTTCTCCATATTTGACACGATCATTACTTATGATGCAACAATTATTTTGCTTAATATTTTAAGGTCATTCGTGTTAATCGCGAAACATCTGCGAATAACTGCGTAGCATCCGCGGTTTCCAAGCGATTAGCTCCAAATTTTGCACAAATTTATGCGTCAAAGAATGTTTCGAACTAATTTCGTATCAAGTTAATTCGCTTTAAAATTGCGATTTATTTGACTAAACTTTACTTCGCTCCAAATTTGGCAAGTATATTACCCATGCTTAAGGGATTGCTTTGTTAAGTTTATTCCGTTTAAATTTGCTATTTATTTGATTAGGTTGATTTAACATCTGCTATTTAATTAAACTGATTAAACTTTACTCCGCCCATGATATGATAACACGGAGTGAACTGCGAGATTTAATTTGATATGTGGGCGTGAACACTATTAAGGCGCCCCCGCCTTCAGCGTCTTATTTGGTATAAACTACTGCTTTAACCACGGCTTTAATGTTTACTCACCGCCCTTTATTACCGCCCACGATCATAATGCCCCTTTTCACCACCTTATTCCTTAATACATTTTTCGCATTGTCTGATAATAAGGGGATGACTGCAAACGCAACCTTTGAGCTATGCGAGTAAACAATAATAATGCCCCCTTTCGGCCCCCTAATTCGTGTGAACGTCTGCTTATACTACTACATCACTAGTGTTTACCCACTTTCCTCCTCTACGCCCATGGTCTGACAATAAGGGGTGAACTGCGAACATTACCTTTGACCTGGTCGCGTGAATACTACTAATTTTCCTATCAATCCTTTGACAAAATCTCATTGGCTCAGACCCTTCAATTACTGTCATACTTCACTTGAAAAGACAACAGATTGATGCGTAGAAAGGTAGGATAAACTGTTGATGCACATGCAGGCATCAAGTTTGACCATTGCCTTGGCAGAGTATATACAGACCACCCCAGCCAACATAAGTGCTTCTACTTTAGGCTTCTATTGCATAAGGCAAGCGGTTTAAAGTGTTTCGGCGACGTAAAAAGTTTTAACGGGTACGTATGCAACACGTACAGCCAGGCCTGCTTCAAACATGGGTTACTGGAAGATGGTGCTCAGTGGCACGCAACTCTCGTGGAGATTGCTGCAAAGCGAACAGCAAGAAGTCTTGGACAACATTTTACTGTGTTATTGCACACGTGTGAGCTCTGTAATCACGTGTCTTTATGTGAGGGATGCAAAACGGACCTTTCTGAAGACTTCAAACACTATGAGCAACTAATGCTTCGTGGCTTTCAGTGACGAATTTATAAACACAGCGCTTATCCCCATCGAAGATAGGTTTGCTTCTATTGACAGAAATTCATTGCAACTTACGGGCTGCCCCAAGTTCGCCGAAAGAGTTCAAGTACTCTTCCAACAGGCATAATTCAGAAAACTTTCTACGACGTCGACGCTCTTGAACGATATGTCAACGAAAACGAGACAAAGTTGCTTAAAGACCAGCGGTTCGTTTACAATATCATTTTCGACTCCGTTCGCCTTCGGAAAGGTTTCATGGATGCACCTGGAGGAACAGGTAAAACATTCATCACGAAGCTACTTCACGCAAAAATACGGCAAAAGAAGGGGATGGCCTTGACTGTGGCATCCTCTGGACTTGCTGAAATCCTTCTACCCGGTGGTAGGACAGCGCACTCCGCCTTTAAGCTGCCAATTAATTTGACTTTGTCCGATTCAATGACCTGCAAGGGTTCGGATAAGGCTGACGTCCTCAAAGGCTCATTGTGTGGAATGTGTGCTCGAGGCCCTGGATATAACTTTGCCAGACATAAAAGATTGTCAATATCTAATGGGTGGAGTACCTGTCCTTCTATCAGGTGATTTTAGGCAAACTCTCCCCGTTGTTCCCAAAGGTACAAGGGTGGATGTTATGAAAGCATGCATTAAGTCATCACCTCTGTGACAACAGGTCAAAAGTTTACCTCTTAAAACCAACATGAGACCTGAACTGTTCGGAGACCAAATAGCGCAATTTTCAAAGGACCTTCTAGAAGTCGGTGACGGCAACGTTGCCATCGGGTGAAGCTGGAGAGATCTCAGTTTAGCAGATATGCTCCATTGTAAATAGTGTTCACGACCTCAAAGCTGCTGTCTTTCCAGATCTGGCTAACAATTTTGCAAATCCCAGTTAGTTGTGCGAGAGGGCAATATTGGCTCCTAAAAATATCATTGTTGCCAAAATGAATGAAGAACTGCTGAAATACCTACCAGGAACCCTCCAAACCTACAAGTTAATTGACACCATTGCCGATTCAAAATAAGTGGTTCACTATCCAATAGAGTTTCTAAACTCTTTAAATCCCTCCGGACTACTGCCCCATGCATTGCGCCTCAAAATTGGAGCCCTGGTAATGTTACTGAGAAACCTGGAACGGCCAAGGCTCTGCATTAGAACCTGCTTTGTGATTAAGAAACTGCTGCCACATGTTATTCAAGCCACTATTCTCACAGGATGTATGTGAGAGGATGTATTCATACCCAGGATACCTCTCACTCTATCAGGTGCGGAAATTCCTGCGCAAACTTTAATTTCCACTAAGACTTTCCTTCCGATGTCAATCAACAAGTCTCAAGGACAAACGCACTCCACAGCAGGTTTATATTTAGGCGAGCTATGCTTTTCTCATGGACATATATATGTTAGTTAGAGTAGGAAGCAAAGCAAATTTATTTGCTTTCACTTCAAATGGGAAAACTAAAAATGTCTACAGATAGATGTTGCAGGCTCTTTACATGTCCGCCTGTAGTCGTAAATTCTGTAACACTTCATTCCTTCCAGTTCGCCCCCGTTTCCAAGCATGATTTAGGGGAGTGATGCACTTCACATATTTTTCATTGTGTTTAACTATTACTATCTGTTTC
>OZ038490.1:79386366-79448866 GCA_964036315.1 Acanthosepion esculentum | reverse complement strand
CTACAAGCAACAACAACAACAACAAAAACAATAATAATAATAATAATAATAATAATAATAATAATAATAAATTGTACTAATAAGTACAGATCACACATTACGAAGAACTTTATATAAAATTGTGTGATCTTGGGTTTTTTTCATTTTTTACAAGGTTTTTTTATCAGTGGAAAATATCATGAAGCCATTTCTGACCTTAGGTCTCTGGTTGATACCCGGGAGGAAACGTGTATACAACAGAAATTCAAAGAAATAATAATAATAATAATAATAATAATAATAATAATAATAATAATAATAATAATAATAATATGGGACTTTACAATACACACAGAACAATCAAATCTAATCGCCCAGATATTGTGATCAAAGACCACAAAAAATGAATGAGTTTTCTTATTGACATGGAAGTTCCTGCAGATTGGAATTTATCTTTGAATGTCTTCATAAAAAAAAACTATCATCATACAAGGATCTTCAGTATCTGTCTATATTTCTCAAAAATATATATGCACTGAAAAATAAGCAACTATTACGGGAAGGTAACTGCAAAATCCCAGCATGAAAATCACCCAGACCCGATTATAGAGATAGGACCAATAAATTCTAATCGCCCAGACATTGTGATCAAAGACCACAAAAACAGAATGAGCTTTCTTATTGACATAGCAGTCCCTGCAGATTGTAATGTATATTGGAATATCTTTCGAAAAAAAATATGAAAAATGCACGGATCTTGAAAAAGAAATCTCAAAAATATGGTACATGAGGACATCAATAATTCCAGTTGTAGTAGGAGCCCTCCGTTTTGTTGGAAAAGATTCCTATAGATTAATTAATGGCATTCCTGGTAGCCCCTGCCTTAAAAAATAGAATCGAGCCCTTTATTTAGTCCACGGGGATAGATCGTTCTAATTACACGTGTCATGTTTTTTCTGGATATCTCAGTTTCTGTTAATTTCCTTAGTAACTCAACTTTCCTCGTTTTTGTTCCTTCTGCTGAGAATGACCCAGTGGATAAAAGCGTTGGTTGAAGTCATCCAAAAAGTGAGTTAACCCAAAGTTCAAGTCCACAGCAGAGGGGGGAAAAACACGTGTAATTAAAACAATCTACCCCCGTGTAATAAATAAAGGGTTCGATTCAAAATTCCAACGTATATCACCTGAAGAACGCCGGAGCGTACAACGGTCGAAACGTCGTGAATATGGCAATAAAGTTAAGGACAGCAGTCCGAATGATCTAAATAGTGTAAATGTTGTAATGTGTACATTCAATTTCTTTTGGTTACAATGGAAAGCACACTGGATTTTTATAATGATTGTCTTTTGCTTGTGCATATGAGTATTTTAATAAATGTACCTTGAATGTCGAATGCGTATTTCATAAAGAAGTGTTTAATTAATTGAAAGTAAATCCGAGCGTTGACAAAATTAACAGCAACACTTGTTATAACGTCTAAATAACGAATTGTATTTTAGACAAAAAGCTAAGTAAAGCATCAAGAATCAAGAAAATGTTGGTAGAGGCAAAGAAAAGAGTGCTGAACTGCAATGCAATATAAATAAAACGATATAAAAGTGAATGTTGGGCCATTTACTCACGGATGAAGAGGAGACTTCAGGCAACGGAGATGCGGTTCTACAGAAGGATGCTGAGAATACCGTAGCCGGAGTATGTAAGCAACGAGAAAGTTTTGAGGAAAATGGAAAGAAAAGGGACAATTATACTTAAAATCACAAAGAGACAGTTGAAATTCATACGACACGAGGCTTTGAAAAAACTGACAGGGCGTGCTGAAGGCTAAAGGAGCCAGCTGGCCATCTACATGACGAGGAGTGGGGTGGATGATAAAATGACAAGTATTAATTAGAGCTACAAAGGATAGGAGAACCATGACCATCCACGTCCTGAAGGGACAGGCCATATGGAATTAAAATATTCTACTTAAAATTCTATACAAAATTGTGATAATATAATCACTAATAATAATGGTAGAAATAGTACATACTAGCAGCATGGCCCGGCGTTGCCCGTGCTTGATTCAAAAATCGTACGACTCATACAGCAATCGCTATCACTTGACTTAAAATATTTTTGCCCTTCCTTACCCTTAAAGGAGTGCCCTTTGCCGTGCTGATGTTGCTACATGCCTTACTTCTTGCCTATCTCACACTGCGAATTTTTTCTAAGCTCTATACGAAACATTAAATCTGTTACGAAAAAAGTACTAAACAAAATGAACACAAAACGATCAGCTTTAAAAAAGGACTCGTAACTGGAAAAACCGAATGAAAAAAGAATGTTAACAACAAATACTTTTTCACACCCAACCCAGTTCTGCGGAATCAGAATCAACGTTGAGTTTAAGCAAGCGAATGAGCCAATTGGAGTAAAGTGCCATGCAGATTTAAATTTTTCCCACTTGTGACGAATGCAGCTATCGATTTTTTTGCATGCTAGCATGCTAGTTAACATTCGTGTCAGTCAGCTGTTGGCTCTCACGCTGGCCAATAGAATCTTCCTGCCAGTAGAAAATGGCAGCAAACTACATGAAAACTGTCGTAGAAGCATGAAAAAATCGATTATTTCTACTATCGATGGGAGTTGGGAAATGCAAAGTCGGTCTTGGCCTTTCGACTAACTTGGAGCATGTGCATGTAAATTTTGGTGCAAATCCGTCGAAAATTGCGGCCGTGCATTCGTTACACACACACACACACACACACACACACACACACACACACACACACACACACACACACATCCTGCTTTTTATAGATAGAGATCAGTGTCTCTCAACTTTTTCTTCGTTGTGGCCCGTTTTTGGTGTCAAAAGAGTTAGTTTTAGGCCCACACAGGCTCGAATAGAAATTCTGTGTAACAGGAAATGCATTTTATTTACAAAATGTATTAGAAAATAAAAATCCTGACTAATAACTTACACTATTCTTGGGGTTTATCAGCTTGTCAAGTCGAACGTCCAAGCCTTCGTTCAGATCCCTGTCTTTAATCTTTTAATCTACAATAATCTGCAATAAATTACATTTCTTCCTGAGTGCATTATTTCCTGCAGAAGAAAACATCAACAATTTTATTTAAATAATTTCTGAATTATTTTTTTTTATTTTATTTTTTTACCAAGGTTCACCGAAGACAAGGACCAAAAACCACTCAAGATAGAAAGTTACTGTGTGGAGTAATATTAGCATAAGAAAAGACAAGAAATGAAGTTCTTGGGGGATATACAGGAAAGATAGCTAGCTCTAGACTTGAAGACGTAAATATTTAATTAGTGAATAACATTCCAGTGTTCAGTCAGAGACATTGGAAATACAGTTTGGGGATAGACATTAGAACGAACCGGAAACCCAATCCTAAACAGGAAACCAGGGATAAGCCTCTACTCTTCTTCAAAAGACTGGGGAGGAGTGTTAACCGGATGATAGGCGAACCTATCTTCTCCTATTAGGTAAGAATTAATTAGTAAGTAAAATTTCAGACTTCAGGCAAAAACGTCAGACGTATAGAATTTTAAAAATAAAGAAAAGCAATTTGTGTTTTCATAATTTTATGCCAGTGGGAAAGAAATAGAATTTCAAAGCCCACCTATTTTCCTTGGACCTACCCCAGGCCCTTTTTAAAGATGTCTCAGATGCACTTGTGGACCTAAGGGCTGACGTTGAGAATCAATGTTTAGATTAAGCCAAAAAGAAAGCTTTTCAGACTGGCATATTCATAACTCCACTGCCAAGATTTCTGAGATTAAGTACTCCTCATCTTTGTTGTTTTAACTACTTTGTTTCGGCCGATGCGTTTTCCGACCTTCTGAATGAGGTATTATCATTATTCCATGAATTATTCAGCCCAACATCCTAATCACTATTTTTTCTTTTTTGTTTTTTTTCTTTTGTTTTGTTTTTGTTTATTTAAGACATAACCTTTTCTCGTCATGTTTGAAAGTCTAGATTGAAACACTACTCTTCCATTAATTATTCGAATTGGAATCCTAATCAATTATTATTAATTCTTACTACCTTCCGACCGAAGAATACTCCGGTCATCTTTAAGCATATATCACGCTTGGCAATTGTTAGTTGAATGTCCTGTTTATTTGTATATTTTTTGTTTTTTTCTCATTTTTGCGGCTGTTCATAAATTCGAACATCACAAGTAGATCCTCCTTTTGTGACCTCAGTCACAGCACACACTTAGAGGACGATGGAAAAGAGCATTGGCAGAAAGGTACTGATCGAGAAATCGAGAGAAAACAAAATATTAAATGACACTAGAATGGTCGGTCAAAACAGCAAAGAAAAGAATGCTATTCTGAATAAATCATAGAATAACGCATCGGCCGCAACAACGGAGATGAGGATACCTTTCGAAATAAATCATAGAATATTTTAAATACAAAAAAAAAATAATAATTTTAACCAACTCTAGAATGGTAAGAGAACGTATCGGCCGAAACAAAAAAAAAAGATTCGGGTGATACTCTCGATAATTCATGCAATAATGAAAATATCAATTTCCAAAATTTGATCCAATGCTAAGAAAGTCAGAAAACACATCAGCAGAACCATAGGGATGCTGTCCCGAATAAATATTGCTAAACTTTATTTAGTCTGGCAAAAGACCACCATATCCGGTAAAATGAAAGTCACTAATGACGTCTTGTGAAACTAACACAAATTAAACTCTTAACGTAACAGATTGTAAATGTTAAAAACAATGAACATTAGAATGAGTATTTTGGTGTGTGTAACAAATTGGTCAATAATTCTATACCCAGACACGTAGTTATTAGCTGTAATTTCATCTGGAATTTTCACTGTATAATATTGGATCTATGTGATTAATATTCACCACTGAATTAAGTGCACTGACAAGGAAGGATATCATGCTGAAAAATAATTTTTTTTTTCTTCCGCATTATCCTACAGATTTAGTGATGTCTACATAAATTTACTTTTTTTTTTTAGTTAAATATGACAGACGGAAAATTTAATCCATTTTTTTTTTTTTTTAGTTTTTCCAACATTGTTACATTTTTCTGTTTGGTGGGAGTAATTGAGCGCAAAAATTGTCTTTATTATCCGAAGTGCTTCCGTTCACTTCTTTTGCCATTTTCAAAGGGAGTTTGTTTTTAAGTGTAGTTAATTTCCTTTCATGTTTTGACTCTTTAAGATGTAGTTTTTGTACTGTTTGGATAGTAATAGGGTTTACTCCCACGAAACGAAAAATGTAAGAATATTGGAAAAATTAAACTCTCTGTCATATTCAACGAAACATGTTTAAAAAAAAATGGCTGCTGCCCAAATAAAAATTACAAATTTACCTATATATCTAGATCGATGGTATATTTCTAGTATGTACTGGATTCATCTAATGACTTTGCCATCATTGTCCTTCAGAGAAGTCAGGTTCAGGGTTGATCTGATGGGTGAAATCCTAGTTGAGGCTGGAGGTTCACTTTTCACCCACGTTGTCGTGACATATGAAAACGTGCACGCGTCGGAAAGAGCCGTATGACAGGTGGAAATATAATCACTCACTTCCGTGAGAAGACGGCCTTTCTTATATAGCACACAAGAATGTAGAATTTACATTCGGATGAGGGCCCCTGGGTCACCGCCATCCATCTGCGGCTCACTGGTAATTAACGTAGTCTGCAGTGAAATATAATGTAAAGTTACGCAAGTCTCGAGTTTTCATTGGTCTGTATGAGAATATTATTGCGTATCAATAATTCCGTGGCCTGGTACGTAGTTTTTAGATGAATTTTGATTCGATTTGTTCACTGTATAATATTCGGACTATGGGATTCATACGCCTTACTCAATTAAGTGTCTTGAAAGGAAAGGGATTATGGGGGAAAATAAATATTTGTTGTCCAAAATATTCACGGGTCGTATTGAGGGCAAGAAAGATAGGGGGCAGCGAGCAACTTACTTGACGAGCTTTTTGTGAATAGATGGCGGAACGGGGTACGAGAGTCTTAGCAAAGAGCGTAAAGCTGCTATGGGCCACAAGAAATAGGAAGGTGTGGAGAGCCATGATCGTCTATAGACGATCATGGCTCTCCACATATATATATAGATATATATATATATATATGAGAGAGAGAGAGAAAACAGAAAACATTTATATTTATTTATATGTATAATAATACATTTATTTTTACAGAAAAATATTAAAATTGTGTTACTTACAAGTGAGTTTCAGAAAAAATGTTTTGATTCTTTTAATTTAAGCTGTTTTAATATATATATATATATATATATATATATATATATATATATATATATATATATATATATATATATATATATATAACGGATATATATAATATAGAACGGAATTATATATATATATATATATATATATATATATATATAAATATATATATATATATATATATATATATATATATATATATATATAATTCCGTTTTTCAGTCTTTTTTGCAATGGTTTTTTTTTTCAATAGCGTCATCTTTCTTCTGTGTCTTAAGTACCGTCCGGCATTGTCCAACAGTCTTTTCAAGCATTCTCTTTCAAATTGTTAATTAGCAACCAACAGATTATTTATCAAGGATTAGCGAGAATTAGGATTTAAGATTAACGTCAGGAAGCCTCATACCTGCTTCATGAGTGACTACAAGATCTACGAAAAGGTGTCGGGCGTTATCTAGCGTTTCCGGGTGGCGTCAGGTAATATTGGTTGGAAATTAAGAACTGCTGCCTATTACTTACTAAGGTTCTCCCAAATCTCAATAATGCGAATGCCAGGTGATGTTCGGACTGAGAAAGAAGTTATGAATGCCAAGATAATATATTAATTACTCTTTGGACAATATTATTTTTCTCATTCTTTATTATAATATTTTAATTATTTTTCCTTTGTTGGTGTAGCTAAATTTGGCAAGATGAGACAGTGAACAGTGAAGTGAAGTCTATCAATAAACTCTGATGTGCTCGCGAAAGTTACTCGTTTGAACTTTCCCAAGCATTTTGTAACTAATAAAGAAAACTGAATTATCTCATTTCTTCGTGTGTTTAAATGCTTATTGAATTTTAACAACAGTATACGGTATTCTCATCGGATCAGATTTTTTGAAAGATACGAACGTGTTTACAATTTATAACTCGGTGAACCCGTAAATTTAAGAGACGAAGATGTAGATGTTGAAAATTCTATTCAATATATATATATATATATATATATATATATATATATATATATATATATATATTCTATTCACTATACATATATATATATATATATATATATATATATATATATATATATATATATTCTATTCAATATATATATATTCTATTCAATGTATATATATATATACATACACATACACACATATATATTACCTGGATGTAAAAAAGACATATCTATTTCTATACCTGATGATGAGTGTATGAACAATCGAAAGCTTGTTGTAAAAAAAGACCTTATACAACTGGAATTTATAAACAGGGATCATAACATTCATCAACGGGTTCGAGGTTAATATATTTTATTAAAAATTGTTTGCGAGAGTGATTCTTGCCATTTATATCATTAACTTCACTATCTGCTTTTTGTATGAATGATTCATGTAATGCAAATTGAACTGCACCACATACTTGATATTAAAGTAACTGATCCGATGTGCAACTTTCTTTTAATAACGGTGGCATTCCTCTATTTATTGAACAATTTAGTTCATGCCATATTGACTGGAAAAAAACTACCTCTACAAAATAATTCTCAAATTACTATTAGTACAAAAACGCACAATTCAAATTTTTAAAAAAAAAATTCAACCTCAGCGTTGCGACCGCACGCTCCAAAAAGTTTTTCACAGTTAACAATAACACATTTCCCAAAAAAACTATTTCGGAGTACATCTTAACTTTCGTTGTCCTGTTATTACTTGGATGTAAAAAAGACATATCTATTTCTATACCTGACGATGATTGTATGAACAATCGAAAGCTTCTAGTAAAAAAAATTTTATACAACTGGAATTTATAAACAGGGATCATAACATTCATCAACGGGTTCGAGGTTAATGTATTTTATTAAAAATTGTTTGCGAGGGTGATTCTTGCCGTTTATATCATTAACTTCACTATCTGCTTTTTGTATGAATGATTCATGTAATGTAAATTGAACTGCACCACATACTTGATATATATATATATATATATATATATATATATATATATATATATATATATATATATATATATATATATATATATATATATATATATATATATGACACACATACTCTCTCTTTTCTACAAATATTTTCATGCCAACTGCTCTAACGAGTTTTACATCTAGGTACCACCCTTTTACTGGAAAAGTTTTTTCCTTGTACTTCCTGACAGTGAAATTCCCTGATAACTACAATCTTCAAGAATTTAGATGCAGCGTCAATCGCCATCTTCTGTTGTCTTGAACCCTGCTCATCTTTTAACCTTTCCTTCATCCCGCCTACTATACTCCTGTCTTTTCTCTCACTTTCACTCTCTGTAACCTCCTGCGTACTGGTGACACCCCCGCCTTAAATGGGGTGAGATGCTTAATATATATATATATATATATATATATATATATATATATATATATATATATATATATATATATATATTTAAAGACATTTATGTTTAACGTTCTTTTTTTTTTTTTTTTTATAGATACAAGTATTTAAGCAAATGCTCTGTTTTATAATAAACAGTATTAAATAGCATTTACCGGCCTGAATGTCCGAGAAATTTTCATAGAAAATTTTCGCTCTCCGAACAGGAATCGAACCTGTATACTATACGGAACCATTATTTCGCGTGATATAGGATACAGGTTCGATTCCTGTCGGAGAGCGAAAATTTTCTATGAAAATTTCTCGGACATTCAGGCCGGTAAATGTTATTTAATACTGTTTATTATAAAACAGAGCATTTGCTTAAATACTTGTATCTATAAAAAAAAAAAAAAAAAAAAAAAAGACCGTTAAACATAAATGTCTTTAAATAAATTGTCGGACTATGTCCAATTCTAAAATATATATATATATATATATATATATATATATATATATATATATATATATATATATATATATATATATATATATATATATATATATATATATATATATATATATATATATATAGTGCGGTTCATCCTGTACAAGGGCCGATACTCTCTCAAAGTACAGCGTTACAGTCTAATAGACTTATTTTATGCGAATATGTGGAGAAGATAACGGTTACCACAAGACTTGAATGGGTTAAGTTTGCAGTGAACGGGAAAACATCCTCTTGGGAGACGGTTCCATAATGTAGTGGTTCACGGGAAGAAACTGTCCTTTCTAAATTTAGAATACGGAGGGAATGAGGGTGGCTTCGCTACACTGTGGGCAGCATGGGTGGTCTTATATTTGCTCTAAATCAAAAGAACGTCGTGGAATATAATTGAGGCGAGATCTTTTCTTGGGTAGAAAAATTATGGCGGCATCGTCGATGATGGGGAGATAAAAAAAACATTTCCAGACAGGTGTAACTATATATGACATGATATTCAATAAACTATGACGGAACTTGCAATATAATGGAAAATATGAACGATCGCATTAAATAGCGGTGAAGTCCAGAACTATTAATACTGTTAATACATACGTTACCTGCACAAATACAGAGACACGCATGCGCATGCGCATACACATGCGTAATGAGCTATAGAAAAGTTATTGGCCTCATCAATTAACTAAACTTTCAGAATTTATTCTTGAATTTCTTTTGGTCAGGCTGATAGATAGATAGATAGATAGATAGATAGATAGATAGATAGATAGATAGATAGATAGAAAGTCACTAGTCATCGTGACAAAGGGTGTGACCGTGTTGACCTTATTCAGCTTGTTGATCATGCTAGATAACACGCTTATCTATCAGAAACTGTAACTAAGGTCATAGTTGAAGTATAAATCACAGGTGGGCTCTTGCGCCTGAGCAAGCATCTGCAATAGGGATTAGTTAGCCGACTAGTAGACGGGTGTCCTCGAATACGTGTGGCCAGTCATTAACATTAGATAGATAGATAGATAGATAGATAGATAGATAGATAGATAGATAGATAGATAGATAGATAGATAGATAGATAGATAGATAGATTCGTTCAAGCTTTAAGCGATTATCAAACTAAATATATAGCAAATGTATTTGTGAATTATTTTAAATTGTTTTATATCTAGGTCTTTTGGAAATAATTGGCTTTTCTACATAGTGGAAAGAAATAGCTTCTGTAATTTCACGATGATACATTATCATTCCATCTTTGAAGGAGTGATTCCACTCTTTTTACTGCTTTTCTAAGTATAAAATTTTCAATGATCTATTCTAAGGATATCCGTTTTCAAGTCTACTATCTGCTCTTGCACCTTTTTCAGTTGGCTGACTTTTTTTCCTAGTTTGGACTCACTTCGTTAGTATGAATACCTCCATCTACTGCAACCGTAGCAGCAGTGGCTGCGTTTAAAGCAAGACAGCATGAGTCCATCTCTCCACAGGATGCATTTTTAATTGTTCTTTCTCCTAGACTGGCTGTCAACCAAGGCAAGAGATCTCAGTCTGTCCTTCTATCTTACCCATCGCTAGCGAAAAACGGGTCCATGCCTTTTCCAATGACATTAGTGTGAATGCGAAAGCAACGGACCCGGTCAGAATTTGAACTCGGCACGCCTATTCTGCGCTGATAACCGCTACGCTACCCCACGTGTAGTTTATGCATAATCGAGAGACATGACAATCCTACAATGTTTGCCCGCTTTGCGCCTGTTCAAAAATAAACGTTATCTCATTAGTCTAAAAATAAGAAAGAATAATTCCATTTTGACAAAAGCTAATGTGACCACGTGTGAAGTGTGTCTTCGAATCATTCCCCAATCAAAGACAACACGCATTTCTCGTATTTCAAGATAATTCGTTTCTTAACCAGAATTTTATTTCCAGTTTCTCTGCACCTTGCATTTTTTTCAGGTTACATCGCTATTCTTTTATTTTCTGATAAAATACAGAATTAAATAAAACTAATTTTTACAAAGTCAATTTTTTTTTCTGGTTCAGCTTGTTCACTTCACTCGTGTTTGTTTCTGATACAACATCGTTATTTTATATTTCGGACTGTAATTCAGTCTTAACAGATATTATCAGTAATAATCTTTTAAGAAATCAGTTATCTTTTCGGGGAATATTTCGGAATCGAATTCACAAAGTCTAATCTTTGGTTTAGTTTTCCAAAATATCAAACCATAACTCATCAGGATTTTTTTACAGTGAAGTTCACCCTGTACAAGGCCCAGTTCCTTTTTAACAAGCGGAAGGCAGACGTAAGCAAAATTATAAATGTCAAATTTGTATATTTCATTTATATCTGTTATCGGATTATAATGTTATGTTAATGAAGTCTAATAAGAATACGAGACATAATATTGCATACTGAAAATAATTATCCATTCGATTTTAGATTCCATCAAATTAATGTCGGCTTAACAGAAGGTATACGATTTCGGGTCTTTCTTTAAACGTTCGATCTTCTTCTTGTCACTTCTCGAAGCTTCCTGTGAACCGGTTATCTTCTCTGTGTGTGCGCGCGTGAGTGTGTTTGTGTGTGTGTGTATGTGTGTGGCCTAAATTCAGCTGAGTTAACTTATTTTCTTCTTAGTGATTCCACCCCAAGCAAGGCAATAAAGCCACTAAGAAAAATGCGGTTACTAAGTCTGAGAGAATATCTTAAAAAGAAAACACTATTAAAAAGAGATAATTATAAAAGAACAGGAATTAAGAAGATAAGATACATTTGAAGTTTTGATTAAATTCGATTCTAGAACTGAGCAATAATATTTTAATAACTATGTGAAATAGTTTTAAAAAATTGTGGAAAAAAATCAGTAAAAAACACAAAAAACGTTACTTGTAAGTTGCCTAAAATAAAATTATGTAATACTTTTATTTTATTAAAATATCGTCAATCCAGGGAAAATTATTACAGATGTAAAAAAAAACAGCTTATGTCAAAACAGGAGATTGAAGGTGGGTCAGATCCCATGATTTTGTTGGTGCACCCAACGACATCTTTTGAGGTTCGATTTTGCACTTTGAAAATTTGTGGCTAGCTTCTAGGATAATATTTGAATGTGTTTTAATGTCCTAATGTGACACATAGTAGACAGTTTACTTTCGTATCTCTTAGGGTGAACCAGGTACATACTGAGGTCACCACAGATCAACTCCTCTTAGATCAAATTTCATGATGCACATTGAATTTGATTCAAATTTCTGGTCTTTCCTCTCATAAATCACATAATACAAAATTTTTTAAATACGTTCTTAATTTTTTTTCTAGATATGTACTCACAAATGTCACTTTCTCTCTTAAAAATCATTTTCATTGTAGCCAACTGTTTGCTTTTTATCCTTTGCGTGTGAACAGATGGATTATACGGTAATTTCTTTGTGATTTGGTTTGTTTGGTTTGGTTCGGTTTGGTTTGGTTTGGTTTGGTTCGGTTTGGTTTGGTTTGGGTTGTTTAACGATATATCAACTTCTTATGGGTTATTTAATGCCGAATTTTAATTTTCTTGGGAACTTTGATAATTTTTTTTCAAATATGTATTGTTGGTAATTTTGTTTTCTTCTTTTTACAATAGTGTATTACTGGTAATTTTATTTTATTATAAAATGTATTGCTGGTATTCTTACTACAAAAAGGTATTTTTATACTTTCATGTTTTGAACCCAGTTTGGCAGTTCCCTGTTTGCACATAACTGGGACCCTAACAGGTGCTGCCACCCTGGGTCAGGGTGTACCTAGAAAAACACCAATTAAAAGGTGGTCCACGCTCCTCAAATGTTCCCAATCAGCGGTCTACTATATATATATATATATATATATATATATATATATATATATATATATATATATATTTACTTTCATACTCTTTTCACCCTAGGTCACGGTTTACCTGAAATCAGCGGTCTAATGTGTATATATATATATATATATATATATATATATATATATATATATATATATATATATATATATATATATATACATTCATAGTGTTTTAATCCCGGGTCAGATTGTACCTGGAAAAACACCAATTAAGAGGTGGTTCCACGCTCCTCAACAGTTCCCAATCAGCGGTCTACTATATTTGTTTTTACTTTCATAGTATTTTGATCCCAGTTCTGGGGTTAATTCTTTGCCCATATCTGGGACCACAACAGGCGCTACCACCCCTGGTTAAGGTGGACCTGGGAACAACAGCAATTAAGAGGTCGTTCCACGCTCCTCAAAGCCTCCCGATGAGAGTCCTTTCTGCCGGATGTAGTTTGTCGTCATACCCAGGACAGTCATTTTGTGGTCATAACGTAATCAGTTTCATGTTTTCGCTGAAAACGTGATATTCAACTCAAGGTGCAATCATTTTTTTTTATTATTTAATAAAAATAAAAAAAAGAATTCTCTTAATAAATGTTCTTCAATTTCCATTTTGCGCACAACCTGGCATCTGTTCTAGACACTTACCGTGGTTTTTATATATATACATTTCCCACGAGCTTAGGACCGGGACAAAAATCTGGATTTTGTATATGATTAATTTTTCTTTAAGCAGGTAGAGCAAGCCTAAACTTGGCCTTAGTAGTTTGAGACAACATTTTCAATCCCATTTAACCTTGTATCAAACTATGCTCAATAAAGATATCTTGAGTGTTTAATGAGAGAGAGGGCGTTTATTTTTTGAGGACATTTTCCGTCGCGACCCAAATTAATAACACTCTTTGACTTGTAAATGATTTTCATTTACTTCTTTTATTAAGAAATTCTGTTAATTGCATAATCGACAAAAATTCCGCCCCCAATTATTAAGAACCTCTCTTGTATTAGACAGCTAACAGTAATGTGCTACATCTCAGTGTAGTTGATTAGATAGAGTGTTAAATTAAAAAGAATATAGTTTATGAACTTATTTTTGCGATCATATAAACATTATGTCCCAGATTAAATTAATTAATTAGACAAAATGTTAAATTAAAAAGAATATATTTTATGACTTTATTTTTTTAATATTCGAAATAAACCCTTTATTTAATCTACGGGTGCACACTGTTCTTGTTCAACTAACCATATCTAGGGATATCTCGTTTAGTTTTTATTTAGTGCTGCTCAGTTATTGTTCGCTCCGTATGCAGGGGGATTGAACTCACAATTACTATGTCATTAAATTCTCAAAACAACACTTTAATCCACAAGGTTATCTTCCCGTGAGTCAGGGCGAGCAACCATTGATTTTTTTTTTTCATTTTCATATATAATAGGAGTAGATAAGTTTGCCTATGTCCTGTTCACACGCCTCCCGGTCTCCCAGTTCCTTCTAAAGTCTTTCCATTCGCTTTCACTTGCGTCTTAGAGGCATTATGGCCTCGCTTAGGGTGAATTGATTAAAATAATATCATAAGTTTCTTAAAAGACGCTAACTTATGGAACGCAATCATTTGAATTTGTTTTTCTTAAAGACATCAGTTGTGACATGAGCCAATTTGAATTTATTTTGAAATTAGATATTAATGTGAGTTTTTAATTTAAGTTATATGTACAGCGAATTATTTCCATTCTGGATAGAGATGTGTAAAATATTTTCTTCATGAGTTATTAATCAGTTTAAGTTTTTTTTTCTATTTATAATTTATTAGATATTAAATATATTTGATTTCTCAAATATATAAAGTATTTTTGTTATATTTATATCATCGTAATATTTATTCAAAACCATTAAGCTGGATGTAAGAATAATTACAGTTTATATTATTGGATAAAAAATGAAATAAAGTGACTATTTTATAAGTTTTTACATAGTTTTTAATCTGTTTTTATATAAAAAAAAAGTACTTTTCATATAACGAACTGCATTTCTGTTTACACGTTTGAATTTCATAGAAATCCATTCGTTACATTTATAAATTCATTTTTATTTTTAAATCCGATATCTGGAATTGTCTTTCCAAGCATAATCAGCAGTTATTGCTATGATCATTCCTATAAATTCCTAGAATTTTTCCTTTTTACATTAGTGGGTACTTTTATTTATGTCCCATATATATTTCCAAAGGGTAGTATTAGTAACATGCTTTATTTTTGGAAGATGTTTTATGTTTATATTAATTTACTTGCCAATTTTTCCGGTTGCTCCTGTATAATGCTTTCCTCTGTATTGTTTACTATCGTAACTTTATATATAATATTAAAGAATATTAATATAATATTAAGAATATTAATATACTAGAGAGCCCAACATACATATTAATATACGGAGAGCCCAACAAAAATGAGAACATTAGTCCGACTATAAATAATGTAAATAGCCACGTATACTATTTAATTTCGCTTTTATTTATTTATTTATAGGAAAACAAGTTTGTTCGCCTGACCAAGATAAGGTAATCTATCTGAATCAAAATTTAACACTATGATTTTTGGAGACATCGTCAGACACGGCTATGGTCGATATGAGTTAAATTAACGATATACAATGTAGCCAATATTGCAACCGTATTATTAAATTTACACACATACCTCTCATGAATGGACTAATAGGGAGAAGGGGTGGTCCGTTTAAGCCGATTGTCCGTAGATGGGAAGGGATTATTTTTTAGTTATAAAAGCACTATAGTAAGTACCAGTAGTTATGATCATAATGTAAATACTGCAAACATGTATATATGGCATAAATAAATATATATTTAATAGAGATATATAATTCAAAATAACAAAAATAATAGATTTCTCACAGCTACTTTTTCACGTACGCACTAATGTATCGCACTTTCCGTCTTTGTTTACGGCTGAAAGGCCCGCCACCGCCGCCAAGCGGTCACTTTGAGAACTAACACGACTCGTTTCGCTAAGCCCGCAAATTTTGAAATACATCGCTGACTAGTTTTTTCTGCAGATTTTTTTTTTATATTTTGCCTGCAGATTGCATCCGAAATCCGTTGATGGAAATGGAGGGAGTCCGTAGATGAGAGGTTTGTCTCCTGTCGTATATTGAATATTTAGAAAACTTTTAATATTTAGTTACGTATTCTGTTTTCTTATTCGAATCACTGAACGTTATTTTCCTTGTCTCTTCGTTTCATTTCAGAAATCCACTCACCCTGTCATTTCGAGCCACGCGTGACAAAATCCAAAGAAATTGAGGTCAGTATTTTCGTTTCGAAATTAGCGTAGTTCGCATTAAATGTGATGCATTTGTTTCGATATATTTCTCAACGTTGTACGACTTTGTTCAGTTTTTTTTCGTTTATTGACTGGTTGTTATTGATGATATGTTGTTATGGAATTCAGAATAAAAGTAACAACGAAGAACATGCTTCCTTAGTTAGCACGTTCGTACTTTACGTCCTGCCAATTCCTTATAAATAATGGATGTCCTGGGTATGACGATAAACTACATCCGCGTCCTGGGTATGATGATAAACTATATCCATGTCCTGAGTATGACGATGATCTGCGTCCAACAGCAGGGACTCTGATCATGAGGTTTTGACGAGCGTTGAACCACCTCTTGATTGCTGTTCCCAGGTCTCGGGTAGCACCTGTTGGGCTCGCAGCTATGGGTAGTAAGTTAACCCCAAACTGGGATCAAAATATTATGAAAGTGTAAAAATGTTTTTTTTATACCAGAAATACTTTATAAAAAATTATTACCAGCTATACATTTTTGAAAAAAAAATATTTCCAGCAATAAAAATCTTGAAAGCATTAAATAACCCATTGAAGTTGATATGCCGTAAATAAAACAAACGAAACCAAACCATAAATAATGTCTTATTCCGTTTTGACCGCATGGAAATGCAGAAAAGGTATAAGGCAGACTCTACATGGTTTCAGGGAGAAAATGAAAGAAAGAAAGAAAGAAAGAAAGAAAGAAAGAAAGAAAGAAAGAAAGAAGTGAGGATAGATATTTTCACCGTCTGTTTCAGTGAAATGAGAAAAGTTGTCAATTTCAAATCATTTCAGTTGTACCCACTTACTTTTAAAATAACAACCAGTATTCATATATACGATTGTAACTGTAATATTTTGTTTGTTCGTTTAGTGGCATATCAACTTCTCATGGGTCATTTAATGTCAAAATTTAATTTTCTTACAAAAATGTATTGTTTAATTTTCTTTGTATTGCTTGTAATTTTTTCAAATATGTATTTCTGGTAATTTTTATTTTTTTAACAAAAATGTATTGCTGGTATTTTTACTATAAAAATGTATTTTTATACTTTCATAGTGTTTGACGCAAGTTTGGGAGTTAACTATTTACCTATAGCTGGGACTTTGTTCCGGTTTTTTCGTATATCGGTTGGTTGTTATTGATATGTTGTTATGGAATTAAGAATAAAAGTAACAACGAAGAACATGCTTAGAGATAATCTATAAAAACTGTCAGAAAAACATGGTTCTGCTAACCGTTGCTCAGTATTATCTTTGACTCTTTATTGGCGTTAAAATTATTGCTGAACGAATGAAAAGTTATAGCAATATGAGATATTTAAGAAATAAAAATTGAAAAAGATTGTCTAGTCAATGACTTTTTCAATACAAATACTGACAATAAATTAATTTTCCATACATCAAATAATAATAACTAATATAGGCCCTATGTTGTAATAATAATAATAATAATAATAATAATAATAATCGTGATCAAAGATCACAAAAACAGAATAAGCTTTCTTATTGACATAGCAGTCCCTGCAGATTGTAATGTATCTTTGAAGATCTCAAAAAACACAAGGATTGAAATCTCAAAAAGGAAAGAAAAAGGGGAAATCAATAATTGCAGTTGTAGCTGGAGCCCTCGGATTCATTGGAAAAGGTTCTGATGAACTCATTTAAGAGCCCATGCCTTAAAGAAATACAAAAAATGTACTCACAAGTACAGCTCACGCATTACGTAGAGTTTTATCTATGTAAAATGTGTGTATTCTTAGTTGTTTTTTTTTTGTTTTGTTTTGTTTTTTTTACAAAAAATGATCAATGGAAAACGTCCTCAATCTATTTCTGACCTTAGGTCGATGGTTGGGACCCGGAAGGAAATGTGTATACAACAGAAATCCAAGGAAATAATAATAATAATAATAATTACTTCTATCCATGAAAATTTCAGGATTTTCCTATTTTAATCCTATTTTAATTTTCTGATATATCATAATATCTAATAAATAAATCAGCGATTTCTAGAAACTCTATTTCTAGAATTGTAAAATAAATCAGCGATTTCTAGAAACTCGAAAAGTATAAACAGTCAATTGCAGGTACGAGTGGACTGAAGACAAAGATTATGGCTGCATTCATCAACTTAAACAAGGAGACCGTCCAGAAGTGATGCAGGAGATTCCGAAGATGTCAGGGGAGGGGCGTGATTGAAGCCAATGGCGATTTTATTGAATAAATTTATTCTTTAGAATTTCAAGATATTTTTGTGCAAATTTGGTAAATATATCTGTTAAATTGAGATCTCAGTGCTATTTTTATTTTTGCGTAATTTAGACGACAATTTATATATCGCACCCTGAACATTGTCAGTTCTCTCATTAATATATGTGTGTGTGTGTGCGCGCGCGAGTTTGTGTGTAATAAGATAATAATGGCTAGCTTCTTGTTTCCGACTCCACACGTCTACTATTATAGCTAATTATTCCCTGCTGCAGAGGGTTGCCCAGGCACACTTGTCCTTTTTCAACATCGACAGAGCCAAATAAACTGAACAGTCCTTAATTACAATTTATGAGAGAGAGCGCAAAATCTGGTGCGAACAATAGTTAATCAAAAGCCAATACGATTGAACGTTCGGTTCCGATGATTTGTGACTTCGTTTTCGCATAACCATGACGAAATTCGAACGCTGGTTTCGTCTTCGGAACGCTAACCTACCAACCGTACTGCTATTTATATCACATAAGTCCTGTAAACCATTAGGATCGTATGGGAACCCTATGTACTACAGCCTTTTTAACTTTTGATTTTTAATTCAGTTTTCCTTCTCCTAGACTCGTTTCCACCTCAAGAGCCCAGTTAGCATTACTATTTAACCCATAGATGTCGAGAAGATATTAATTAATACTTTTCCAAGGGTATTTGTACGAAAGTGACTGTAACGAACTCGCCTCGTCGATTTCTCTTTCCGACTCGATAACCGTTACAATACCCATACATCCGAGAGAAGGATACTGATAATGCAATGGACTGAACATGTGGACAACGACGAAATTTTAGAGATAATGGAAACAAAAAGGACACTTTTACGGGGCATCAGAAATAGACAGTCTAGGACACATAAGGATGAAAGAGGGCATGGAAAAATTGACACACACAGGACATACTGAACACAAGAAGGGCCGAGGAAAGGATGATATGCAAAACTGTGTGTAGCGTTTTAACGATATCACTGCAGCCTCTCAGGCTGACCGAAGGAAGGAAATGAACGTTTTTAGAGTCTATAAGCAAAATAATTTCCGTCTTATTTGCTGATGGAAGCAGACAACCAACATCCTTTCAAAACTTATTTTTCAACTCCATTGATTCCTGTCATGTCGATTTTGAGGATTCAATACTCTAATTGACCAACCGGAGCGTGACATTCACTATTAATCTTTAAGCGATTTTAACAGTGTGGCCGTTAGATGGGAACTGAGTTTTACTTCATCTTAAATAGTAACGATTTCACCACAATCTGATGAGAGATTCACTTAAACATAAGCTTTTTTTATGTAAACAGAATAGTTAAAGACTGGATGAATCAAAAAATACAATCTCAGCTTACTTTAATGCAACCTTAACTAGGACAGGATGCGAAGAAGACAAATATTATAGCGTTCATCTTTTAAGAGTTTGGCGACCTTCTTTGAAAACCAGAATTCATTTAAACAGCCACGGGAGTAGATTTCGTTTTATTTACATATATCTATCATCAGACTAACTAAAATTTCAGTCAGTCAGTTACGTGCCATGCGTGATACACGCTTAGGCGATCATGTATCTTTCGATACATGACTTACGAGGCAGATTTTTTTTCCCGCAGTAAGTAGCCATTTCTTTCTGCGGTAGACCAATTGCCATCCAAGGCTATAGGACCCAGTCTGTCCTGCTATTTACCCATAGCTGGGAGGAGAAGAAAAGGATTCATATCTTTCCCAAGGGTATTAGCACGCAAGTGAATGTAATGGATTCGACTGAAATCCGAGCCGCTATCCATTAAATAAACTAAATAAATAAAATTGAAGCAGGAAAATCCGAAAACAAATGCTTGAAAAAGCTTCTCCGCATCTTCTACTGGAAACACAAAAACAATGGCTGTGTACAGAGCAAGGCTAAAATTCTCGTGGGCCGACAGGAATCTCTCATCGCCATTATTAAGCGTCGGGAGATGGCATGGTCTGGCCACGTCACAGCCTCCATTCAAGAGAGGACCCCCAGACGAGGCAATGTCGAAAGGCAGAGTCTCGTCTCAGGAAACAGCAACCCGATCCCGTTTTATACAGTCTTCGGGCAATTTTTGGCCGAGCCTACGGGCTCGGATACCCCACATTAAATTCGGCCTAGGGCCACGTCTGACTGCATGGGGCGGTTGGTTGGGGCGTAACAGCCTCTGCAAGACCATCATGCAAGTCGGCGATGGAAACGCAAGTGCTAGTCGGATAACATCAAAGAGTGGACGTATATGACAATGCCGGAACTCCTGAGAGTCACCGTAAAGATTGTCTGTTTCTTCTGCCCTTCTACCCCCCACCGCACCGATGAATGAAGCAGACAAGGAAATGATGATCATCATCATCATCATTTCATCATCTTAGCTTCATTTTTATACAAAACCGGAATAGAAAACATCAAATATTGAACTCGCTATAATAAAGCAACCGGGTTCATAAAAAAATATGGGAGCCTGGCTCAACACTGTCTTCATAATTATATTTCTAGTTTGTCTTTACTATTCCGAATAAATAGAAACTAAATATATGAATATTTAAAATGAATAAAGCAATATTTTTGTTTCAGTCACTTTCCCACCGTCGTAAAGTTACCACCGTGTGACTTTTCTATAAATATTTTCATGGTAATTGTTCGGATGAGCTATTCGCTATGGAAACTAGACTTTCTTAATTTAAGCGCAGTACTTGACTGGCGACAAGGTCCCATCAATGTAGTTGAGCTGGCTAGATTAAATTCTATGCTAACAGTTCCTTTTCTCGTATTTCCATCTTGTGAAATACCCTTCCGACTCCATAGTTTCCAGCCTACTGTAATCTGCAAAATTTTAAATGCAGTGTCAATTACTATCTACTGTCCTCCTGATTACTCTTTCCTCTTCCTGCTCATTTTTAATGTTTCTGTTCTTAATTCTTCCACGCCTTTTAACCCCTTTTATTGCCTTGCATGGGGTGATACCGATTTTAAAAAAAAAAAATTTGAATATATTTGCATGCGAACAAGGACGGATATTAACAGGCACGTGTAGAATGAAAATATGTCGTAGACGCGGTTGTTATTTTAAATCTTATTTGACGTCAAGAAATGTTTCTATGATTCTAGTCGAGCACGTGCGTTCTTATTTGAATATTTTTTGAGCAAACGTACTCAATTAAAAATTTATTCATCTTTTCCATGTTGGATGCTTTTTTAGAACGGTTTGAAGGAAGCCGTAAGTAGTTTCATTCCATCCTTATATATATATATATATATATATATATATATATATATATATATATATATATATATATATATATATATATATATATATATATATGCGTATATTGTGTATTTTCGAATATTGATGTCGTATTTTTCGAGACGGAATAAACTTTTAAAGCAGAAAAAGAGATCAATTCAGTATTATCAGAATTTCTTTCCGTCCAGAAACGCAGATTCTTTCAACGGGGAATAAAACAGGAATCGGTTTCATTGTTGGCTTTTTTGCCATTGCTAATAAAGGGAGAATGATATTCTTGTCAAATAGAATTTCAAATTTCATGCATGTAGCTATGAGTTTCATTCACTCTCGAAAAATGTGATTTTTTTAAACTATCGACGAGAGCTGATCCTTTTCCCAAACTCTGATCAAATAAGCAGATTTTTTTTTATTTTGGAAAAGCTTATTTTCTACCGAGAACTTTTCAGCACCATACTCATATACAGGGTGTCCATGAAGTTTGTTTACACTTTAAAAAATTTATAACTTTATTTGTATTTGCGATAGAAATAATCTGTAAAAAATGTTATAAAGTTTAATGTACCTAGTTTTAAGTATAGCTAAAGTAACTAATGTGATTTCAGGCATTACTGTAAATCAGTTGTTTTCCGCGAACTGCAAAATCGTATTACCCTTTGTATTGCTAATGATGGAGGACATGTGGAAACTTAAATAAAATTTCAATAAAACATTAAAAAATATAGATTTACTCCTTTCTAATCCTCTTTGCAAATTATTTATACCGCAAATACAAATAAAGTTATAAATTTTTTAAAGTTCACACGAACTTTATGAACACCCTGTATATATGTATATATAAATATATATGTAAAGAAAGGTATGGATTTTGATTTATTAATCTGATAGATTTTTATTACTTAAACATTGACACACACACAACGTTTAAGGAATAAAAATTGTGTCTGTTGTTGTGCGCGCGCAATCTTATTTTTCATGTTTTTTTTCTTCTTTTTTTTTTACTATTTATTATTCTGTAGCAGATGTTAATTTCTGTTGTACATCATTTATTTCGTTTTACGACCCCAGGAGACTAAAACAAAAACAGGTAAAATCCGAATTTACTCACTTTCTGTTTTTTTGTTTTTTTTTGTTTTTTTTTAAATGTATATATTTTCAAATATTTTTGAGTTGGATTTTTTTTAACGAAGCCTTTTCAGTACTTTCTTTTATGATCATTTTCCAAGCATAGCTTATATGTGATACAAGGCTGGAAGTATAGGGCACCCAATGATGGTAGAACTCACTATTCAATCGTAATTTATCTAGTGAGACAAGCTTGCTAGACCATGACGAGATGTCCCAGTACTTCCTTTTATCAACGTAAATGCCTCTGTGGTTATGAAACCGCGTGTTCTTAGGATTAAATTTATACATGTGTACAATATATACACTCGTAGGCATTATCGGTGATAGATCATTTATATATATAGTGTGGACATAGCAATCAACACTGCATTGTGACTTCCAGTTTCAAGCCACAAGCGATCGTGCAAAAAAGTATAAATATTATTCTAAGATGATAAAATTCGCGATGCACACATACGCACATACACACACACACACACATATATATATATATATATATATATATATATATATATATATATATTAAAAAATATATATATATATATATATATATATATAAATTAAAAAATATATATATATATTAAATAAATCGCCCCAAGCCAGGCGGGAGTGCCACTAGCACGCAAGGGGTTACAGAGTGTGAGAGTAAGAGTAAAGAGGAGTATTTGGGAAAAGTATAAACTGAAGGACAGGGATCAAGGTCAAGGCATCAGAAGATGTCGATTGACATTACATTTGAATATTTGAAGATTATAGCTACCAGGGAAGCAAGTTTTAGGAAGAGAATTCCACTGAGGCGAGGTGTGACACAAGAAGCTGTTGGGGTAGAAGAGATGGCTACATTTAGTCGTTTTTACTATGAAAGGGTGGGACCGAGATGCCAACCTAGTAGCACGCCTACCAGTGAAAGTAGCTCGTCGGAGCAGTTGCCATGAAAGTACTTGTAGAAAAGGCAGAGGGAAGCAACAGCATGTCTGTGAGATAGCGACTGCAGACGGGACGCCAGATCAGGACCAACCATGTTGCATATTCGTCTCTGGATTTTGTCAAGAAACTCGAGATGAACAGCAGGAGCACCAGACTATATATTGCCGCAGTATTCCATGCAAGGACAAATGGTTGATTTGAAATGACGAATGGTTATATATATATATATATATATATATATATGTGTGTGTGTGTGTGTGTGTGTGTGTGTGTGTGTGTGTGTGTGTGTGTGTGTGTGTGTGTTATGAAATGGTCTAATTATTTTAATATATGTTCTGTTTATAAGTTATTTTTATAGATACAAATATTTAAGTAAATGCTTTGTTTATAATAAACAGTATTAACTACATTTACCGGCCTGAATTGACGAGAAATTTCATAGAAAATTTCATTGCTATTACACCCCGTATATAATACATAAATTAATCTCAAACTAAAACAATATAAATAATAATTACATTATAATAAAAATCCACAAGAATAACATTTACTCACTTTCGTTTGTTAGACACTAACTTAGGTAGACACATGTTCAGTTTTCGCTAATGTCAAAAAGGTTGACATGTTCTTTCTTCACGAAAGTCAGAAAACCATACATTAATTGTGTTTATAGTATACCAGAGTCTGCAAGAATCTAAGTGTTGAAGGTGTCTTCTTCTGGGGAGTTTTTATCTCTCTTCACGTTGTATTCTAATTGTTCAAATGTCGATTTGTGTTCTTGCCGAAAACGTGCCGCATTGTTCAGTCCACAGTGATTTAGGAAAAGCTTTTTACGTATGTGTTTGCTGGATGAATGCAGCGAGGAAACATTTTATATAAATATTTTCAAAATCAATAGCTTAAATCGATAAATGTACTTTTTGGTGACACCTGCGAAAAAGCTTACAATCAGTATTTATGAAGGTTTTAACATCAACAGAAAATGAGAAAATCTTATCTATTTTACTCATACATGCTTGAGTATAAGTGAATCCTGAAATTAATCTTCTTCTTCTTCTTCTTCTCCTCCTTCTTCTTCTTCTTCTTCTTCTCCTCCTCCTCCTCCTCCTCCTTCTTCTTCTTCTTCTTCTTCTTCTTCTTCTTCTTCTTCTTCTTCTTCTTCTTCTTCTTCTTCTTCTTCTTCTTCTTCTTCTCAAAATCCTCTTGGTTAATGTAGCTTATTTAACGACATATTAATCCTTGTGGTGTTATTTAATTCCGTACATCAGTCTTATAGTTTTAAAAAATCACAAAGTGTTGTAAGCTAGGGAAGGTTACGGAATAGAATAATCACACGAAGGTTGGTAATGAACGATAATATTTAGGACAAGAACAACACATATAGGATTCATCAGCGGCGCGCAGAAGTAGAAGTAGTAAACTGCTAGAAGTAAGTCAAGTGAATTCCACAATGAATCTCCAACTGCAGGATATCTACCAACCGCCCCACGCGGTCAGACGAGGCTCAAGGCCGAATTTAATGTGGGATGTCCGAGTCCGTAGGCTCGGTCAAAAATTCCCCGTAGACTGTGTATAAAACGGAATCGGGTTGCTGTTTCCGGAGACGAGACTCTGCCTTTCGACAAAGCCTTGTCTGGGGTCCTCTCTGTCCGGAGGCAGAGAGTTTGACCTGCATTGCTGGAGATGAATTTCCAACTGAAGGATATCTACCAACTGCCCCATGCGGTCAGATATGACACAAGGCCGAATTTAATGTGGGGTATCCGAACCCGTAGGCTCGACCAAAAACTCCCCGTAGACCCCGTATAAAACAGGAACGGGTTGCGGTTTCCCGAGACGAGACTCTGCCCTTCGACATAGCCTCGTCTGGGGATTCTCTCTGCTTGGAGGCAGAGAATTTGAACAGCACAGCTAAAGACAAATCTCCAGCTGCGGACCAATATACAGTATTTACTATTGTATTTATGTGAATGGAGAGATACCCATTATCGTCCGTTGGTATGATACAACACAAAGAATCAACAAAAAACACGGACCGATTTGTTCCAAAGTTAAAAACTTAGACACAGGTATGATTTTCCACTTAAAATCAAAAGGTAGATACCACTCCATTTTGCACTAGTATCAGAGACGCATAGGTTACTCGGATTTTTACCGGAGTTTGAAAGTATTCATATACCGTAGGTGATTCTATTTGGTGAAGACTTTCCTCTAAACCCCACCTAAATAGCAGCAATTTTATCTTGTCCATTATTATTATTATTATTATTATTATTATTATTTAATGGACTATCTATATATGCGAAACACTCAGTGGGAAGTGAACCCACTTTCTAACATCTTTTGTGTAAAATAAACATAATTTACGCTAAAGGACTGAGAAGAAATAATATCTCCTAATTTATAAACAGCCACATAGGTTGCCAGAAATATTTCCAAAATACGATATATTTGATTTATTCAGTTGACGGCCACAAGCCCAATAAAAAAAGAAAAAAGAAGCAGAATGTGGCAGTGTCTTTTCATTGGACCGTGAATTGACGAATTATCGAGAAGCCGAGGCTTCCTGATAGAAAAAAGAAGTTTTTTCCTCCATAATTCTTCAGTGATAATTTTCGCACGTAGTTTGTCTATCTGCAGTAGTAGGATAGGCAAGTTTCTCTCGCTCACTTGAACCTTCCAGTCATCGGTAAAATTTCCCTATAGGGGGACAATAACAGTAGCCAATACAGACCATGCGCGTTTTTCTATTTATTACCACCAGAAAGTATTTCTCCTGACGAAAAGACGGCTGATTTGACTTTCAGTAAAAGATAGAGAATATGCAACTTTAGTTTATTGGCCGGAAGACAGTTGTGGAGGCTAACACAGTGACACAACTGAGTCGGCCCAGTAAACAACAAGCGTATATGCCAAGCAACAGCTCAAGTCACAGATGATGTCGTGACAATGTTATAACTTCTATAGTTATCGTTTACGAGAATAATTTGCTAAATCTTACTCTATGGCAAGGAACCCAGAATTTTCTTTATAAGCATTTCGTATTGTACTAAATATTTACTAATCTTAGCTTAGCATGGCACAAGGCCATGAATTTGAGGCACTCGATTAGAATTAACACAACTAGCTAGGCGAATTACTCGTTTATTACCTTCTGTTTCTCCTCTTTTAATCTTTACCCTTTTTCTTTTCTTTTTTCTTCTTTTGTCTCCCCCATCTCTCTCTACTTCTTCCTTTTCATTTCCATCTCTTCTGCTCTCGTTTTCATGTCTCCTCTTTGCTTTTTGCTTCACTCTTCTTCTCTTCATTCTCCTTGTTCTCTTCATTTCGTGTTCCTTCCTCTTCTTGTTTCTCGTCTCCTTTTCTTTTCCATTTCTCCCCCCCCCCGCTATTTTCTTCTTTCTCGTTTTCTTCTTATCATTATTCTACGTTTGTTCATTTGTCTTATCAATGTGACGATTACTATTATTTGTAACTGTATTCGCCAGAGAAAAAAGACAGAAGTAGAGCGAGGGGAGAAGTAGAAAGAGAAGGAAAGAAAGGGCTGAAGAAAGAGGGTAGGGAAGCTTCTTTAGTTCTTGAGAAAAATCATCATCTTCTGTGAAAAAGAATTCCACTACTCATCTCATTTTCCAACTTGGTTCTCTATTTCCCATATTTCCTTCTGGCATTTTTTTAAACATCTGCGCTTTTCAGGACATTTTTTCTTGAGGGACTAATATTTTTCTTCTTTTCCACGATTCCGAACTCCGGGAATCTATTTATAGGTATCCTGTTGATGTGACGTAAGCTTAACCCGGATGTAAACTTCTTATGGACTCAAGGCAAAGGATGCATCTTTGGCAGTCATCTTGGCTTATGCACGGCTTATTTTTAGTGATTGATAGCAATGGCTAATAAATTTTATATATACAAGCCTACTTATATAGATCAAGATAGATAGATAGATAGATAGATAGATAGAATATGTCGAAGCAGAGGATGATATTAACAGAATTTTATAGCGAGAAGATCAAAAATTTTTGTAACTTTATTTTTAGAGCTTTATTAGACGTGTGTAAGAACCTCTTTTTGAAAACTGGAGACTGAATCAACATTTGTAAGACGTTTGTCTTGGGGAAGTCTGCTGGAAACTTTTGAACACGCTTAATATTTATTTATTTATTGGGTGAGGCACTGTTACTTTTTCAATTTTTTTCTCAGCTTACCAAATCAGGAACTCTAATTATGACCCAACCTATCCAATCGCCGCTAAATGTCTAGTTTCCTATTATAACATCCCCTCCCGTCGACTTGCCTTCGTTTTTGTCTGATGATCCGACTCTCACGAGTGTTTTTGTCTATTTTATTCTTTTCCTCCTGAATTATATTTACCATTTCTTTCTCGAAGACAGATTATTTGTTAATCAGGGGAACTGTTACATAGAAGTACTCAATCGATGCGGCATAGTCTCACCTGTCAGACCGTCACATCACTTCTGACGGCTTGTCTCAAGAGATCGAGGAAGAGCAGAATCAATACGGATTTGGGGTTACTGTATGGTTTATTTCACTAATTTATAAATTTTGATTCACAGAAATACGGCGTCTCTTAGAAAAGTTATTTTTTCACGTCCATATCCTCTGGACGGAGACGGCAACTGAGTTTTCGTTCTTCGATTACAAATACCATGACTTCTTTTTCGGAATCCCCGAGTAATCTTGTCACTCTTAAAACACTCGCTGGCACCGACTGAGGGATAACTTGATTCCCAAAAGACATTGCATGCATCCAGTAGCTTGACAGAGGGATAACTTGGTTCCTATAACACCATGCTTGTAGCTTGACAGTGCGCAGGTTGCTTTCAAGAAAATGTAATTTCGCTTATACAGTTAGTCGCCGACTTAAGACTGTTTGACTTTAGGACCACAACCACAAATTAGTAGGTTTGACCACCAGTGCTCTGCGTCTGGCAGCGTGAGCATTTCCAAGTTTGGTGTAAGACAATTAACGTCTCAGCCCCTGGCAGCGCTAGCATTACCTCGCGCGCCTATGTCTCAGTGTAAAGGGAAGCCTTGGTAAAACACACAGTCCGTGTCTTTGAAATTTTTCTTTAAAAAGTTTACCAAGAGTAAATTGGCTTTATCTATTCCTCAACCAGCCAAAGAGGAAAGAAAGGCTCTTGGCCTCATGTTTATAAAAAAAAAGAAACTATAAATGTATCTACATCTCTCTTTCCCTCTGTGACATCTCTCTTTCCCTTTGTGACCTCAGTGAGTTATGGAGAGCCCTAATTGCCCTCGTGGCCAATCAGGGCTCTCCACAACTTCCTGTTTTTTTTGGGGGGAGGGTGCTCTAATTCTTACTCACTTTCAGCCAATCTTTGTATTTATTGTACTTGTCTACTAGCCATTTACTCCAATTCGTCATGTAAATTACTCGCTGCTTTAGCTTGCCTCTCTTGTTTTTTTATTTTCCCCATGTGTGTTAAATTTTCCAAGCCTTCTTTCTTCGATATGCGCCCTAAAACGTCTCTTTCTGATTCTAACTATAATTGTTCTTTTTAATGCTTTCCTCAAAATATCCATCTGTATCACTTTTTCTCCATAATTTTCTCAGTACCCGTCAGTTGAACTACATCTCTATCGTTTTAAGTGTCTTCTTCAGATGTAAAAAGATTGTCCAGCAATAACTGCTCTATTGAAGAATAGATATAACATAGCAGTTCAGCACTATTTTCTTTTTTTCTCATGGATATTTTTCTGTATCTTAATACTTTGCTTAGTCTCTGAAAGACACCCTTCTCTATTCCCCTTGTGCCTTCATATCTCTACGTCACACGTTTTACTGTCTGCTATTACACTGGTCTGAGAGTTAAATTTCTGCACCAGCTTGATTTTGGCGTGCCCATTATGTAACTCACATTTGAGCTGTCTCTTTTGTTAGCAACCATGCATTCTGTTTTCGTACAGTTAATATCTCTTTCTCCTTACTTTGCTTCACACGCTTGTCTCAGTTTTATCTTTGGATCTGCCATCAGAACAGAGTATCATCTGCGTAACATACAATGTTTAGGGTATGTCCACCGATAATAAAATCTGTTAGATTTTCTAGTCATCTTAGAATCACCTCACTATACAGATTAAATAAATTCGGTGAGAAAACACATCCTTGTCCCGCTCCTTTTTTCTATTTTGATGTATTCACTTAACTTGTTATCTATTTTTGAATTGGACAATATCCGACAATTTATTTTAAAGACATATCGTTAAACATATCATAAATGTCTTTAAAATTAACTTGTTATCTATTCGCATGCTGGCTATTTTTCCCCAAAAGAGGTTACAGGCTATTCAAATATCCTGCATGTGCAAATTAAATTTACTTAACATTTCTTTGGGTGATCTATGAAACATAAGTATAGATGTTTCTACACTTCTAATCATAAAAATTGCATTTCTTGTTCCAGTATTTTCAGCAAGTTTACACACTTCTTGTTTATATTTGAGATCTTATTCTGCTACACTTACTATTTATTTGATCCGCTTTGTTATTTTAGTTATGGAGTTAGCATTCATTTGGGTGTGATACATTAGGTAACATTATAACGATTGATCTATTGAAGTCGTCCGTTATTTCACCACTGTCATATACTTCTTTTTTACACTGTTAGTTCAACCAGTAAAAGATTCAAGGGCCACTTACGGTTGAGAGTTACTGAGCAAAATTCTCTTAAGGAGGTAGGAAGTAGGGGATAAGAAGTGCACGTTGTGAGGATTTGTGGGATAGATATTGGTTGACTCTGGAATTAAAGAGACCAAAATTTTAGTTGTCAGGGGGTTTAAGTTTGTTTTAAGGGAAGGAGAGAGTAAGAAGCGTATATTATGAAGATGTTTAGAATAGATTTCGGTTAACTCTAGACCAAGATTGTAGTTAACACAGAAGCATCCTCTTGTTCCACAAAGTAACAGTTCTGGGGATAAAGTGGAACTTGTTCCTTATCAAACGAACGCGATGGGAAGAGATGATTTGCTACTGTGAACACGACATGACGGGTACCAGCTCTGGAGGTCTAAGCAAGTGAAACTAAGTAATGTGACACGCCCGAACATCTTCCATAATAATAACGATAGAACAATGAGAGGCTAGCAACGTTTCGTCTGTAGGATAAGGTTTGCGATGGTGGAAAATAATTATCACCCACAAGAACGCATATTCGCTTTTAAACTCTGTCGAGGCTGAACATTGGGGATTGGGTAGCATCAGCCCAGGTATGACAGCAATACTCCATTCTTTATCTGATCTGACTTTTTTAAAGCTATGACATGGCAGCAGGAAGTTAGGTATTATAGATTCAAGGAACCGACCATTCTTCCAGCATCTTTTGCGATGACACGAGTATATGCGTTCCATTTGAGAGCGGGAGTGACTTTTGAACTAGTAGTTCTTCAAAGCAAGGAGCCTCTTTGAAAGTACGACCATTCATCACGAATGATACAGGTTTAGGATATGCTAGGTGGTAATGTAATATTACTAGCTTTTTTTAAACTTTTTTTTTCTATTGAATGATATCTACCAGTTTTCTTCTGTTATTTATCTTATCTTATGAATATCTGCTATATCTGTGTTCTGTAGTTTTTCGATATCTGTACACTCCTCATTCAGCCATTCCCCATTTACTTGTGCAACTGCGGAAAGAAATATAAAGGGGAGACAGACCGCCCCCTTAATGCAAGGCTTCAAGAACACCAGAAAGCTATAACACGAGGGGAAGTGGAAAAATCAGGCGTGGCTGTCCACATATGGAGACATCACTGCCCTCTGTGGGATCAAGTTGAGATCATAGAAAAGAACATCATTGGAAAATTCGTAAACTTAAGGAATCAGCACATATGCTAGGCCACAAAAATATCCTGAGCCGACCAAGCATAGAAATGAATACAATATGGGAACCAGTAATAAGGAGTGCCAGAGAAAAGCGATAATAACAGCAAAAATTGCAATATTAAAACTCTAAAAATGGTTGCTGAAGACATTAGGTTTATAATACCCAGTAATTCATACATAGATGTCCTCAAGGACACATGGCACAGTGGATAAAGGCGTTAGTTAGATCCAGTGACAGGACCCAAAGAGTGTGAGTTCAATACCTGGTTAAGGCAGTGGAGAACTTGAGAGGGAAATTAACAGGAGATAACTGACATCCATTAGACATGGCATGTGGAACTAGAACAGTCTACCCCAGTGAGCGAAATAAAGGGTTCAGTTCGACATTCCAACCACCTGAAGAAGGCCGGAGCGAAACGTTGTGATAAACATGGCGAATAGTCCGAATAATGTAAATAGTGTACATAATACCTCATCTCAGAAATATAGACAGATATTGTTTAAATTTGTTTCTAATATTTTTGTTTAACATCATTTATTCAACGCTATTTGTTGTTCTTATCTATTGTCCTATTTCACCTGTCATCTCTTTCTTTTTTTTCTGAACCTTCTTTTTCGAGTATGATGTCTTCTGTCTTCACTAAAGTTTTCTTTAAAAATGGAATCACTGTAAATTGTACCGTACTGCAGTTTAGATATCGCCGTGGTGTAATCATGCAACGCCCTAGTCGGCCGTCCAAGACTTCTAACACCGCGGCTGATCGATGAAGATCGCTTCGATCTCAGATCTGCCTTATCCCACGTTGTGATTTAAGTTTGGTCATAACGAGGTCAAGACCGAATTGTGGCAGGTATCTTCGTGTAGGGCTGGTTCAAGCAGGGAGATGACGTACAGAGAAAGAAATAACACTCGAATAAATTGAACAAAAGTAAATACTGGTTTTATATCAGTCCTCCGTTCGATAATTGATTATATTAGAGTTCGCATGCAATTACTTATCAGCCCTGCCCGCATCTAAATCGGAAGTGATATTATCGTCGACCTGGCAAAATTCTGGGTTGCTGCTGTTGGTATAATTTGGCACAAGGCTGAAGTCGGAGGTTTCTCTTTTTCTCTTCTGGCGAAAACGCTTCGCACATTCGTATTTATTGACATAATTTCGGTAAATTCCCTTCTCCCTATCTCTCATCACATGATCTCTCATTAAACCTCCTCAGTGAGCGTGGGTGGCTTATCCACCAAGTCCTGTCTCGAATCACTTTCGACCAGGAGAATCAACTCTAAATTCGTTGTTTACGAAAATGAAGTTTCCTCTTTACAGCTTGCATTTGCAGCTGTGTGTCAATCAACATTGCCCCTTAAGTCTAGGCCACTCTTCCATTGTTCAATCTGCTCGACATAAAATTCAAGTCGTTTATGTGTGAACTAAAACCTCAGTTCTTCCTACGGTTTTTTGGTATTAACCCTTCTCGTTTCAATGTCTCTCAACACATAACACTTTCTAATGTTTTAACAAAATTTTCTTGCATTTTACTGCGGCAATGACAAATAGTATCACATTGGCTTTCTTTAATTTTTGTTGCTTTCCTCTCAGTTTGAATATGAATTGAAGATGTTTACGTATCCATTTCTTGTTACTATTTTTGCGGGATTTTATGTCTTTTGTTGTTGTCACTTATATTTCCTTTAAGTTTTTTTCACTTCGAGTTCTGATCTGTTTCAGAGTTTTTTATTTGTTCTTAACTGTGACTGCAAATATTTGTTTGCAAATGCGAATCGCTGTAAATTGCCTGGTTATTGTTTTAAATTTTTGTAACTTTCTTCTCGGTTTCCATGTTAATTGAACGTGATCACTCCCTCGGCGCTTTTGTACATTTTAGAGTGCAACGCTACATTTGAAAATCGTTTGTTGCTTTTCTGCTATAAGTCCGTTTTTATTGTCGCGGTGAGTGTTTACGATGTGTATTTGGTGTAATGGTTGGCGTGTTCGAATTCCGGTCGAGTTCTTTACATTCACTTTTGCACAAATAAACGTTGGAAAGTTATGAATCCACCACTTTCACTCTCAGCTGTAGGTTAAATAGCAGAGCAGATTGAGTGCTGTTGTTATCAATTAGTGTAGGAAAAGAAAAAACCCTGAGTTCAAAAGCGTATGTAGCCCTGGCGAAGCTCATACTATAGAGCCATTGTAATGTTTATGGATTATATTTTGGATACAGTGAGCCGATGATCGACGAAGTTGTGTAGGCGTCATGAAAGTGTTTGTGTCGCCTTAGGATTTGTGAAAATTGATGAAACATAAAATTCGAATCATCTTTATCATCTTGTAATTTTGTTTCATTTTTTTTTTTTATATATAAAATTTATTGTTTGTCGATATTTCTGAGATGAGGTATTATGTACACTATTTAAATTATTGGGACTATTGTCCTCATCTTTGTCGCCATATTTATTAGAACGTTTCAGTCGTTGTACGCTCCGGCCTTCTTCAGGTGGTTGGAATGTCGAACTGAACCCTTTATTTCGCACACTAGGGTAGACTGTTCTAGTTCCACGTGCCATGGATGTCAGTTATCATTTATCAACCACCTGAAGGCCGGAGCGTACAACGGCCGAAACGTTGTTAAAATTTATTGTCATTTCTTAAATGTTAACTGTTTCAATTTTTACTCTTAACTTTAATTCCTACACAAAATACTCACGCTTAAAGTGCCAAGTACGACAAAACCTTACTTACTTACATTTTGCTGTACTTTATTGAGGGTGCTTTAAAACGGTTAAAACGTTTTGTTTTGTTTTGTTTTTGTTTTTGTTTTCTTAATCATTTCGCCCTACGAAAGTCAATAAAGCCACTAGGTTTAGTTTTGGTTTGGTTTATTTTATTTTACGGCATCTCAACCTAAATTGGGTTATTTAATGACGACAAGATTTTTAGGATCGGATCGTATGAATAGAATATGTATTCTTCGTAAGAAATCAGTTTGTAGATCAGATTTCTTTGACGTATTTTTGTAAATAGGTCTTTGTCGAGAGTCAAATGTATTGGTAGTATTTTTTTAAATGTATTACCGGTATTTTTACTATAAAAATCTATTTTTAGAATTTCATAGTGATTTGACCCCAATTTGGGGGTTCTCTATTTGCGCATAGCTAGGATCCTAACAGGTGCTACCACCCCTGGGAACAACAGCAATTTATAAGTGGTTCCACGCTCTTCAAAACCTCCCGATCAGAGGTCTTGCTGTTGGATGTAGTTTATCGTCATACCCAGGATGCAAAAAGCCACTAGGACGCATGGAGTGACAGAGTGTAAGAGAATATGGGAAAAGCTACTGTTAAGAAGAGATAACAATAAAAAAAACAGAATTAGTAAGACAGAAGAGAACGATTGGAATTGCATTTAAATTTTTGAAGATCCAAGAAAATTAAAAAAAAACTTTTGAAGAAGCAAGAAGCCGGGAGTGAATTCCACAAGTAAGAAGTGCGAGAAAATAAACTGTGTTTTGTCGGACATTGCGCCGTCATCTATGGTAAGGTTTTTCAAACTGTGGGCCTTGACCCTTCAGTGGGTCGCGTGATAAATAAAATGGGTCACGACAAAAAAAGAATGAAAAATAGAAAAAATACCCAACTGAGAGCAAAGAGCAAAATATAAACAACTCTATTATGTTACACAGCACTCATAAATCATTGCTAGTTTTTCACTGAAGTAAGCTAGTAACATCTCTCTCTCTCTCTCTCTCTCTCTCTCTATATATATATATATATATATATATATATATATATATATATATATATATATGTATATATATATATATATATATATAGTCTGTTCTCATTGAGTTTATGTATCTTGTTCATCAAACTAATTGCGGACTGGGTGATATCAGTTCTCTCTCACAAAGAGACCTCGCGCCAATACTTAGCTACGACGGTGTGCAATGCGTTCGTCTTGGTGGTCGGTGAAAGCCGTTAAGGCTGTTGAATAATTCAGTTGCATCTGAAGTCAAGGCTAAAAGTGAAATTCCCAACTCATTGTTGAAGATTTCAGAAATAAGCCTAATAATGGCCAACCTAGTATATATTCCATTCCCTTTGCTGATGGAATTATATTGTATACATGTATAATTCCATCAATAAAAACATTACTTCAGTCCGATGAAGTCCATCTAGTTACTAGATTTGGCTGCTGTTTCGGTGAAATTTAAGAACTTGCTAGTCTTTTTTAACCTGTAATACTTGTGCTATTTGAAAATTTGAGAAACAATCCTAATGATGGATCGTTATATCATTCGATAAAAGAAGAGGAAGGAACAGGAAAACCATCAACATTTACAGATACATGTTAAAATTCAGTTTTCATGAAGGTTGTTAAAGATGATAACCTTAGCAAGCAAACGTTGACTTCTTTTAAGACACGTAATAAGAAGATGAAAATAACAAGACTTTACTGTGACGAATACTTGCAATATGGTTGAAACATTAAATATTATTTACTTAACTTTTTTGTCAGAATTTCCTTTAAATTTTTTTTTCTAAAAGTAATAAGTTTATATTCATACAAGTAAATAATACAAATAGATACATGCAAATCCAATATGGGCGAATCATAAGAAATATACATATAAATTGTCGATGCTAAATAAATGAATCTATGAACAGAGTTTGTTTTTTATTTATTACGCGTAGGTATAGTGGGTCGCAATGCAAAATGTGGTTCTTGCTGTGGGTCGCTGTAAAAAGAAAACTTTGAAAAACGCTGATCTGTGATGTTTGTTATATTCGTTGGCGTATTTAACAGTTTCTATAAATTGTTTTCTGCCTCGACCTTTCGTTGGGAGTTTTTATTAGAGAACGTGCCTATTTTTGTAAAGGCCCAATGCGGTACAAGATGGAAATCTCGAATCAATGGTGTCAAGTCATTGCGCTAACAGGTTAAAAGCATTATAAATGTTCTTGCAAACCTCCGAGTAAAGTCTTTGGGGAAGAAAAACGTTGCGAAAACGGCTGAAACAATATTACAGTTGGATTGTATTTCTACTTGACATCATCATTTGGTACACTCTTCGGATTCAGGTTGAACAAAGTGAATCAATTGTTGCTGTTTTCTGATTTTACAATCGACATTATGAGTTTTTCTTTGCGTTCTTTCACAAAAATGACTGATCAAGCCATGATCGGCAACTAGTGTCTGAATTCCAAACCTTATATAGCCATGGCGAAGATCATACTATAGAAATATTGAAAGGTTTATGGATTTCACAATAAGTCTATGATCTCCACCGCGGTCGCAGAGGTAGGGGTCAGCGTCACGCCAGTGTTTATGTTGCCTCAGGATTTGGTGGCTGAGTGAAAATTTACGATACAAGTAATTTTAAGCATCCTTGAAAGAATTTTCTTACTACTGGCTTGTAAAATCCTAGCTGACTTGTAAAAGAAAAGGTGGTTTCTTTCTTGCCGATATAATAAGTAGAATCCACTTTTATCGGTGTTTTAAGTTGCATAATCAATTATTAAATGTCCAATATTTATCCCTGTCTATTTTTAAGAAATATTTTCGATAGTTTTCGGCTGACGAAATCTCATCCTTTAGAATTGAGGCAAAACATCCATTTACCCATTTTTAAGCCGGCAAAAATTATTATTTCTCGAGTTCTTTTTGACAAATCTGTCATAAAAGATTAATAATTCAAAGAACTTACGCTTGTTCGGCAAGAAACGAAAATCTCACTCAATCATCTCTTTTATTTACTTTCTCTTTATATAAGCAATATTTAGAGTCTTCTTTTATATGCCGCGTCGCTTTAGGACGTTGACGATCAAGACTCTCCACAACTACCTATCATTTGTAGCTCTTAGTAATGTCTTTTTGCTATTCACTGTTCTTTATCCATTTACACAAGCTTTTCAGATAGGTTCCCACACATCTCTGGTCTTTTGAGCAGGAGTAGAGGTTTATCCCTTGTTTCCCTTCTAGGGTGGGATCTCCGGTTCCTTCTGGGACATACTTCAACTGTATACTTCTGACGTCTACGCCTGAAATCTGAAATTTTATTTACTAATTATTTTCCTCTCCCAATAAGAGTAGATAGGTTCACCTATCGCCCGGTTCACATGATCTTTTGAAAAGGCGTGGAGATTTATTCTTTTTTTGTCCTGCTTTGGACTGGGTTTACGGTTCCTTCTAAAGTCTACTCCCACACTATACTTCTAATATCTCCGATTAAACTGTTATTCAGTAATTAAATCTTGACCTCTTCAAGTCTAGAGTTAGCTGTTATCTTTCCTGCGTAGCCGCAAGGACTTCACTTCTTGCCATTTCTTACGCTCATACAACTCCACACAGTAACCTTCTACCATGAGTGGCCCTTGGGCCTTGTACTGGGTGAAAATTAGTAAAACATAAAAATAAAAAATAAATTTACTCGTTGTCTCCCTTTGCCTCTCTTGACTCCAATATATCATGTGCGTATCAAATTCTCGAAGCCTTCTTTCCTCATTATTTCTCCAGGAAAATTCGGCTATTCCTTTCTGATTCTAAGTGTACTATGTCTTTCCATTTTTCTTTTAAACTCCTCGTTGCTCACATGCTCCGTCGATGATAACCTCAGTATCCTTCTCTAGAACCTTGTCTCTGTTGTCACATGACTCCACTTTATATGTGAGGATGTTCTCCGGCATTTCCTGACATATAGAAAGAGTGATATTACATAGCGGTTCAGCACTCTTTCAGGGAATATTGAAATATAGCCAATTCTATAATCGCCTTAAGAAACGAAATTCTTCAGTTAAAATGTGGGTTTGAAATTACTTGCCAATAATTGCATAGCTTGACACAAGGCTACAGCAACAGAGCATACTAGTAAGTGATAAATTTACTCATCTTTAAAAATGGTCGGCTATCAGAGATTCAAAGATGAATTGGCAATATTATTGGTCTTAATCTGGCTCAGTTTCAGTCATTTTCCCACCACCGTAAAGTTAACTCCCTGTGTCTTCTCTATAAATACATTCATGGTAATTGTTCAGCAAAGATCTACACGATCTCAACGGCTAAACCGGGGGAAGAGGGTAACGCAAGTTGAGCTGTTTAACCAAGGCGGACCTTGACAGACCAAGCATCCGCCAGCCTGATTCAAACAAGTTTGCGAGGGAGGATTTTCTGGTCAAGTAGGCCAAGCTGAATGCGGCCAACTTCCGAAGACACCAACGGCGGAATCGGCAAAGATCTACACGATATCAAAACGATTAAACCGACGGAAGAGGACAGCGCTTGACGGGATGACGTATCCAAGGCGGACCTTGACAGACCAAGCATCCGACAGCCAGATGCAACCAAGCCTGCCTCAATCCCCTTTTCAGTCGCGATGGAGGCGCTTCTGGCCAATTGTGTGGGCTTCTCCGTCACGCACAGTTGTTCACCAAAATCGAATTCACGCGAATGGCCTCGTGAAACTCTCTTTGATGCACATCCATCTCCGCCAATGCCACCAGTAGCGATAAAGGAAATAGGGACAGAGGATGACGATCCCGATGTTCGGATACGAACTGGTACCGCCAGCGAATTATTCGGATGAGCTATTCGCTTTGATACGTAGATTTTATCAAATTAAGCGCAGTACTAGATGGGCGACGAGGGCTCACCAATTTACAGTTGAGTCGGCTCGATATAACCGCAAGTTCTATGCTAACAGTTTCTTTTTTCGCGCTTCTTGCCCGTGATATTCTCTTCCGGCTCCATGCTTTCCAGTCAGCTTTAATGTTCAAAAATTTAAATGCTATGTCAATCGCTATCTACTGTTTTCCTAATTACTCTTCTTTTGTTCTCTTTTTCCCAATTCTTCAACACCCAGTAACCCCTTGTGTCTTAGTGACTTTACCGCCTTGCTTGGGGTGAACTCGATTAACAAACAATCTGCAACTAAATAGACAGATATTCTTAAATGAGTAATCGCCCTTGAAACATCGTCTACTAAAATTGTTAGTTGGATTTAAGATAGCCACAATGAGGTATTTATCATCTGGGGTTACAGAACGCGGTAGTTACTGTAAGCGAACAATTTTCTCAGATGCTGATAAAATATTAACGGAGCCAGTTAAAATGTATGCATGAGGTTGCTTGCTAAGAATAGCTTAGTCTGACGCAAGCCATCATCTACAGAGAATACTGGTAAGAAATTAATTTACTCGTCCAACAAAATGGTCGACAAGACGAATTAGATAGATAGATAGATAGATAGATAGATAGATAGATAGATAGATAGATAGATAGATAGATAGATATAAATAGACTAAGATAGATAGATAGATAGATAGATAGATAGATAGATAGATAGATAGATAGATAGATATGAATAGACTAAGATAGATAGATAGATAGATAGATAGATAGATAGATAGATAGATAGATAGATAGATAGATATGAATAGACTAAGATAGATAGATAGATAGATAGATAGATAGATAGATAGGGAGGAGGGGAGGAACTGACTAAGGTAGATAAATAGATTTTTTCACGGGAACAGGGATCACATTAACAAGCTTTCATTTTTCTTCCCCAATGTAACGTGACCTCAGTAACATGTAATAGGACTACGAGACTAAGTCTTTCATACGTAAAATTATTCATTAACTTTGTCGGCGTGAGGGTGTGCGGTTACGGGATCTTTCTTCGAACGTTGATCTCGTGAGGATTTGAGAGACTCTCATTTTCCCTTTCTCAGGTGGAGCGTTTATATAGTTTCCTGTCGTAAGTTGTCCCGCATGTACACAATGCCTAAATTCAACTGGACCGTCCTCCTGGTTACTTTTGATATTCGATTCTGAAGATAGTTGCTATGAGGTCACTTTCCAGTTCAACCGTCTGATGCGCGTAGCACTGTTGATGCTATGACGTGACCACCAAATGGAAATGCTATTTTGGTGCCTCTTACACTGAGCCCATTATATATTGGGGTCACAACAGATCAACTCCTTTTAGCACAAATGTCTCTTACTGACATTAAATTCGATTGAGATTGAGATCACTGGTATTTACTGGCGTGAATCACCTAGCACACGAGCATATCAGATAATATTCATTTTTAGATAGATAGATAGATAGATAGATAGATAGATAGATAGATAGATAGATATGAACAGACTCAGATAAATAGATAGATAGATAGATAGATAGATAGATAGATAGATAGATAGATAGATAGTGTTGGATAGTGTATTCAGCCTGGTTGCTATAGCCTCTGTAGTAACTAAAAACAGAAAATAAATTGATGTACAATGATAATTCATTGTCTTAGTTATTCTATTCAGTTCTTTTACTGTATTTCTTCAATTTTCTTGTCTATATATAAATGCTCTCGCATTGTTTTAATCTATATACGCTATTCGCTTAAGCCGAAAGTAATTCATCAATTACTTGAGCAATGTTTACTTGCATTTCCGCCTCACTTGTCGCGTTTGTCATTTTGTCTGGTGTATGATTTTAAAAACGTTTTTATTTATATTTCTTTTCTTAGCTGCAAAATTTATAATTTATGTATTTCATGTAGCTCTGCCAACTATATATATATATATATATATATATATATATATATATATATATATATATATATATATATATATATATATATTATGAAATGGACAAAGTCCGACAATTCTTTTAAGACATTTTTTATGTTTATACGTTCTTTTTATAGATACAAATATTTAAGTAAATGCTCTGTTTATAATAAACAGTATTAACGACAATTACCGGCCTGAATGTCCGGGAAATTTTCATGGAAAATATGCGTCCTCCGACAGGAATCGAACCTGTATCCTATACGGAACTGTCATATAGCCTGACGTGCTTTACCGATTTAGCCACAGAGGAGCGTTTCGCTTAGCAAGGTCGATTTTAGTGTTTTTAAGCTACAATTCTCCATGATTTTCTCTCGTAAATTCATATCTGCTCGATGCGTATCCAAATGTAAACAAATGACGTCACACATTATGAAATTTAACCATTTTGACAGTGAAAGGGTGAGACCGTGATGCCAGCCTAGTAGCACGCTTAAATTCATGTAGTCTGGGAACTAGCGAAAGTAGCACGTCGGAGCAGTTACCGTGAAAGTATTTGAATATATGTTAAAGAAAGTTGCATAGCTGTTTACCAGCAAATCGATTTTTACTGCAAAGGATCTTCAGGCTGTAAATACTGTTTATTCTTTTTCTTTTTTTCTGTCATAAAAAAATATAAAAAGTGCTGTACTTACTGTAACTATGTACACTGATGACTTTAATATGTCTATTTCTTGCATATTCTATATATTTATAAGTAATTATATTCAAACATGTTTGGTTGAATAATCTAGAAATAATTATGTCCATTAATTTTTATTTTAAACCTCTCAAATTCACGGATCAATTTCTTAGTGTTGTTACAAAACTGGTTAACAAAGACGCCGTAGTTTTGGTTATTTCTTTTATTTTCCCAAGTAGTTTCAATCTCATCCAAGATCATCTTCAGGGGTGAATTGCTTAGACGAAAATTAATGTAATTGATAGTTGTGAATTTTTTTGTAAATGCGGATGAGACGCGCTCCGTTGTATTAAATTTACGTTAAGAATATTTAAGTGAAGTAACTTAGTGTTTTAATAATATTCCACTTACAAAATATTCTTTTCTACAATTTGAGCAGCCCAAAACATTGATTTGATAACCTTTTAAAACATTGTTGCTATACTCATAATTAATTTTGTTTAGTGTTCGTTCATTTTTTTGTATAGACCTCTTCGAGAATTTGAAGTTTTGTTTTATGTTTTCGTGGTGGAGTATACTTGTATTATCAATTAATATTTATCTAAAACGTGAATGTGGACAAGATTTGTGGAATAGAATTTGAATCCGACATGTGTAAAGTAAGCCTTCTTGATAGTGTCGTCGTCGTGAAACCAACATGTATATTTACGTTTTGGTCTGAGATACAATCCCCCGAAGAACATTAAAACTGATATACAATGTTGTTTTTTGCAAAATATTAGTTGACGGAGAAGAGTTGTTGTGGATGATTAAGTTTGTTGTCTTAAATTTAGTAATTTTATTTTTTTTACTGGGATCAGTGGGGGATATATTATGTGATATTTTTTAGGATTTTTCATCTAAGTAATTACATATATATATATATATATATATATATATATATATATATATATATATATATATATATATATATATATATATATAATGGTGCAGGTAATAAGTACGTTGGCATATAATCCAAGTGTATCCTAATAATATAAAATATTAAAACTGATCCACAAAAGAGCTCATTGTATTTACTATAACAGAGCATATAAATTACATAACAAAATCCAAAATTACCTCACATGGGAGGGGTATAGATCTATTTCAACCAACGAGAAGTAAGTTAGTCTTATTCAACCCCGGTGTATAGACTGTGTTCATGTCGGAATTAGAAATTTAAAATTTAACTTTGACAGCAGTCGAAAAAGTTATACAGAATTTTTCCATTTCGATGTTTCAGTCAAACGAAATGCCCGATTTGGTTCTAAGGGGAGGGTTGAAGACATTAGCCTTAAAGGGAATAGGTTTTATAAAATTAACACTGATATTAACCATATGACATTAATTTGGGGTTATACGAAGAATGCGGTGTTAATTTGAAACTAAAAAGGGCCGAAAAGGGAGTTTTATATAAAAAAGAAAAAATTGAATTATATATAAAAAAAAGTTACGGTTCCTAGTTAAAAAATAACAAATTATATTTTAAAATAAGATATATTAAAAATATTAACAATAAATCATATTTAGATAATTTATATTAAATTTAAGGAAGTATATAATTTTAAAAAATTTAAGTTAAATAAATTATCCATTTTTAAATTTAAAGATATGTTAAATCAAGTTATATTTTTTAAAAAAAACAAAAAAACAGCCCCACTATGTTATCCCCACTGTATCTTCTGTGCTGAACAATGGTGCGACGGAAAAGATCAATCAGGCCCTCAGTAATGGTACCAACATTCATACTTCGGCTTCCATTTTGAAAGTCCATTTTAAGAACCATCAAGAGAACGGAGAATTAGTTTTAAAAAGAGAGAACAGTAGAGAGGTAAACTGGATTAGGAGGTCACAACAGAAAGATGGATCATCATTTCAACTTAGAGCTAAAGATATCTATTAGAAAATATCCAACTAAATTAATAAGATGTTTGGCACGTGGGGTAGGAGTTTCAGCCATGACAGTCCAATGAGTATTGAAAAAAAAAGGCTTGAAAATGCAATCCTGAAATGATGAACATGTCATTAAGCTTAGAGATTAATTATACATTCTTATTGCTCAAAGTAGTGTTCAATAGTTTTATAAAACCCTCGGAGAATTCCAGTAAAATATCTTTAATCATTTTATAAGACAGAACGGTTCAGAGCTTAATTTAACAATTGGACAATTTTGCTGTTACATGATTTGAACACCCGATATATATATATGTGTGTGTTTGTGTGTGTGCGTGCGTGCGTGCGTGCGTGCGTGCGTGTGTGTGACTATGAAAATTAATAACATCCTACTTAAATTGAGAAGTAATTTTTTGAAAGGATTTTTAATCCGACATTATTTACTTCAAGAAATTATTCACACTGAAATAATGTTTATAAGAAGAAGAAACGGCATCATTAGAAGAAAGAAACTTGTTTTATTTCGACTAAATCTTCATTGGCCAGACAGAACAGGATCCACGTTCGTCATATGAACGGTGGATTTGTTTTTGTTTTTACTGTATCATTTGGGGTGTTTTCTATTACATATTATTAATGTCAACTCAGTTTTTGTTTTATTTACATATTAATTTGTTTAAAGATTCCCCGTATCCCACATAGTTTCAACGCCAGTATAGCAGGAACGGGTGACAGGTGTGTACACCCGGGTCGTATATTAACCGCAGAGGATTCGTAGATTTCAATGCACTTTCGCCAGATTGAATTATCTTCATTTTTAATAAAACAGTATTTTCCAGCTTAAAATTTTAATAAAGGTTTGGATGTACGTATGTATTACATGTACGTATGTATTACATGTACGTATGTATTACATGTACGTATGTATTACATGTGCGTATGTATTACATGTGCGTATGTATGTAGCGATACGGAGGCAGAGAACGATTCACATTATGATATACGTGAGTGTACATGTGTCTGCGTATATTTAAAAGTATCGACTACGACGACAAATCTATATTTATAGGCATACCGATATACATTCATAGATATTAAAAGATTGAGTTATAGGAAGAGTAGATAGATAGATAGATAGATAGATAGATATGAAAAATCAGATAGATAGATAGATATGAAAAATCAGATAGATAGATAGATAGATAGATAGATATGAAAAATCAGATAGATAGATATGAAAAATCAGATAGATAGATAGATAGATATGAAAAATCAGATAGATAGATAGATAGATAGATAGATAGATATGAAAGATCAGATAGATAGATAGATAGATAGATAGATAGATAGATAGATATGAAAAATCAGATAGATAGATATGAAAAATCAGATAGATAGATATGAAAAATCAGATAGATAGATATGAAAAATCAGATAGATAGATAGATAGATAGATAGATAGATAGATAGATAGATAGATATGAAAAATCAGATAGATAGATAGATAGATATGAAAAATCAGATAGATAGATAGATAGATAGATAGATAGATAGATAGATAGATAGATAGATAGATATGAAAAATCAGATAGATAGATATGAAAAATCAGATAGATAGATAGATAGATAGATAGATAGATAGATAGATAGATATGAAAAATCAGCTAGATAGATATGAAAAATCAGATAGATAGATAGATAGATAGATAGATAGATATGAAAAATCAGATAGATAGATAGATAGATAGATAGATATGAAAAATCAGATAGATAGATAGATAGATAGATAGATATGAAAAATCAGATAGATTGATAGATAGATAGATAGATAGATAGATAGATAGATAGATAGATAGATAGATAGATAGATAGATATGAAAAATCAGATAGATAGATAGATAGATAGATATGAAAAATCAGATAAATAGATAGATAGATAGATAGATAGATATGAAAAATCAGATAGATAGATAGATAGATAGATAGATAGATAGATAGGGAATAAGATTGAACTCAATAGATTAAAACATATTTGAATACTTTATTAGCCATCGACTCGTGACAATTAAACACAAGCAAATAGCAATATATACAGGTGCACATTATGATATATATGTGTGTTTGTGAAAAAATTAATGTGGATATATGTGTGGTACTGGGTGTAAATGTTATTTTTAGTGCGGGTGTGTATGTTTCAATGTGGATGTTTATGTGTATCCGTGTGTATAATTGCTTACAAGCATCTGCTAATTTATCGACCACTGAAAAATACTTTAATCTGTACTATTTTCTGCAGAGATATATGAGCCAGATGCGCACTGCTCCAGTTTTCCTTCCTTGATTTTATATCCAATAATCTTACTTCATCTTTGTTTAGTCTATATAAATGCATATATAACTGAGTAACTCTCTTTCTCTCTCTTTCTCTTTCTCTTTCTCTCTCTCTCTCTCTCTCTCTCTCTCTCCATATATATATATATATATATATATATATATATGTGTGTGTGTGTGTGTGTGTGTGTGTGTGTATTGTATTGGGGGCAGTAGATCATTATTTAAACATATATTGTTAAATATAACAGACAATGAATGTCTATTATGTCTGATCATGAGCCGTTCTAAAGTTCGCATGTTTGCTTTAATTATGGGTGAAAATAAAGACCAAAATTGTCCAACATTTGGATATTATTTTATGTCCAAGATCTAAGCTTTCGGCTCACATTTCAGAGTGGTTATACGGACATTTTAACAAAGATATTCACAGTCGAAGATGATATTTTGTTAATCTGACATAAATGATTGCTATGTGATGATAACGGTCGCGGAATAGCAGACGTTGTTCGTAAGTTCAAGATGTGGTTCTATGACGTCATGCCACACGAGAGGCCGAAATATTAACAACCGAACCATATGTCTAGATGCAATGTAATGTGTTGTGACTAGTTTGAAATGTAATTTTGTTGAGTGTGGGTTGCTTTGTTTTGATGCAGATAGCTTCCAATATCTGAAGGTTCATTTTACTGTGTGTATGTGTGAGTATTATTGTGTTATCAACTAATATCTGTCTAATATTATGTACATGGCTGTTTTTATAAGGAATGTCGTTTAATAGAACTAAGATCAGAAAGGTGACAGGTAAGTCTACGAGAGAGCGTGGTTGTAGTAAAACCAATATATGTAGTGGGTTTATTATTAGTATCAGAGATACAATCTCTTAATGAACATGTAAATTGATACACTACATTTTTTTTTCTTTTGTAGAGGATTTCATTGTCTGGTTGTAGGGTTATTAGAGACTATAGGTCAATTGTTTTAATTTTTTATAATATATGATAAGCCTAACATTTTTATTATTATTAATGGGTTTAACATATTATTAATGTTGTTTCATCATGTTCGTAATTATTATGCATTTGGTTGCAATAGTATAAGTTAATAGTATTATGTTTAATTTGGCGTACCCTATTATTATTAATCAGTTTTGTTATTGGTATTAACTTCATTGAGATACATTTTAATTTGATGATTAATGACGGAATTAGGAAATCCATTATTAAAAAGTGTTAGTTTAATATTATGTAATTCTTTATAGAATATACTTTTGGAAGAAGATATCATTTGCGTGCGTTGGATTAAGTTTTTTTATAACAGCTAATTTATATCGTTGGGGGCATTCATTATTATAATTAAGAAGACACGAGTTAATGCTAGTGGGTTTCCTATATAGAGAAGTAGTAAATTTATGTTTACTGGAATCAATAAATACATCAAGGAATGGAATTTAATTATTAATATTAAGTTCTAATGTAAATTTGAGGACGGAGTGACTTTCAAATTTGTTTTTAAGTTGTGTAATTTGAACAAAATTTTCAGCTAAAACGAAAATGTCATCTATGTATCTTACATATATAGGGGTTTTATTAGTGTCATTAAGTTTTTTTTTATTTTCTAAATGTGCCATATAATAATTAGAAAAAAGGGGCCTAAAGGAGATCCCATCGCAATACCGTCTATTTGAATATAGATATTAACTTGGAGGTCATGAGTGGCACATGCTAATAATAATTTTTTTAAATAGTGGGTTTGATATTGATGAGTGGGAGAGAAGTGTGATTGAATACATCACGGATAATTCAGCAACCCAAATCTAAAGTCTCGTGGACGGGCACTCTAGCTATCACTCCGTCCACTCGTCAAGGGATATCAGCAATTGATATATATATATATATATATATATATATATATATATATATATATATATATATATATATATATATATGGCAGAATACAATCGCTCGAAGTGTGAAATGCCGAAAGGCGAATGTGTTTTAGAAGTTGTTGGGTTTATTGTTTTAAAACGATGTGAGATGAGATTGCCTTAGCCTATTTGAAATATTAAGACCATTATATCTCATTTCTTTACACTTTCTACGCTTTTACGACGTAAAAGGTTTATCTTTTCTATACGCCAAAATGCTATAAAGTAGTATTTACAATGAATATCATATAGTTATTCATGCATGCGACTTAATGTATAAATAATTATTTATCTTCGAAAGTGTGTGTGTGTGTGTGTGTGATTCATGCGTTTTATTGATAGGCCTGCTGTGACAAGTCAAGACATGCATGATATCCCTCCATATATATATATATATATATATATATATATATATATATATATATATATATATATATATATATAAAAGTGTCACCCGTCCTTTTACTCTTTCCTTTCTTCTTTTTTTCCTAAGATTCTATCAGTATTTCTTTCAGATTTCCGATCCATCGATCTCTCGACTTGTGTCTCTTGTTCTCTCCGCAAAAAAAAAAAAAGCTTCATCGATTATTTTTTTTCTTTCCCTTCGCATTCGCCTCCATGCATGATTGAAATACCGAAGCATGTGTTCACCGCGGTGCACTTGTCCCGGATTCGTCACTCGCAATCCTAAAAAAATAACGAATATACGAATAAGCAGTCCTGCTTAAAATCACATCTGAGAGTTATTTTTACAGAATCGTAATGGTATATATTTTGCAGAACTTCTTGCCAGAGAAATCAGAATCTCAATATAAGCAATTGACGTCCGGTACTACTTATAACAGTACGATTTTTTCTTCTGTCTCTTGTTGCTTACGGGACACGAGACCAAAAAGAATTATCAGAGTAAGAATAGAAGATCAGTATTTACTTCACTACATTAAAGAAAAAAGGAAGTATTTCATGATGTCTGCAGATTGAACGAGTCACTTTGTACTTTTGGAAAAGGGCGTGGTAGTAAATGACTTTATTGTATTCTGTATTTCGTGATAACGAAGAATAAATTGTATAAAACAGTTGCCGTCCTTTGATGTGAATATCGTCCAAAATTTTTAATCGTTCATTATCAATCAAGATGTAACTTCAGTAAAATGGGACACCTTCATATATGGCACTTAATTCAATAAATATGTTTAAACGAATGATTGCAACCTAAATATACTACGTTTAATAGATAGATAGATAGATAGATAGATAGATAGATAGATAGATATAAAAGTGAACATAGAAGTCCACACTCAGAGGCGTTAGGCTGTTTCATGCTAGACGCAATAGTCAGGCCGCCTGTCGATTGCGTCTAGCATGAAACAGCCTGTCGCCTCTGAGTGCTGACTTCTATGTTCACTTTTATATCTATATTTACATACGCTCTATCTATGATATTGAGCACTTTATCCCATAAATATAGCACACTTTAAAACTATATTTCTTTATTTATATATATATATATATATATATATATATATATAATATCACGAGTCCTGTAAACCATTACGGTCGTAGGGGCACCACATGTACTCCAACCGCAGCGGTGGATCTTGGGCAAGATAGCCTGACGGGGCCCAACCTTCTCAAGGTTGGTTGGAATTCAGAGTTTTGCCTTCTCCTAGACCGGTTACCTCTCAAGGCTATAGAACCCAGTCTGTTCTGCTATTTAGCAATGTTAAATATTAGTTTAGCAGACTATTATTTTTTAGAGGAAATGTATCTCTGCGCTGAGTTCCTGAGGTTGACCATGGGGTCAGATACAACCCATAATATTGGAAGTCGATTTTGATTTGCTCAGCTAGCGTGGGAAATGAGATAGGAGAAAGATTTCAGAGAGTTGGTTCTTACACGTCAAGCAATGTAGACGTGTTCACTTTCGTGTCTGAAACGGCTCCCCAGTGAATGGGGAACCAACCACACTGGATAGTTAGTACAAGTCGACATTAATAAAATAGTTAAGATAACATTCTTTGTGTTGATGTCATTCACTGCTACCCCAAAACATCTAGCGATCAGAGGCCGAGAGAGAAGATGCAACATTATTAACGAGTTGGCGTCGTTGATCCTCACCACAGCATGAGGGAGCTACACAACACCCATAGCTGAGTTGAAGATATGGATTCATACATTTCCCAAGAGTATTAGCACGTAAGTGAAGGTAATGCATTCGACTAGAATTCGAACTCGGCCCTCAAATCCCTCAGTTCGAGCGGCATTCCATTACTCCACCGTACTATCCTCCATATCCTAGCCATTTTTAATACCTCCTCCCTCATCTTGCATTCATATCACACAAAACATTCAATAAGTCTTTAAATTAAGTGGCTCTTGGACCTTGTATTAGGTGAACATTAGTAAAAAATAATATAAATTCTAGAAATTTCAAGTAATGTGACATCATGTTTGATGACCACTGATAGCAGTGTTTAAGTGAGTTTATTTTTAAAAAAAGAAAAAAGAATTTGCGTAGAAATATTGTCAGGTCGCGATGTGTAGCGAACAACGCTGCTTTTAAAACTTTAACGATAAGCGCAGATATAATCGTGTATAGACGAACTTTTTTAGGAAGAAATAATTATTTTTCTGTGGAAGAATATAAAATCAACCAATGACTTTGTGTTGTTATCGTGAAATTTGTTCACCTGTAAAGCAAACAACATAACGTTTTGTAACCTCCATCAAAAGGCGTGAATTGATGTAATTATTTTATTTGCGTTTTCATTCTTTTAAAATCTGCAATCTTTGTGAACTTAGATAGTTATTTTATTTCCTTTCTCATTCTTGTAAAATCCGAAATCATTAATATTTGCTGCATTTATTTTATTCCTTTCTCATTCTTATAAAATTAGATATGTTTGGGAATTTATTTTATTCCCTTCCCCTTTCTTTTGTTCTTGTAAAATCTGAGATCTTTGAGAATTAATGCATTTATTTTATTCCCTTTCTCATTCTTGTAAAATCTGATATCTTTGAGAATTAATGCATTTATTTCATTCCCTTTATCATTCTTGTAAAATCTGAGATCTTTGAGAATTAATGCATTTATTTCATTCCCTTTATCATTCTTGTAAAATCTGAGATCTTTGAGAATTAATGCATTTATTTCATTCCCTTTATCATTCTTGTAAAATCTGAGATCTTTGAGAATTAATGCATTTATTTCATTCCCTTTATCATTCTTGTAAAATCTGAGATCTTTGAGAATTAATGCATTTATTTCATTCCCTTTATCATCCTTGTAAAATCTGAGATCTTTGAGAATTAATGCATTTATTTTATTCCGTTTCCCATTCTTGTAAAATCTGAAATCTTTAATATTTACTACATTTATTTTATTCCCTTCTCGTTCTTATAAAATATGAGATGTTTGAAAATTGATACAATTATTTTATTCCCTTCCTCATTCTTGTAAAATCTTAAATCTTTTATATCTGATGCACTTATTTTATTCTCGTCCTCATTCTTGTAAAATCTGACATTTTTAAAGAGGATGCAGTTATTTTATTCTCGTTCTCATTCTCATATAATCTTAAATATTTAAGAACTGTCATTAACATAAATGTAGTTGTTTACTGACCATAGATTAATCTGATCCAATTCTCCAGCAATGATCACTCAAGGAGAAACGAACCAATTTCAATAGCGAATAAATTCCCCGGACGTCTCAGTTTACCTCAGCACTTCCGTAGATGCTCCTATATATATCCATCTATCAATATATACATAATGGCTGGCTACTCCCGTTTTCTGAGAACACGCGCCTGTTAGGGCATCTAGCCAATCCATATCGCGGGCACATTTGTGTTTGCTCAACAGATTTTTACTACAATTATACTAAGCGGATGTTACAGTCTCTTGAAGAAAGCGCATAATCTGTCATCATCAGTAGTTTCACCCATATCTATCCTACATATCCTCTTAATATGCCCTTCTTACTTCCTTCGTGCCATTCCCTTAGGCCGTCGCAACAATCGCACTCAGTAAACCTCTACATTGAGGGATTCTTTAGCCTTGTATTGACTGAACTAGAGTAATAGAAAAATGCAAAAGTAGAACATCTAATGAGAATTGATCAGACTATTAAACGAATACCTTCAACCTTATTTTTATCTCTCGCCATTAGTCTATGTTGGACGGGCTCTTTTATTTGGTCCGTTCCGCTTTACGGCGGATTAAAACATTAAAAACTCTCAACTCCATTTGAAAAGCTTACTTTTTCGATCTTATAAGTCGTAATTCTTTTAAAATATCTATTGTTATAACGGAAAATGCAAATCGATAAAATAAGTAATTTCGTACAGCTGTTTCCCGTTTTTTTTCTCTCTTTTTTCACTCACTTTCTGCCTCTCTCCTCCTCCCCCTTTCTTTTTTCTTTCTCGTCTTCTTTCCCACTTTCTCTACCACTCTCTTTCTATCTCATTTCTATGTCTCTCTCTCTCTTTCGCTATTTCTCTCTCTCTCGTTATCATTCTTTTTCACTCTTTTTCTCTATCAGATGTGCGGGTGGTGTAATGGCAGATTGGAAGGAGAAATCGAAGAACCGAGTTCGAATTCCAGTCGGGTTTGTTACATATAATTACGTGCAAATACCCTTCGAGTTACATGTGCTATCCAATTTAGATGTTGCAGCTGTTGGTAGTCCTCAAGTAATATGAATTCTGTTATTTGTTACAGTTCTTTGCGATTCTGTAGCGCCACTCCACGATGTTCAAAGAAGTATAGTCTTTGCTTAGACCCTCAGGCTTCACTCGCTCAAAGCCATTTTAACCATTTTTTATCTTAGGAAGTGGTTGGATACTACTGACAGTTTAGATATTTCTGAACGGGTTTGGCACCATGCGTTTTGGAATGGGTTTGGCACCATGGGTTTGGCACCATGCATGCCATGCATATGAAACTCTCGATCTGACGATGCTATTTCAAGTTTTTAGGTTGATGTTTTGGTTTTATAACAAATCGCTAGGTTGTGTGGAATTACCTCTGATCCAGCCTATTCTACCGGGTGTAACAGCAAAATTGCTCAAATCGTGTAACAGCATGCGATAATTGTCCATCCCACAAAATGTTTAATATTTTAAAAAGCCACTAAATTAATTGAGTTTCCTTTATCCAGGTTTTCAGATAAGGCGTTTAGCCATCTTGACACTATTTGTCTTAAGAATCACTGAAAAACCATTTGTGTTATTCAACAAAAAATAGAACAGGTTAAAATCATTTTGTGTCAGCCCCACTGTTTTCTCAACTGTTCAATGGTAAGAGGTACTAACAATCATACTCTGGCTTCCATCTTCAATGTCTATTCAAGAACCATGAAGAGAACGGTGAATAAGTTTTAAAAAGAGAGAACAGTAGAGAGGAAAACTGGGTTAGGATATCACAACAGGAAAAGGGATCATCATTTCAACTGAGTGCTAAATACATTCTTATTGTTCAAAGCAGAGTCCAATAGTTTTATAAATACCTCGGAGAATTCCAGTAAGATATCTTTAAACATTTCTAAGATGCAACGGTTCAAAACTTAATCTAACAATTGGACAATTTTGCTATTACACGATTTGGACAATTTTACCGTTACACTCGGTATGTTTAATTTTTCCTTCCTATACTAAATTTGTTATAACTGGTCCATATGCCGAAGTATCTGAAGTGTTTAGTATTTACTAATTTCACACCCTGAATTAATATGATGCATTCGTTGTAGGTGCCATCAGTGATCTCATTCCAATTCCAGATCATAGTTTCTCTTTTGGAAAGGTTTCTGTGTGTCCAATTTCTTGGAACACTTCATAGAGGATGTCGATTTTTTTTTCAAGACCATTGTCCCAATTTTAAATACCTAATAAAAGAAAGAGAAACTACAAATAACAAAGGGGAAAAGAATACGAAATGGAGAAAACGAAAATAATTAAAAAAAACAAAGAAAAAAGAAAGGTAGAAAGAAAAAATAACACTGATATAATCAAAAAATGCAAATAAAAAAGAAACCCGAAGGAAAACGCAACCAAATAAAGATTAAAAAAAAAAACGGAAGCTAATAAAAGGGAAAAAATTAAAGTTGAAAGTAAAACGAAAAAAACATTGCACGAATCTGGTGTGACAAGAAAAACATTTCAAGTAACCATCTTTAAGTATCATGTGACAATAAATCTTAAGCGGAAAAACAAAGAAAGAAAACCACAAGTAATAAAGGAACATAGAGAGCAAACAGGAAGAAAATAAACAAAAAAAAAGAAGAAAAAGAAATTAAATTCATAAAAAAACAAATTTCTCTCTCAAACATTACGCCGTCCTGGGTAAGACGATGAACTACATCCGACAGCGGGGCCTCTGTTCGGGAGGTTTTGAGGAGCGTAGTACCGCCTCTTGATTTCTGATGCTCTCAGGTTCACCCTGACCCGGGGTAGTGGCACCTTTTGGTGTCCCAGCTATGAGTAGGTAGTTAACCCCCAAACTGGTATCAATACGCTGTGAAAGTGTAAAAATAGATTTTAATACCAGCAATGCATTTTTGAAAAAAATTATTACCAGCAATACATTTTGGAAAGGAAATACTAGCAGTGCATTTTTGAAGAAAAAATTATTAACAGCAACACATTATTACAAGCAGTATATTTTTGAAAAAGAAAAATATTACCTGCAATACATTTTTGAAAAAAATATCACCAGCAATAAAAAATCTTGTCGGCATTAAATAACCCATTGAGATTGGCAGGCCGTAAAACAAATCAAACCAAACCAAACTCAACCTCAGCGAATTTTAAACCCACCTTTGTGGTTTCTTTGGTCTGTAAGTTCGTATACATCTATTAATTATGCATCCCCATGGAAACCAAGTGATAAGATAAAAATAGCAAGTGCGTTTGTTGTTTTATTTTTCAATAATCATTTGAATTGTCTAATTATTCTGATTTTTTGAAGTGACCTTAAGGAACAGAAATATAGTTCTACAGAAGGATGCTGAGAATACCATGGACCGAACATATGAGCACCGACGAAGAGTTACAGAAAATAGAAACAAAAAGCGACACTGAAAGAGATAGTTGAAATAATGAGGAAAGAGTGCTTGTAAAATGCAATACTCACATGACAGATTGAAGGCAAGAGAGACAGAGGAAAACAATACATAACCTCCCTAGCGAGCTTGAGTAAATGGATGACAGAACAGGGTTTAGGACAGATACAAAAAGACAATTTTTTTTATCCCGCGACCCGTAGGGTCGTAGTGGCAACGGGCGTACTGCAACCGCAGTAGAAGTGTTTTTTTCTTGGGCAAGATAGCCTGACGGAGACCAACCCTATCCAGGACGGTTTTCAATTCAGAGTTTTTTCTTCTAAACAAAAATCTGTAACAAATAACAGAAACAATATCACTTGAGGACTTTCAACAACAACAGTTAGTCAGTTATGTGCCATGCGTGATACACGCTTAGACGATCATGTATCTTTCAATATATGACTGACGAGGCAGATTTTTACCGCGGTAGGTTACCATTTCTTTCTGCGGTAGACCAGTTGCCATCCAAGGCTATAGAACCCAGAGTCTCCTGCTATTTACTCATAGCTGGGGGGGAAGAGGATTCATAACTTTCCCAAGGGTATTAGCACGTAAGTGAATGTAATGAATCCGACTGGAACTCTGCTCTCAATCCGAGCCGCTATCTATTACTCCACCGTGTCTCAAAATTTATTAAAAGCTACAAAGGACAGGAAATTGTGGAGAGCCATGATCACCAACGTCCTGAATGGAAACGACATGTCTGTTATAGTGATTAAGGTAAAGTATAAACAGTGTGGTAAAGGTAAAGCTGAAGATAATGGCTCGAAAGAAAAATTAATTCACGCAAGGAAATAGAAAAGGACGACACTTGTCTCCGGAAAAGGCGTGGATAGATTCGTACCACCATTTTATATGGGACTTTCTTGTTAGCGAATGTATTTTAGGCAGACATTTTTGAAGATTTTTTCATTTTTTCCTCTTTCTTTTAAAGAAGAAATTCCATTTTTTTATCCCGTCCTGGATATGACGATAAACTACATCCGCGTCCTGGGTAAGACGATAAACTACGTCCAGCAGCAAGGCCTCTGATCAGGGGATTTTGAGGAGCGTGGAAGAACCTCTTAATTGCTGGTGCTCCCAGGTCCACCCTGACACGAGGTGGTAGCACCTATTAGGGTCCTAGCTATGGGCAAATAGTTAACCCCCAAACTGGGGTAAAACACTATGAAAGTGTAAAAATAGGTTTTAATACCAGAAATACTTTGTAAAAAGAGTTATTACTGGCTATAAGTTTTTGAAGAAAAAGATTATTACCAGCTATACTTTTTGGGGGAAAATATTTGAAGCGATACATATTTGAAGAAAAAATATTATCAGAAATAAATTTTTGAAGGAAAAAAAAATTATCAGGAATAGATTTGAAAAACAATTTGCAACAATAAAAATGTTGCCGGCATTAAATAACCCATTGAGGTTGATATGCCGTAAAACAAAATAAACCAAACCAATCTAAACCAAAGAATATATATTCTATTCATACGAATCTATCCTAAAAGTGTTGCCGGCTTTAAATAACCCATTGAGGTTGATATGCCGTAAAACAAAATAAACCAAACCAATCTAAACCAAAGAATATATATTTTATTCATACGAATCTATCCTAAAAATGTTGTCGGCTTTAAATAACCCATTGAGGTTGATATACCGTAAAACAAAATAAACCAAAGCAATCTAAACCAAAGAATATATATTCTATTCATACGAATCTATCCTAAAAATGTTGTCGGCTTTAAATAAACCATTGAGGTTGATATGCCGTAAAACAAAATAAACCAAACCAATCTAAACCAAAGAATATATATTCTATTCATACGAATCTATCCTAAAAATGTTGTCGGCTTTAAATAAACCATTGAGGTTGATATGCCGTAAAACAAAATAAACCAAACCAATCTAAACCAAAGAATATATATTCTATTCATACGAATCTATCCTAAAAATGTTGCCGGCTTTAAATAACCCATTGAGGTTGATATGCCGTAAAACAAAATAAACCAAAGCAATCTAAACCTAAGAATATATATTCTATTCATACGAATCTATCCTAAAAATGTTGCCGGCTTTAAATAACCCATTGAGGTTGATATGTCGTAAAACAAACCAAACCAAACCAGTTTTTATCTTTCGAGGATGTCGTGCGGATCTTATTTGTTTTCATTTCTGTTGACTATCATTTTATTATTAAATATTCCGAATTGCCTTAATGTTTATTGTGGATTCCCATGGTATCTAGCAATATGTAAGATTGCTCACAGCACTTGATATTCACAAGCTGTCACCCATCTAGATACTGACCAGGCTCGATGCTACTTAACTTCGATGATCGTACGTTTCTGTTCATTCGTTGTACCAAAAGGAAACATTGGCAGATTTAAACAAACGAGTAAAAAAAAAACATAGGGAAATGGAATATTATTTTGAGAAAAGTCTCTGATTGGGTGTTTGGTAGAAGGTAAAGAGGCTGTTTGCGCCTGAAACTAGCTTCTGATTGAATAGAGGCAAATTAGTGAAAAGGTTTGATAAACGAGAGAAGAGAAATGAGATGAGAAGACAAAGAAAAGAAAATCTCATTTATTTCGGTACTACCGCAGTCGGTTAGCAGAAGCAAGAAAGACATGGAACGTGTACTCGATGAACGTGTATTGGGATTTATGCTCTCCCCATAACTCAAGGGTGCGATGGGTAAATTGTCGCCATTTTCTACTTTTAATTTTTCACATGCGTGTTGTTTGTTTTTGATTCTGTTAACTGCACAGTATAGTAAGATCAGTTGGGCACCGTCTATGAGAAAAAGAATACCATGACACAATTCACGCTGCCAGAAATTTGGAAACGCCATGCTGTACTGCTTGCCATTCGCCCCAGAGGCTCCAATGCGAACATTTCAGAGCGTTTGGGTGTCAATCTGAGAACAGTGCTGAGGAATCGGGAAGAGTTGGATGAGTCTAATGATGATTACGAAGGTGTTTAGAGTGACTACTAGTGATAACAATGTTATGCCTCCATTCATCTTCCAACAGGGCCTCAGACTCAACATGCAGGCCTACATGAAGTTCCTTGAAGGGGTATTGCTGCCCTGGGTCAAGAGGGTGGCTGCTGGAAGACCCTATGTCTGGCAACAGGACTCTGCCCCATCTCACACAAGCAGGAGGACCCATTCATGGCTGTCAGACAATTTCTGCAGCCACATCACCCCTTACATTTGGCCACCTAACTCCCAAGACTACAATCCCCTTGATTATTATCTGTGGGGTGCAGTTGAGCGAGAGACCAATAAAACTCCTTGTAACACCAAAGATGAGCTGAAGACAAGGATTATGTCAGCATTCACCAACTTAGACAAGGAGACCGTCCAGAAGAGTTGCATGGAGTCGTTGTAGGCTGTTGTTGAAGCCAATGGCGATTTTATTGAATAGATTTTCTCTTTAGTATTTCAAGATATTTTTGTGTAATTTTGTTAAATATATCTGTTAAAATGAGATGTCAGTGTTATTTTCATTTTTTTGCGTCATTTCGACGACAATTTATCTATCGCAAACTTTCTATCTGTTAAAATGAGATGTCAATGTGTTGTTATTTTCGTTTCTGCGTCATTTAGATGGCAATTTATCCATCGCACCCTCTATATCGATTATCGTTAAAGATGCTGGAAAGAGTATTGGTTCATTTTACCGTTCCAGCCAGTATCTGACTCCCCCTGATATACTCTATCTTTATAAGTGCCGGATCAAACCCAAAATGGACTATTACTGCCATATCTGGCCTGGGACTGCCCAGTCTTCACTTGGCTGTCCTAATAGAGTTCAAAAGTAACTACGCGGATTTGTGTTGTAATGAATCTCTCGATGCTCTATCGCTACTACCATGTTCTGAAGAGCTACATTCCTTGTTCCCACCACCCTTGTCCTTTACAACTGGGACCCGCCATGGCACGTACACAAGAGTGAATCATCTCCATTCCCATTCGTATCCCTTTTGGTAAGAAGTAAGTTCCATTCGGACAGCTTCTTCCCAAGAACTGATGATTTATGGAACAGACTCCCGACAGAAGGTTTTCCTAATAACTACAATGTTGACCTTTTTCAGAATCGGCTTAAACGTTATCTTTTCTTCATTTCTTGCCCTATCTTGTGCTCATATAACACCACGCATTAACCCTCAAACCTTTAGTTTTTGTCTATTGCGTTGAATGAACATAAATATAAAAACATAAACTGCTACTTTCTGAAACAGACACTCGGCAGGATCGCGACAATCTTGACCTCTTCAAGTCTAGGTTTAACCGTTATCATTCCTGCATAACCCCATGGACTTTTCTGACGCTCACACAACACCAGACAGTAATCCTCTATCTTGAGTGGCTCTTGGGCCTTGTATTGGGTGAACATTAATATAAAAAAATATGAGAATTTTAATTTGCTCTCTGGGTGTCGTTATGCACATCATCAGTCGTCTCGTTTGTTTATTTAATTACGATGTCCGTCTCACAAAGAAATAAACACAATATATATTTTTTTTCTGTTTGCATTGTGCCACAACTACGGCTTCTTTTCGTTTGACGGCCCTTCATTTTCTGCTCCCTGGGTAGTAAACTGCCGAACACACAACAGCTGTATTCGATCCGGGGAATACAGCAATGTGCCTAACACAACAATCATTAGAACACAACAACCTCCGTTCTTTCGTTGAGGATTTGTGTGTTTCATTAATCCTGAGTTTAAAAGACCCTTCAAATCATAGCAAAGAGATCTATGAATAGCCTACTGCCTTGTTTCCAATTTCCAGTTCTTAAGACGGAAGAACAAATTACCGTATTTTGCGCTTAGCAGCGGAAAGCGAATCTGGTTTCAAATGATTGTAAAAACCTTTGCAATTTGATTGTTGTCGGTAATTCTTTGATTGAAATATTGCAGCAACACATGTAACTAATTTTGCTTTATTTCCGTGATGCTAAGGTTAATAACATTGTTCAATTCCGACAGAAGATAAATAACTTCCTCAAATGAATCTTATAATATTCAGTTCTTTTTCTTCTATGTGAAGTGTCCCTTCAGGACGTTGACGATCAAGGCTCTCCAAAATTTCCTGTCGTTTTTAACTCTTAGTAAATTCTGTCTTTTTATTATCTCTCCTAAACTATGTTCTACCATCCAAATACACAAGCTGTTTAGATATGTTATGCGCTGTTTCCTGTCGTCAATCTTGCCTCTGAGTGTCAAATTTACCAAGCCCTCTTTCATCATTTTGGAAATTTCAACTTTTTCTGATGTTAAATACAAATGCCTTTTTTCTTTCCATTTTCTATAAAATGCAATTGTTAACGACATGGTATTCTCAGCATCCTTCTGTAGCGCCACATTTCTATCGCCTAAAGTTACTTCTTCGTCTCTGCTGATTTTGGTTCTGCATTCACTGCCTTATAGGAGGACTGACATTACGTAACGGTTCAGTACTCTTTTCTAATGACATTTTCTTGTTTCTTAATATTTTTCTTACCTTTTGGAAGGCATTTTTCTATTTTAATGCGCCTTCGGATTGCGGTGTCACATGGCAAAAATTCAACATTTTTTTGTGGTCGATTAGCATCTGATAGTATATACCCAACATAGTTCAGGATAATACGATTTCGCTATCCTTCACCAAGCAATAGCATTAATAATACGATAGATAGATAGATAGATAGATAGATAGATAGATAGATAGATAGATAGATAGATAGATAGATAGATAGGAAACGAATGGGCTTGAATAGATAGATAGATAGATAGATAGATAGATAGATAGATAGATAGATAGATAGATTTCACGTAGATAATACAAAAAAAGATAAAGTGCTCTTCATCTTTCTATCTTATAAAACATATCTTGCTTATATTGTTTTAAAATGCTTGATTTCCTGTTCCTACAAGTTTCACGTCTGATAATTGTCACAGTAAAAAGAACTACCCCCGCCACCAAAAAAAAGAAACAGTCTTAAAAGCTTTGGAGAGCGGTGATCAGAGAAGGGGGCTTAATGCAGCAACTGGAAATTGAATCAATAACCATGGTTTCCGGAAGTTAAGATGAGTAGATTATAGTAATAAATCGATACAAAAATATATAAAAACACTTCGGTATATGGCGGTGCAGAAATATAGGAGTTTCCTTGCGTGTTTGTATTGTTCGTTACGTATTCCGAGGAGGGGTGTGGAGTAGAGCTTGCCTGCGTGTCATGCCTGATTCAGTAAATTGTTGTTAAAAGAACAAGAAAAAAAGGGAAATGAACAGCCCACGAAAAAAAGAATCCAGAAAAACGCACGAAACGCACGATATGCAGTATGAGGAGTTTCGGTACAATAAATGGGAATCAACTTTATAACTTTGTAAAAGGGGGAAAACGCACAGCAATAGCGAACTATGCCTTCCATAACAAAAATATTAACACACAGGAAGATACCATTAGAAACAAAGAAAAGACTGTTGTACTGCTATGAAAAATCTAATCTTCAATATGGCAGTGGATGAAGAGCTACAAGGAAACTTATATTTAGAATCAGAAAGAGACTGTTGAAAATTCTAAGACACATAATGAGGAAACAGAGCCTGGAGAAATCAACATTCACAGGACCAAGGCAAGACATTAACCTATTTAACGATTTTGTGTGGATGGGTGGCAAAATGAGGATACGTAAAGAGTTAAATTATTACTTAAGCACGTAAGTTATCGTCACTTTATGTGATGTTTCCCTTCAGGACGGGGATTAACATGACTCTCCACAACTTCATACAGTATTGCAGATCTAAGTAGTATTAGTCCTCTTACGATTTATGTGTTTATCGAGGGTTTGGAGATGAATTTTACAGCAGTGCAGTTGGAACGCTGTAAGATATGACACAGAAATCCGAAGGTGCATAGGAATTTTTGTGATGTCAACGAATATTCGTTGTTACTTTCGTAAATGCTCGTTGTAGTAGAGACTTTGTAATCGCAGATACAACTATAGTGACGCCGTTGAACAATACTGGTGTCAGACGCCTTCGAATATCTCTCGCACTAATAGTACTTGCTCGATAATACTCGCTCGAATAGTAATACGAATAGAGAAATAGTATAGTGAATAGAGTAGACAATACCGGTCCGTATAGTAATAGAGGATAGTGTAGAAATAGCGATCCGTATAGTATAGAGGATAGACTAGAAATAACGATCATTTAGACGTCAGCTACTTCCTACATGTATGCGATTCCTCTATGGTCACGCAGTC
>OZ038490.1:79368866-79381366 GCA_964036315.1 Acanthosepion esculentum | reverse complement strand
ATATATATATATATATATATATATATATATATATATATATATATATATATATATATATATATATATATATACTGCTTCAGACGTTACTTTTTACACATATATATATCTCAGCAAGAGAAGTGCAGAGAACAGAACATGGAACTTTACATGGTCTTTTTTGATCTGACACGGCTTTTGATCCAATCAACTGCAGTGGCCTTGGGACGATTCTACAGAAACTCGGCTGCCCCGAAAGGTTCATCTCAATAGTCCGGTGCTTTCATGAGGGGGTGCTGGTCAGAGTACAGGAGTGCGGGAAATCATATGATCCATTCCCTGTTACCAATGGCACCAAACAAGGCTGTGTCCTTGCTCCAACCCTGTTCTCTATCTTTTTCTCTATTGTGCTGCTTGACGCATTCCACGAACTAGACAAGGGGGACTACATAAAGTTCCGGTAAGACGGGGTCGTGTTCAACCTCAAACGACTTCAAACCCGTACAAAGATCATGACAATGCTGATCCGTGAGCTACTTTATACCGATGACTAAGTTCTCGTGTCCCATTCCCTGGGAGAGATCCAGTTGATAACATCCATTTTTGCTCGGGCGTCAGAAAGATTTGGAATGACTATTAACATAAAGAAGACTGAAGTCATGTATCAACCAGCTTCTGACAAGAGCTACACCAATTCCCGTGTCTATATCAACACCATTCCTCTAAAGTCAGTAGAAAATTTCTGTTATTTAGGAATTATTTTGTCAAACTCCGTGGCTATAAATGACGAGGTCACACAACGGATTGCGAGAGCAAGCAGTTCCTTTGGAATGCTTAGACATAAGCTATGGGATGAACATGGTGTGAGACTAAGAACCAAAGTCAATGTATACAAGGCTGTGGTCCTCAACGCGCTTTTTTATGGTTGCGATAATGGACAGTCTATCGTCTATATTAAGCTTCTCGAGCAGTTCCAGCAACGCTGTATGCGTCCCATCTGCAAAATTAAATGGCAGGATAAAGTCTTATGTCGAGGTCCTAAAACGATGTGTTGTAACCAGCATAGAAAGCCAGAGAACCAAGGCACAGCTTCGTTGTGTGGGGCACGTATATAGGATGGAAGACTCAAGAACTCCCAAAGCAGTTTTCTTCATTGAATTGGAGCACAGCAAAAGACCACTAGACAGACCGAAACTGAGCTACAAGGACACTGTTAAATACAATCTCAAGAGATGTGGTATCAGCCTTGATAGGAAAGTACTACCCAAGCCCGTGCAACTTGGAGGAGAGCTTGCAAAGAGGGCATCGATGCCTTTGGGAACAGGCGTACCAGTCTCCTCATTGATAAACGTGCCAAGAGGAAGACAAAAAGTAGCATTGAGAACCCACTTTATCAATACAGCATCTGCAATAGCGCTTACGGCTCTTGACTTGGACTCTACTCTCACGAAACGACTGATCGGTAATGTATAGATAGAATACTCGTGCGTTGGCTCACGACGCGAGAATCCATACATATGTCTCAGCAAACCAGGCGATATAAATATAAGCTTTCAAGATACCAGATAACAGTATCATGTTTATAAATTGAATAAAGAGAAATGAGGTTTAAATTCGAATCCTTATGTCTTTTCATGTCTTTTTGTGCAACAATTCTGTTGAGTATTTGATGATTTGATTTTATTACTTAAATGTTTTATTTGTTTCGGCAATAATTACGGATTGTAAAACATCTCGTTAAATCTCCCTCATTCAAATGCATGTTCAAATTAAGCGTTCGCCATTTAGCTTTCATTCCAACATAAGTGCCAATAAAAGTGTTTTTATTAAATCTGTATCCTTTATTTGTCCAGTTAATTTTTCAAATATCTTTGATTTGTTTCTTTTCTAAATTTCCTTTTATCTATCACTATTTTATATATATATATATATATATATATATATATATATATATATGATAAAAAAAAGAAATAGGAAACGTGTGTGTGTAATATTCAAATCTATATATCAGGTTAATATTGATAAATCGAATGACGACATGGAAAAGCTCCTATGTGATGGTTTTCATCTCAAGAAATTTTTTTATTCTGAAGAGGTTCCTTCATGAGAGGAAACAGGTCACTTAGATGTTTTCCTTTTTGTCATTTGATTACCCAAGATATATATATATATATGTGTGTGTGTGTGTGTGTGTGTGTGTGCGCGCGCGCGAGCGCGTGCTCCGCGTGTGTGTTTGGGCGTATGTGGCAGAGGATAATATTTTCGTGAAATATATTAAGAATTCAATTATAAAATAAAATTATTGTATCTGAATATAAAATATTAAGTTAGATAGATAGATATGAACAGACTCAGATAGATAGATAGATAGATAGATAGATAGATAGATAGATAGATAGAAAGAAAGAAAGAAAGAAAGAAAGAAAGATCATTTGAAGTCAGTCAGTTATGTGCCATGCGTGATACATATTAGGCGATCATGTATCTTTCGATACATGACTGACGAGGCAGATTTTTTTCCCGCAGTTAGTTGCCATTTCTTTCTGTGGTGGACCAGTTGCCATCCAAGGCTATAGAGCCCGGTCTGTCCTGCTATTTCCCCATAGCTAGGGCGATAAGAAGAGAATTCATACCTTTTCCAGAGGTATTAGCACGTAAGTGAATGTAATGGATTCGACTGGAATTCGAACTCGGCTCTTTGAAGGAAAATACTTAAATCTATATGTAAATAGGTAGTCGAAATTTATGTTCCTTCCCGTGGAATGAAGAATGTTTTGACAAAACAAAGTTCAAAATTGCTTCTTACTCGCGTCTAAACAGACGAAAGACATGATTACTGTGTTCTGATTATTTGTGAGAATTTCAGGATGATTTTCCGAGAAAGATTGAAACTGCACAATATTTGTGTGTACAAAATCAGTCTGATAGGCTAAAAAAAAATCAACAACGCGAATGAATCAGTCATAAAATTGATGTGGCTGTTGATTAACACGATGGAGATGATGATGATAATTATGGCTTACAGTGAGGGTTAAGTCACAGCGAATCTCCTCAATAAATCAGCACTCTAGCTGTTTTCAGTAATGAGATTTTCTATATGCATCAGTTGGTGGTCAAATAACAGGTTAGACAGGGTCCTCTAACCGTGAATGATAGTGAACCATGGGGAAGGATAATTCTGAAATCAATACTTGTTGAGGAGATAAGGGAGAAATCACTGAACTCCCTTTCCCAACTAGGCTATTCGAAGATAATAAAGAAATGAAGTCCATAGAGAGCCATGGTCGCCTACGTCCTAAAGAGACATGACAGTAAAAAGAAACTGTCTGGATGGTCCGACTCTTAATCACATTTCAAGCTCCTTCAGGCTTTTTCGTAGACTCTTTGGGGCCATAACTAGTGTCCCTATAATTAATAGCACGATTATTACACTTATGTTCGTTAAATTCTTTTTTTTCTTCTTTTTTTCTCCCCCCCCCCCCCAAGGTCGAAATACTTATCTATTTTTGCCATTTTCTTTCAGTTTTCTTTTGTGGTCTACGGGACAGTGAATCCACTATCTAGAATAGTCCTCTCTCTTTGTTTATAACTATTAGATACAGTCTTCCAGATTGTTATTATTATGTGTGTATGTTATGTTTCCTGCTTTGTATTCTGTAGGGCCCGGTACAAATTATTGGTCTTAATCCCTATAGGAGAATTGTCCTTTAATTGATAGTACTTTTCTTAGTATATCAGATGTTCCTAGTAGGGCGATATTCTAGGCAACTTATATGTTGATACTACCTGCGACAATATAAAAAATAATAAACTGTGTATTCATTTTCTCACAAGACCCAGAGTTCCGATTACTTTTGTTACAGTCTCAGTCTTTATTCCCCATATTCTGTTAATCTCGATCTCCAGGTCCTTGTATTTGGACAATTTCTCAATAATTTTCATATAGATGTTTCTCTCAGATGGTGCTTATATGTCAATAAGCATGCACTTCCTGAATTTCTTGTCTTTTATGATAATATCTGGTCTGTTGGCTTTCATTTCTTTATCAGTGTGAGTTGGTGTGTCCCAGAGGATAGTTACATCGTTATTTTGGGTAACTGTGTCTAGTTGGTGTTCATACCATCTCTCAGTGGTTTCGATTTTGCGCTTCTTGCATATCTTCTTCTTGCATATATCGCTACCATTTTATGTCTGTGGGTATATTCATTTTTTGCTAATTCCGGATATCCTGAGATAATATGGTCGACAGTTTCATCATATTTTCTGCAGATACGGCATTTCAGATTAGTTCCATCCTTGATTATGTGACAGTGATAGGATCTGGTTGCGTGGCTTTGGTCCTGAGCTGCAATAATTAGGCCTTCTGTCTCAGCTTTCAATCCGGTGCCTCAGTCACTGATGTGTTTTCTGTTGGTCCACATCTCCTTCTTTTGTTGTTGCTCTTCTTATTATTATTATTTATATTATTATTATCTCTTCTTCCGAACGGATTTTCGGATTCAACCGATATTGCATTACGAGTGTTCTCCCTCAAGTCGTACGACCACAAAGAGATGCCATTGTTCGTAGAATATTTGCAGAGCCGAGCAACGCAGATTTCTGGAGCGATGGGATACTAGACTTTATTCCGATTTTCTTAATGTAGGTCCAGTAGGTATAGACCCCAACCTGTTTGGATGTTGAAATCCCATATCTTGACCTGGTCGTTTTCGATCACCTCTGAGCCATTATCCATTACACCAATCTGACAGCACCTGGTATTGCCAAACGGTCACCCATCTAGGTACCGACCAGGCTCGACGGTGCTTAACTTCCGTGATCGCACGGAAACCGATTTTCAACGTGATGCTACCCTAAGCCTTTGGTTGTTACAGTCATACAATTTTGATTATTTCTGAGATAAAAATTATTTTTATTATTATTATTAGCTTCTGTTCTTCCGCGCGGTTTTTTGTTTTCATTCGGAGATCTTATATTATGAATGTTCTCCATGAATTCTTAAGACCTCAAACAGATTGCATCGTTCGTAGAATATTTGCAGAACCAAGCAACGCAGACGTTTGAAGCGATGGGATACTACGCTTTATTCCGATTTTCTTAACGTAGTTTTTTATGTTCCGTGGTATAGACCCTAACGCCCCAATGATAACTGGGATACTAGTGGCCTGAACACTTTTCACCTTCTTTGGCCTTGCTATAATGGTCACCGGGAACAGCCACATCGATGAGGAAGCATTTTCTTGTTTATTTTTTTTTTGTTTTGTTTTGTGGTTGTGAGCTTGTTATTTATTATGGTGTTGTTTATTCAATGACTTTAATCTCAAATTCGTTGGCCTCAAGTATACAGTCTGTTTGGATGTTGAAATTCCATAAGATCTTCCATTAGGTCAACTTCTCTGGTTTGTGGTGGTACCATCTCTCGTCGACTTCGTTCATACTTCATACATAGGCACTAATGCAGGTGGGAGGTCCTTTCATCATGGCGTCGCTTGTATTCTTTCTGCTCAAGCATTCTACAAGCGCTAATGATGTGGGTGACATTTTCCACCTCCATGACACACAGCCTGCACTTGTCCGAATCTACCTGTTAATAGATATTCTTCCAGACGGAATTAGTTTTCAGAGTTTGTGTCTTTGGTTCGCTAGCAGTTGGCTTTAAGTTCAGCGTTTCAGTTCGCCTTTCGCTAACCAATCCCACGACTCGTTTGTCTTAATGTCTTTGCTGTTCTTAACAAACTGGTCATGAAGCGGCCATTGCCTCTCTTGCTTTTAACTTCTCTTTCAGCAACCTCTTCCTGTATTCTTCTTTGTTCTTGATATGTTCTTTTACAAGGTTTTGGCTTTTGCTTCGTACTTTAGGAGTGTCTCTTCACTGTTTGCCAAGTACAAGTTCAACGTCCTACGTTCACTCGCTACACACCCTTCAATGCCAATAAGTCCTCTACCCCCTTCTTTCTTTTCATGGAGTGTGTAATCGCATCACATTTGGTAAAGAGCACCATTCTCAGAAAGCCGTGTTCGGGTCAATCAGCTGAGAGTTTGCATATACCTCATTTGTCTACTTAATAGATCATCCACTATACCTTACCACAGGTACAGCCCTTTATTATTTTTTTTTTCTTTCATATCTGGCGTTTACACATTTCTTTCCGAGTCCCGCCCAGGGACCTAAGGTTAGAAATGGCATCATGACACTTTCCACTGCAAAAAAAAATAAAAAATAAAAAATAATTACATAGATAAAGCCCTTCGTAAAGTGTGGGCTGTACTTGTCAGAACAATTTTTTGTATCTCTTTGAGGCATGGACTTCCAGGGATCCCTTCAATCTGCATACTGGAATCTTTTTCCAACCAGTCCGAGAGCTCCAACTACAACAGGGATTGTTGATGTTCCCATGTGCCACATTTTTGAGATTTCTATTTCAAGGTCTTTGTATTTTGACAGTTTTTCGAATATCTTCAAAGATACATTTCAGTCTGCAGGGACTGCCATATCAATAAGGGGGCACTTATTTTGTTTGTGGTATTTAATAACAATTATTATTATTATTATTATTATTATTATTATTATTATTATTATTATTATTTCCTTTGATTTCTGTTGCATACACATTTCCTTCCGAATCCCAACCAGAGACCTAAGGTCAGAAATGAATTCATGACATATTTCACTGATCATTTTTGTAACTAAAAAAATAATCTAAGATCTCAGAGACTTTTTTACATAGATGAAGCTCTACGTAATGTCTGAGCTGTATTTGTTGGTACAATATTTTGTATTTCTTTAAGGCATGGGCTACAATTAATCCTTTCAATGTGTCTATCGGAACCTTTTCCAATCAATCCGAGGGTTCCAACTAAAACTGGAATTAATGATGTCCTCGTGTGCCATATCATTATTATTATTATTCAAGTATATAAGATCTTAATATCTACTGAGTAATGCATTGATAGTAAGTCACAATCAACAGTCTTAGGTATCATGCAATTTTCTAATGTGGCTCTAAGTGTTCATCACTTCCCGGATTATTCTAGCCGTTCCGAAGAAGATTCCTTTCTGTAACAGTTCCGCCGGACAATCAATGCTAATTTTCTTTATCTATGTCTCTATTCTATCAGTCACCGTATCAAGTACACCAATGCCAACTTGTATGTTTGGGACCTTCTTCAACTAAAGGCATGCGGATTCAACTTCAATGGTTCGTAGTTAATTACTGTCTCTTCTTCCTTTTGCTTTATATTTACATCAAAAGAAACACGATAGTTCAATGATTATCTCTTTTGCTTCTATTTTAAAATAAACCAATATGTCCGGTTTGCTGTGCTCCAATTTCGTATTTTTGTTATTATTATTATTATTATTATTATTATTATTATTATTATTATTATTATTATTATTATGTCTCTTCCATATGTCTCAGTTATCTCCCTTTAACTCAACTCTCCAAGTTTCTTTTTTTTTTTTTTGTTCACCACTGTAGTATTGAACTCACAACTCTTTGGGTCAAATCACTAGATCTAACTAATGCTTGTATCGACTGGACCATGTCTTCTTAATGACTCCTCAAGGACACATGGCGCAGTGGATAAAAGCGTTGTTTGGATCTCGTGACTTGAGTTGTGAGTTCAATACACGGCTACTGCAGTGGTGAACAAAAAACTTGGACAGTTGCGCTAAAGGGAGATAACTGAGACATTCGGGAGAGGCATAGCACGTGGAACTAGAACAATCTACCCCAGTGGACGAAATAAGGGGTTCAGTTCGAAATTCCAATCACCTGAAGAAGGCCGGAGCGTACAACGGCCGAAACGTCGTGAATACGGCAATAAAGATAAGGACAACAGTCCCAAAAATGTAAATAACTATAATACCTCATCTCAGAAATATAGACAGCTAAAGCGATGCTTGGATCCAAATATGCAAAGCCCAATATATCTGTCGTGACACCCAATTTGATAAGCGGTTACCAGTCATACATTACAGCCAAATATTCGTTATTGATGCAGAATTTTGTTTTAATGTTTTCGCCATGATGTAGTAATAGCCGCTGCAGAGATGTACTCACTCGCCACTGTAATATGTGTTTGTTTATAATTTGATTTATTCTAATGTGATTTTATTTTCACGACAGGCTTCTTGCCTTCACGTGTAAACATCTCAGTGCGTCTGGTCTGAATACTTTGTTCATTTTATTTCAAAACATAACATCAACTGCATAGATTCTTATTTCAGCCGCTCTTCTCCTATGGGCCGTTTCCTTTCAGGACGTCTGCGATTATGACTCTCAACGATTTCCTATACTTTGTAGTTCTTAGTAACGCTTCCCATTTTGTTGTCTCTCCTACACAAGTTCGTTGATTCGTTACTCGTTTCTTTCCACCGTCTCACTTGCCTTCATTATGTCTTGGGTGCGTCAAATTTTCAAGCCCTCTTTCCTCATTGTGTGCCCAAGAAATTTCAGTTGTCTCTTTTCTGATTCGAAGTTCTTTTTTTGTTTCCATTTTCCCTAAATCTACCTCGTTGCTCACATGCGATATTCGGGGCAACTTGTATGTTGATGTTACCTGGAACACTATTAATAAAATTGTCCGTTCCATTTCGCATGAGGCCCACAGTTCAAATTACTATGGATTCAGTCCCCACCCTATTCATTTCAATCTCCAGGTACTTGTATTTGGATAATTTCTCTATAATTTTCATGGATGTGTTTCTCTCAAATGGTACTGCTATGTCAATAAGCATAAACTACCAGAATTTCTTGTCTTTTATGATATCACGTCTGTTGGCTTTTATTTCCCTGTCCGTTTGAATCGGCATGTCCCAGAGGATAGTTACATTGTTATTATGTGTAACTGTGTCTGGTTGGTGCTCATACCATCTCTCAGTGGTTTCGATTTTGTACTCCTTGTATATCTTCCAGTGCATGTATTTCGCTACCTTGTTATTTCTGTGGGTATATTCATTTGTTGCTAATTCCGGATATCCAGAGATAATATGGTCGATCCTGCATTTCGGGTTAGTTCCATCCTTGATTATGTGACAGTGATAGGATCTGGTTGCGAGGCTTTAGTCCTGAGCTGCAATAATTAGGCCTTCTGTCTAAGCTTTCATCCCGGTGCTCCTCAGCCACTGATGCGCTTTCTGTTGATCCACTGCTTCTTTCGCTTTTTTATGTGTTTGCATGCAACGCGTTGTCGTCCCAGTATTTTTTGCAATTTTCTTTGGCCAAGTCGTTTTGCTTTCAGTTTTACTTGTTTGGCGAAGATGGTATTCGCTTCGTTTTTATTTATAGGCTTTCAGGTACATTAAGCTCTTTCTTGAAGAGCACAACTTCTTAGATGATGGAGTGGATTTGGTGTTTTTACTGTTGGTTGGAGAGGGTTAATAATTTTTGTGAGGTATGCTTCCAATCCGATTGTTGTAGTTTTTCTTAGAGTTAGTTCAAGTTGGATTAAACCTCGACCTTCTAAAGCTCTTGGAACGTACAGCCTATCAACCTCTGATTTTGGGTCGGGCATCTTGGGTAAGCATTTTTCTAGTCTTGGCGTCCAGTCTTTACTGTCATTCAACTTCCATTTAATAATGTTACTACTATTATTATTATTATTATTCATGAATTTAAATGTTTGCACCAGGTTTCTGTCAGCTGTAGTTGGAGAGTTGGAGACCAAATTACAGCAAATTTCTTCAGTATTCCAGCTTTCTCCTCAGATGCTGAGTCTATGGATGCGTTTGATCACGCCCGGTTATACACTCTCCCTCCCTCCCCCTCTCTATCTCTCTCTATCTCTCCATCCCGCTCTCTCCAATAAACTGTAACTAAGGTCCTATGGGCATAATTTTAAACTACAAGAATGCTCTGTGTATTGAGGAAATACTCTGTAATAGGGTTTAGCTGACCGCCCTGGCAGACGTGTATGCTCTGAAACTGGGCATATATGTAATTATTTGCAACATGATGAGAAACTCGCACGTTGCAAAATAAAATCTCACACACAATCATATATATATATATATATATATATATATATATATATATATAAATGGTGGTACTCGCTTGTAAAAACATCGGATAGCTCAACTTGCAGAAGAACAAATCGGTACCCGAGAAAAAATGGGGAATAAAAAAGAAAGAACCAAGAACATTAAACCAAGGCGAAAACAATCGTCCAGTGTTCAAGCTACAAGTCAAAAGAAAAAAACAAAACGAGTAAAAAGACAACTACGTAAAGTGCCAGCATTAACCTGAAGATTCGTCTAGTTGAAACCTAGGTAGGTTTGCCTGTCTCCTTAGGGTTATCTTATATATATATATATATATATATATATATATATATATATATATATATATATATATATATACAGTATATATACATATATATATATATATTTTTTCACGCTGTCACATGATAAAAATCTTCGCCCTGCACGTGATAACATCATCGCGTCTTTTGAATTTAAAAGGATTTTAACGTTTATTTAGTTTGTAAAAAAGTAGCAACATAATTACGCTACAAGATAATTGGCAAATGTTTGTTTAAAAAAAAATTTTGACTAAAAATATTGACCCTGAAGATGAACAATGATGTTCGAAAGCGCTAGGTCATCGTATGGACAATACATATTTCGAAATCATTTTCAAATAAAAAGTCTCATTAGAGAATATGAGAAAATTCAAAAGAAAATATGCAAGACTATGTTGTCTTTAACATTCAATACTACATGTTTAAAAGAAAAGTTGCTGCCAAATTACACACATATATATATATATATATATATATATATATATATATATATATATATATATATATATATATATATCTTGAAGATTGCAAGACTACATGAAACTCCGAGTCGTGCTATCGACGTTGAATACTATGTATATTTACTAATATATATATATATATATATATATATATATATATATATATATATATATATATGAATAAATATAGTCTTAAAGTGTGCTACATTTATGGGATAAAGTGCTCAATAGAGCATGTGTAAATATAAAAGTGAACATAGAATCAACACTTAGAGGCGACAGTCTGTTTCATGCTAGATGCAATCATCAGGTTGCCTGATGATTGCATCTAGCATGAAACAGACTGTCACCTCTAAGTGTTGACTTCTATATATATATATATATATATATATATATATATATATATATATATATATATATATATATATATATAGTACAGGTAATAACTCCGTTGGTATATAATCCAAGTGGATCCTAGTAATATCAAATATTAAAAGTGATCCACAAAAAGAGATCAATGTATTTATTATAACAGAGCAGATTCTGAACGTTATAGAATTCGCGTCCTCGTGGTGATGATTCAAAATCATCACCACATATATACGAGATTCAAAATCATCATGTATATTTGTCGACTTTTCTAACTTAACAATTTGTGTCCTTTTTTTGCATCCTCTATTAATTCCTGATAATCAGTATCGCTTTTCTAATATAGGTCATAGGTGAACGCTTCAGGTAGTCCGGTGAAGGCGTCACCTCACCCGAGGGCAAATAAATTGTACATTCTCAAGGCAAAACGCTTGTTATTTATCAGGGCAAATTCGAATTAATTTCAGGCCAAATTATGTCTTCCCCATCCATGTAAAATTTCCTCCTTTAACCCTATGCTGTAGTTTATCTTCTAATTCGAATGAGGTTTGGATGAAAATGATGCCTGCGTTTTCGTTTCTTTTATAAATAAATAAAAACTCTCTTATTCATATAAATGTATAATATCATTAATCAGTCATCAAAAGCTTCTTGAAGTTCTTACTATTTACGTCACCTTTCAAGCGCCATCAATCAAAACAAGGAGAAAACAAGAAAAAAATGTTCCGGTTTTAACTCGAATAATTATTCCCGGAATTGTTTGATATTTTCAAACTGTTAGACTCGCTGAGCAGACAAAGACTGTTTACAGGAAGCGAACGAATTGATGTCTGAAGTTGACAGGTCGAGTAGATGTGAATAAACTATCTCTGTTCCTCTAGAGCTTGCTTAAATCACATTCGCATCTTCTGTACGAACAATATCCTACAAGAAAATCACCGTTTTTTTTCCTTGCTAAGAAAAAAAATCCTACCCTTTTCTATTGTGCCATTCAAACGAACCAGTTGCTCATCATGACAGCGTAGCACATAACATTATTTCTAAGTTGCTGTAATTAGCAATAAGCAATTCATTTTGAATCCAGCTGAACGCAAATAATTTTCCCGGGTCTTTCGCGTTTAGTTTGCAATGTTGTAGCATCTAGCCACAATTTTTTTTTCATTTTGTTATCTTTTAATAAATTAAGTTTTCGTTGCCAGTGACTGTCGGGTTCAAAAATTAATTTTTTTTATACTGAGTAAATGCTACTTGCATGGAAAGTGCTTAGACGAACTACATTCCTTGGGTCCACCAGTTATAACTTTCACAGCTTGTCACCTTACATTGTAGCAAACCACCGACATTCCCTCCGTATTCCAATGGTGAGAAGTTAGTTCCACTTGAACAGCT
>OZ038490.1:79171366-79363866 GCA_964036315.1 Acanthosepion esculentum | reverse complement strand
TGAGACAGGATTCGTGCCACTACAACTTACCTTGATTTGGTGCCAGGAATACGCCCTGAAAGTTTGTAAACGTATTTTTGCATAGTATCTTGGATTGCACATTTAACGGTGTCTGCTATAAATATTAAATAACTGAAAAACGAAGGATTTGCGGACGTATGTCCATGTGGACTTTTGTCTTCGTTTCGATGTGAGGAACCTGCCTCCAAAGTTTGCAAAACTATTTTTGATACACCATATATATATATATATATGTGTGTGTGTGTGTGTGTGTGTGTGTGTGTGTGTATATATATATATATATATATATATATATATATATATATATATATAGGAGTATGTGTAGGGCTCTTTCTTTTTTTCTTTTTAGTGTTTCTTGAGATGAACTCTGTGCGTGCGTGTATAATTCAGTTCAGCCCAGTTATTCATTTACTTCGTAGCAAAATAGAATCAATATAAGCAAAAGGGTCTCTGCTGTTTAATCAATGCCACTCGATCATTGCCGACTACAATTAAGAAAATCATTTGGTATAAACAGGGAAAAAAACGAGAAGTGAAAACTTAATTACAGTGCAACATGACTAGCACGGAAATTCGCAGCACGCAACTGACAGATATAAACTGTTTGGCGATATATTTAGGCGTGCAAACAATTCCGAGAAAATAAAAAGATATAATAATAATAATAATAATAATAATAATAATAATAATAATAATTAAAGACCACAAACAAAATAAGTGCCTCCTTATTGATATGGCAGTCCCTGCAGACTGCAATGTATCTTTGAAGATATTCGAAAAACTGTCAAAATACAAGGACCTTGAAATAGAAATCTCAAAAATGTGGCACATGGGAACATCAACAATCCCTGTTGTAGTTGGAGCCCTTGGACTGGTTGGAAAGGATTCCAGTATGCTGATTGAAGGGATCCCTGGAAGTCCATGCCTCAAAGAGATACAAAATATTGTTCTGACAAGTACAGCCTACACTTTACGAAGGGCTTTATCTATGTAATTATTTTTTATTTTATTTATTTTTATTTTTTTTTTTTTGCAGTGGAAAGTGTCATGATGCCATTTCTAACTTTAGGTCCCTGGGCAGAACCTGGAAAGAAATGTGTAAACTCCAGATATCAATGGAAATAATAATAATAATAATAATAATAATAATAATAATAATAATAATAATAATAATAATAATAATAATGTAGACCCAGCTAGGAATTTACATACAAAACTCCAAACAGATCTTGAAAAATATTTTCAATTAACCAACGATTTTCGGCACTAAAGTTTGTTTGCCACCATGATTCCATGAAAACAAATCTCTATTCAATTATCAAAGGATGACAAAAATTAAAATACGATCAACAACTATATAAAGATGAAAAAGAAAATGGAATACCAGGCCAGAATCATCAAACAACAAGTAAAAAAAAAAATGTCTAACTAACCTGAAAACCAAATGGTAAGAAAAAAACGACTTATATAGCCGATACCCATTGCGAGCAGTAGACACTGATGTTGCCAGTGATCTGAACCATCAGTGTTTGTTGACCCTTTCATTGAAACCAGGAACAAATGGATTCAGCTTAGCCGCTCAAAATTAAAACCTGTCTGAAGATCCTATTAAGCACATATTTAATTGAATGGGATAGGTCGACAATGCCGCTGTTGGACAAACGCTGAGGAATATATGAGTGCTCTACCCTAGATTCAAATGGATTTAAGTACAAATAGGGTTAGTAAATATCTGCGTTAGATAGGCTAAGTAAATATCCACAGTGCTCAGTGCTCTGTGACTTCATATATACTGATCACACTATGCAATCCAATAGGCCAGATTCAATAATAAAGTTTTTCAATAAACATAAGAGATTTATAGTTAATTGACAACGATTAGAAAAGGCACTACTAAAATACGACTGTAATTAATCTTTTATTTTTCTCCAACGAATTTAAATAGAGACATGATAAGTTAGGGAGATAGCTGCGTTAGAAGACATGTCAACGTTAGAAAACTGATATGAACACAAACTTTTATCAGTAGAAGGAAGTGACAAATGTGACAATGCTCTGAAACTTCACCATATATACCGATCACAATATACAACAGGCCAGATTTAATAATAAAAGACTTAAAAAAATATAAATAATCTCCCATAAACATGACCATCCAGTCATATAAAAACATCTCTGAATTTAACAAACTTTGAAAATATAAGGGCCTGGAAATAGAAATTTCAATAATGTGCCTTTTAAACCGAAGCATTATTCTAATAATAATAGGGACACAAAGAATTATTTTTAAAATATTGATGCACATATTAGGAAAACACTAGGAAACCTCACAATAACTGAGATACTAAAAAGTGTGCCCATGAGCACCGCTCACATTTCTCAATGTAATATGCTCAATAACCTTTTAAGAAAATTATATCAAACAGCAAATTTAGAAAACTGGGAATAATAATAATAATAATAATAATAATAATAATAATAATAATAATAATAATAATTATTATTATTATTATTATAATAATAATAATAGTAATAATAATAATAATAATATCAGTACCATCTGAGAGAAGCACATCCATAAAAATTATCAAGAAATTGTCAAAATACAAAGACCTGGAGATCGAGATTAACAGGATGTGGGACTGAAGACTGAGACTGTAGCAATAGTAATCGGAGCTGTGGACTTCGTGAGAAAAGGAATGGACAATTTTACTAACAGTGTCTCAGGTAACATCAACATACAATTTGCCCATAAGATCGCCCAACAATATCAACAACTAATAAATAAAATGATCCTGGAAAATTGCAGAAAAAAGATATTCTCAGCAGAGTTTGGATAGATTACCGTAAAGCCTTTGATAGTCTGCCACACTCATTGATCCTTAAAATTTTCGAAATGTACGAAATCTCCTCGGTGATAGTAAATTCCCCTAAATATAACATGAAACTGTGAAAAACCACATTATACCTAAATCTCACCAAAGGTACTGCCACTTCCAATTATTTGAAAATGCAAAGTAATTTTTCAAAAAGTTTCCCTGTTGCTTCTTCTGTTCTTTCTGTCCTTAATCCCCCTTTCACATGAACTAAATAGTAATAAAGTAAAAAAGAAAGTGTTTAATCACCTATTCTACATGAATGATATCAAACTCTTTGCCAAAGACGACAATGAATTGAAGGGTATCCTCAATACTGTAAAATGTTTCTGTGGTCACATCGATACGGATTTCGGATTAGATAAATGTGCAAAAGTAACATTCAAGAAAGGAAGAATTACAGAAACGCAATTAATATATCTAGATTTTGGCTCAAAAGTTAGGGAACTGTGACAAGAAAAAGCCTATAAATACTTAGGGGTTAGCGAAGGATATAGAATACAGCACACCCAAATGAAAGAGTAAGCAAAGAATACTACAGGTGTGTACGTCTCGTGTCAAATACCTACTTGAATTCACAAAACAGAGCATCAGCTATAAACACTTTGGCTGTCCCTGTGATACAATGCAGGTTCAACATCCTTAACTGGACCAGAGTTGATATTAAGCGAACGGATGTCAAAATGAGAAAGCTTCTTACTTGCCACCACATGCATCATTCTAAGACCGATGTTGATCGTCTCTATGTGCCCAGATCCGAAGGAGGCAGAGGATTATTTCAACTAGAACTGTCTTACAAAACCACAACTATCGCTCTTCAAAGATATCTGGAAACTTCAGAATATTTGATGATGATCTTTATCAAAGAACATGAAAGAAATAAGGAATTTTATTCAGTAATAAAGGAAGCGAAAAACTTCAAAATGGAATTTCAAGTGGATGAAGAAGTGCAAATAAACTATAATACACCTACTGAAGTGGCAAAGAACCTAAAAATAAAGCAAAATTAAATGCAATGTACCAAACGCAGAATCAATGGCAAGATAAGCCTCTTCATGGTCAAAACAAGATGATGTAGATAAACCCCGTACCCATCAGTGGCTACGCAGTGCAGGGTTAAAATCTGAAACCGAAGCTTTTATTCTTCCTGCAGAGGACCAGAGCTTGCTGACTAGAAATTACGAAGCACACACACTGAAAAATCCCAATACGAAACGTATAAGTTTGAAGGAATGAATAGTTTTATTTTTACGTTTCTCAAAAGCTTTGTTGCCTGCCTCAATCCTTTTATCGTGATCAATATTAGGATAAAGAGACGAAACAGCCATAGTGACCAAAAAGCAATCAGTAAAAAAACTTTCATGGTTGTTTATCCGCAGTATCCTGTCAGTCGTTTTGAAAACACTATAGTTTTAATAATTTATTTTAAACCAATATTTTGAATAGCCAATAATATTTTCCATTATGAATAGAGATATAAACTCTGATACAATTCTTTTATAGAAAGTGTTGAAGAGGAAGGGTTAATGACAATGCTTGATAGAATTCTTTATTCTGTGATAAAACCAAATCAAACTGTGTTTCAAATGCCGTGCTTCCTATCATCAAAATTGACCGCAAATGGTAATCAGTTAAGACCAACCTACATGCAGATTTAATGTTTCATCTTTTAAATTTTTCCTAACATAAATGCGAAGTCGTTGTCGAACAAAAGATTTTAATGCTGGGTGGGATATTTACATACTATTTATTGTAGAGTATATGCTGTATTTTTCATTCGTACTTATCTTAAGTTCATAAATAGTAGACATTATTGCATCAACAATATGAAAAGGAAAAATAATATAAACTTATTACTTAAGAATGATAGCCTCTTACGTATGGTCGGCGGGCGGCTGTAAATATCATAGCGAAGCGGATTTGGTTTGCGAACAGTGGTTTGCCACCATCCCTTCTGTAATGGTCAACAAGCTAGTCCCATTGATTGATTCTTATATGAGAAATTCGTTATTCTCTGACTGCCGCTCTATTTCCAACGAGTCTAAGCTGAGGTTAGTAAATAACTTTATCCTCCTCCCGATATTTAAAGGTGTCTCCTTCACAATCATTATTTTCCTTTGTTTGCCTGCCCGTGATCTTTAAATGTATTTTTAATGAAGTTTTGAAAACAGAATAATAAAAAAAAAACTTGCAAAGGCAATTTCTTTCTTTCTTTCTTATCAATACGAGGTTCAAATAACTAAATAGTGGACATTACTCTTTGATGTTGGCCTATACACTCTAGAGATTACTTTTTGTTGTACATTATTTATTACTCACAAAAAGAAAAAAATATAGTATAGCCCAGGGCGGTCTCGTCTCATTGTTTTTTTCTTCTATTTTCTGTATCAAATCACGCGGTTTGCATCTGTTATCTGCACGTCAAAGTAGAACTTTCAAAATAGACTTAAACAAAGTTAGGTACTTCATCAAAATATCATAATGTTCTTCAGATATGTGAATTTGCAACGGGAAATACTTCTCTCTTGATGTCTACGCATGAAGAGAATTATTACTTCAAAGAATGTTTCCTTTTGAGCAGTTGTATATTAACTCATTGATCGCCATGACCTGACCACTTGCCGAAAAACTACTCCCCAACTATTCGGTTTAATTTCACTATTTCAGATCTGCTTGTGCAAGCACAAATATCAACAGACAAGAGCAGTAAATGGTTAATATATATTATAGGAACGGCCTTAGTTTATTTACATATTGTGCCACTTTAGAGTACCGTGTCTCTTTAGGATGTGGCGATCATGGCTCTCCACAACGTCCTATCATAAGTAATGTATGCCTACTTACTCTTCCTCCCAGTTCCTGTTCTGTCATCCTTTTACACATGCTCCTTAAGTAGGTTTCTGGATGTTCACCCCTGCTCTTCTTAGCGCCAACAGGTCCTGTGTGGGTCAAAATGCCCAAAAAGCTTTTTATGTGTCCTAGAAAATCCATTTTTTTTTCATACTAAGTATAAACATTTTTTATTTTCCTTGAAACTTCCCCGCTGTTAATATACTCTGTCTATGGTATTCTCAGCATCCTCATGTAGAACTACAACTGTTGTCTCAAGTCTTCTCTTTATATGAGAGAAAATTGCCCAGTATTCACTGTCATATACGAGGATTGATATTACATAGCAGTTCAGCACTCTTGTCTTTGTTTCATGAGCTGTGTTACGTAATTCTTTTCAATGATTTAATCTCGGAGCATTACACCGGTAAGCAAATACAACTGGTACAACAAGATAACTACTGTATTTGTTTCTCTTCCTTTGTGTAGATGAGAATCAGTCAAAAAGTAGTACCTGTTGTATTTTAATTTTTAAAGTATTATTAAATATAAGTTGTGTTTTTTTTTTTTGGTGTTTCTTCTTTTTGTTATAAACTAAAAACTGCCTAGAAGCACGGGAAACTAATTTGTGGAGTTACTTTCTCTCTTCCCACCCAAAATCCATTTTTTTTTCTTTTTTTCAAAATAACTATCTCTCTAGATATGCACACTTAGAATATTAAAAAAAAACTGTCGGAGAATTTCTGTTTTTGCAACAAGGCAGTGCTAGAAACATTCCCAAATTTTTAGAAATTGTTTATGAAAGCTCTATACTTTTATGTAAGCCTATCAAGAGACAATGTCAATCATAAAAAGAAACTGACCTTAATGATAGGACCAGCAGTGGCAGGCCAGCTGCTGCTGGGAATGACAATAAAGCCAAACAAGCCGACGCTTTTTTATTTCAAAACTGTGAAAATCATCTGGTGGACCATGGTAGTGCGTGTAGTTTACTGCTGTCATCGGCTGTTCAAAGGTCTGCGCAAAATTTGTTTCCTGAATTCTGAGAAGCTTCGTGAAAGAGCAAAAGCTGGTTGTTCTTCAAGAGCTGGTTGTTCCTCAAGAGCTCCTAGAGTGGCACAATACTGAAAGAAACTAAAAAAAAAACTGTGAAAGGTGCACAGAGGATGGCAGTATTCCAGTAGTGATGAGTTGAAAGAGGCAACTTTTACTTAGCTTAGAAAACAGCCAAGAAGTTTCTTCGGGGCATGTATACGCGTCCTCAGAAAGACAAAATTTATTAAAAGCTACAAGGGACAGGATTTTGTGGAGAGCCATGATCTCCTACGTCCTGAGGAGACACGCACATGAAGAACAACAATATTTAGACAGTGTGTTTGTCTTCTTCAAGTTACGTCTAAAAATATAAAACCAAGTCTTTGTACAAACGTCACTTGTCATGAGAAAAACAGTTGTACTGATAAACCACGCGTTAAAGCGAGTAAGACGCAGCTAGCGTGAATGGAATGCAACCAAAACGCGAGTAACATGATGGAGGGCGTGCGCATCTTGAACTCTTCAGTCAGTTGATTAGTAAGAGCAATTAATCAAACCGTGCTGTATGAATCTTATGGATCTCATTTGATGTATTGTTTCGTCGTACATTTACTGCAGAGATTGCTTCGGAAGTGTGCTGGTCAAACTCTCTGACTCCGAGTAGAGAGGATCCCCAGACGAGGCTATGTCGAAGGGCAGAGTCTCGTCTTGGGAGACAGCTACCTGTCCCCGTTTTTTATGGGGTCTACGGGCAATTTTTGAAGAGCCTACGGGTTCAGATACCCCACAATAAACTCGGCCTTGTGCCACATCCGACCGCGTGGGGCGGTTAGCGAACATCACACTTAATGCAGATTTAATTCATTTAAAAAATATAACGGACACAGGTATTATGTCGGACGCAACAATTCTGCAATTCTGCGTCTTGTGGGACGTTTTATCACCTAAGACTGCAACTTAAAGTAAACGTTTTGAAAAAATATCCACAATCCACCGACCTTTCAACTCTTAAAACGCACAATGATAATTACATGGGCAAATTACTAAGGGGGAAATAAATAAAATGACAAGAGATTTCGATAAAATTTATATTAAACTGTTTAATCAAGGTGATAAAGCCAGTAAGCTACAAAGCGTTGGTGAGAAGGAAAGAATATGAGCAACAAAACATGATTAAGCACAATAAACAAGAGGAATTAAGGAGACTGGTGATGACGATCCGCATTGCATTTAAATTTTTGAAGAACAATGGAAAGCAAGAAGCCTGACGACCGTTCCTCAAGTGCAAGAGATCGAAATGTTAGCATGGAACTTATGGTTATATCTAGCCATTTCAACTGTAAATGGTGACACCTAACTGCCAAACTAGTACGGTGCTTAAATTCGTAAAATCGAGGTGCTAAAGAGAAAAGCTCATCAGAACTATTAGCATGAAAATATTTGGAGAAAAAGCATTGGAAAACTACGGTACTGCGTTGAGAAAATGACTGAAGCCGAGATGCCAGGCCAAGACTGATAACAATGCAGACTCTTCTTTGGGTTTTACCAAGAATCTCTAAATACATAGCAGAACCACCAGATGTGACAGTAATGTTCAATGCATGGTCGAATGGTCGAGTTATAAAGATGCAAAATAGATTGTTCTATTATTATTATTATTATTATTATTTCTTTAATATCCTATTTTGTTTACACATAGAGGCGAGTTCTTAGAATTAGGGCTAGTATGAGAGCGTGAAAGAGTATTCCTTAATAATGTGATTACTGCCGTGTAAGGGGATCTTTTGTTCTTGTATCGGGATGTTGCCAGGAATGTTCCCAAGTGTACTTTCCTATTCTTTTCCTGATCAAACCAAGAGCACATGTTACTAACAACTGGGATTGTTGTGGTCTTTATTATGTTATTATCATTCTACTTGTCTCTCCCTTACTTGGCACGACCGTTATGCGCTGCCAGTACTTCATAAATAATGGACTATTCCGTTTTGATCACGTGGAAACGCGGAAAAGACATTGGGTTCAGTAAGAAAGTAAAAGAAAGAAGGAAAGACTCATGTGTTTTGCGTCTATTTCGGTGAAATGGAAAAGTTGTCAATTTCAAATCTTTTCATTTGTACCCACTTACTTCTTAAAATAACGCCCTACCAGTATTCACAAATAATGGACTATTCGATTTTGATCGCCGGGGGCGACAGAAAAGACATATTTGGTTTCAGTGAGAAAATGAAAGACATAAAGAAAGAAAGTTACGCTTTGTCAATACCTCATAAACAATTGACTATTCCGTTTTGATCGAAAAGACCTGTCAGAGACGCCACTTGGTTTCAATAAGAAAGAAACTGGCGGTAACTGGCCAATTTTTTGTCCTTTGTTCAGATGCATATGAGTGTGTGCACATCACTTTAAAAAAATTAACCTAGTGTGACATCGTGGTTGAGGGGCGAGTAAATAAGGATCAAACCGACTCTTCCCAGCGTTCGGCTTCGGATAAACGCGTACAATTTATCATCTCTTCGTCCGAAAATTATGAATTCCCAATTGGCGGCAGCACCACATTCATTATATATATATATATATATATACCGGGTGTAACATAAAAATTGTTCAAATCGTGTAAAAGCAAAATTGTCCATTTGTTAGATTAAGCACTGAACTGTTGTATCTTAGAAATGATTAAAGATATCTTACTGGAATTGTCCGAGGTTTTTATAACACTGTTGGACTCTACTTTATATAAGTAAACTTATCTACTTAAAATAAGAATGTATAGTTACTCTCCAAGCTTAACAGAAGTATCGTGATGAAATCGATAATAAACGAAAATGACATGTTCATCATTAATTAATCATAGCTAGTGATCGGAAGCTCATGAAGAATTGAAATAAAGTTCAAATATATATATATATATATATATATATATATATATATATATATATATATATATTATTTCAGGTTCATTTTCCAACTTATTTAAGATGGTCTTCGCCCTCACTAGTCTTCTAACTTTCTGTCCTGGAGCATCAAGGTGCCTCACACGTTTCAAGTACGATTTCATTTTCGGTTTGTTTTGTTTTTCACTGCTCTTTTTTCACGGATCTTTTCTAATTATCTCTTCAGATCTACGTTGATCCCTCTTCCTGTTGTGACCTCCTGATCGAGTTTTCCTCACTATTATTCCTTCTTTCTCAAACTTATTCACCGTTCTCTTAATGGTTCTTGAATGATCTTTGAAGATGGAAGGCAGAGTATGAATGTTGGTACCATTACTGAAGGCTTGAATGATCTTTTTTCTCTCACCATTGCTCATTTGCGAAGAGAGTGGGTCTGACAAAAACCGAGTTTTTCCTGTTCTCTTTCTGGCTGAAGGATTTTTCCGTGATTCTTACGATAAATGATTCTTTTCTGAAAACCTGGAAAAAAGAAACTCATTCAGTTTAGTATTTTTTTAGATATTAAACAATTTTGTGGGTGGACAATTATGCTGTTACAGAATTTGCTATTTACATCCGATATGTAGGTAAAAGTGTAAAACAGGGGCCATAACTCGCATACGCAAAAATGAAAGTAATTTTGTTAATAATACACATCTGGGCTAAAAGATATTGACATTGAAAGAAATCATGAAGAATTTAATTACTTTGGAGAATTTGTTCCTGACAGATCGAAATGCAATCTAGAAGCAATCATCCAAACATGTATTAAACAAGGTTCTACGATCATTATTGATGGTTGGTCCGCTTATGATGGGTTAAATGATCTGGGATACAATCACAATTTTGTCGATTTCCATGAATCTTTACTTCATACTAAATCAATAAAGAAAAGCTGGCTTCATCAAAAGCGCGTTTTCCTCAGAGATGAAGTAAAATCAACTGTCCGCAGGATTGAGAATATGTATTTGAAAATATGTTAAAAACAATGAACGATATATAAATTTTTATCTCGCAAATTAAGACCCTGTTTTATGGCCCCGATTCTAGACTTTTACTAATATATATATATATATATATATATATATATATATAGAGAGAGAGAGAGAGAGAGAGAGAGAGAGAACAACTGAAAAGTTGCAAATTTTTAAAAAATGGAATGTTTTTTTTGTGAAAGTATTTATTTATATATATATATATATTTGATATTTCAGATCGACCCCGATCTTTCAACTAGGGTTAAATAAAGACATGGGTATTTTAAATCTTTATAAATATTTCAATAGTTAAACAAAAACATTTTTTTTTAGATATAGTTACAAATTTTTTTAAACAGCATCTAAAATATTATTACAGTTAGATTTACGTTAGAAATATTCGAACACGGTTGATATTTCATATCACGTGACGTGAACTTCTGAAAACAGTTATTTCTGATGAAAGATCGGGGTCGATCTGAAATATCAAATATATATATATATAGATATATATATATATATATATATATATATATAAATACTTTCACAAAAAAAAATTCAATTTTTTTAATTTGCAACTTTTCAGTTTTTTTTCTCTATATACATATTAAGAAAGTATACGTGGCTTCTCATTATGCTATATATATATATATATATATATATGTGTGTGTGTGTGTGTGTGTGTGTGTGTGTGTGTGTGTGTGTGTGTGTGTGTGTGTGTGTGTTATGGGTCCTTACCTATAACTACAGAATGAACTCTTCCTAACACTATGTATACTATGCCTCTCAAGAGAGAGGGACGAATCGAGTCGAGCCGATAGTAGTTCACTCCAAACCAGACTGACAGTCATACTAACACCTTCCACAGCTTGTATTATTATTCCGTGTAATATATCTTCGTTAGTTCTACTCTTGTGTTCGTGTTGTTCTTCCTTGGTCCTAACCTGGACCATAACAATATATATATATATATATATATATATATATATATATATATATATATAATTTGTGTATTTAGGCAGCAATCCTTCTTTTATGCACATTTTATTCAATAACACAGACAAGGTGCTTTGATTTAGTTTTTTATACAAAATCATCTGATCTAATAATTTTTTATCTTTTCAGACGATAAATTATATAAAAACTGTCCGAATGTTCTTTTTATCCGAGCACTTTCAGCTATACATTTAGCCATTTTCAAGGTTGAAATATATTAACTGCTAACAAGAAATAGTTGTATGTATGTATTTATATAATGTTTTCATTTTCAAAACACGGTCAATATATTGTGTCCATGTTCATAGTTGATATTATTGAGCGTTGATTTTTTATTATCATTAATAAGGCTTCCATTATTTTTAGCTTTCTTTTGCATGTAGATAATGCTATTATATTTGTGTCGTCAACCAGTATGTTACGAATAGGATCCGATAAGTTTCCATGAATATTTAAATGAGATCTAATTGAGCTATTGTCAGAAAGGTGTAGAGTGAGTCTTCGTGTCAAACATGTTGTAGTGTGGCCTATATAATTATTTACGAATTTTGATTGATCAGGAATACAGTTTTTATATAATTTATCAACTGAAAAGAAAACATATTAGATCACATGAGAAATTATATAAAAAACTAAATCAAAAGCAACCTGTCTGTCTTATTTAATGAAATGTGCATATATATATATATATATATATATATATATATATATATATATATATATATATATATAAAGATCAAATTAAAAATAATTTTCCTCATAACGTAACATCTTTTTAGGAAAAATTAACCAAAGATTTATTTTTTAAATAAAAATATGATTTCTGTAAATAAATTCAGTTTTACTCTCAAAGACCCTGACTCGTGGAATAATCTCATTAAAAAATCAGACTAGGTAAATGTAAGTGAATATTTAATATTTTAGACAGAGAGACAGAGAAATTGCGTTTTATACAATAATAACCCGGCATAATTTACACGGGACCCCTTTCGGATTTCCCGCGTTGACCTAACGACCTTTCACTTCTATTAGGTAGCGCTAGTTGTTGCATCATTTCGTTTTGAGGACTTTCAAACATTAGTAAGGTATTTCTAGTTATCTTTTGTTCATTTTTATTATGATCTGCTGATGTTTAGCCTTAATAATTGCTTCAAGGAATACAGGAAGTGCTTCTCATGTTGTGAAGCTCAAACACCCTACATTATCCATAACAGTTAAGGTTAAAATTCTAAAAATACTATGAGAGCGATATTTATTCTGTTAATTACACAGAAATGTGACACAAGGCCGAAAATTGGGATTGGGGAAATGACGGTCTTCTTCTGTCTTAACTATAACTTAGCTAGCCGCAAGCACTGACCCAATCGTACGAACAATATTCCTTACACCAAAACACCACATTCATACGTACCTTTCTTACTACAACCACCATAATACCTCACTGTCTCTATGAAAGTACTAACTAGTCCCCATATTTACAATACTATGAGAGCACCGTGTCTGTGTGAAGCGTGTATGATTTATAAAGCATGGACTAGTCTACAGCTTATGACATAATGAAGCAGTGAGAAAATGATATAACCATAAGTAATCCGAGAAGATCACTCATGTGACACTCCATAGGTCAGAGTGATTCCCAATTAGTCATGGTCAGACTGTAATTTATACAAATCTGTCTGTTTGTCCCCACAGACTCAGATACTACTGCATGGATTTTAACCAACCTTAGCATGCAAATAGACTATGGTCCTGGTAGTGTGATAGGCTAAGTAAAGCTAACCTAGGTCAAGGCTGAAGGTCATAGAAAGTAAAAAGATATTGTCATAGAAACCATGTCTTATATTCATTTCTAAGTAAAAAATATGGTGATAACGGAGGTCTTTTAATTTTTGGTGGTAAATTAATACGTGTATACTTACCTTAGTAATTTTAATCTATACAAACAAAATGACGTCATTTTATTTAGAAAACATTATTTCCCGCGCATCACCGGGCATCTCTTCTAGTTATAAAAAAAAAACTTTCAGAATAGGCCAGATGCTTTGCTGGATAGTATATTTCCAAATGGTTCCAGAAGTTGGTGCTAAAATTTTGGTAAAAAGCACGAGTTCGAAGTTTCATTTTCAAGACAGAAAAGCGTTCAATACTTGAACGACAGATATTATATAATCTTCCTTCTTTCACTATTTACCCTCAGATATTCACCGTGGAAGACTAAGCTCAATAAATATCGAAATTCCTATGGTTCCTTTTTGATGTTAACAAAGACTTCCTGGCAGGAAATCACTAACTAAAAGGACACTTTGGAATATGGACGACAAGGTCTATTGTCACTGTCGGGTAACAGGTTTTAATCAATAGTAACCTGATATTCTTAAATGGTCATTTCTTCAGAACTGTCAGATGATAATGTTATGAATTCAATGGGGGGCAGTATTCCTTCCGATAGTCATTTGTCAAGCTATGCCAGCTACCTACTTTTTCTCCCCTCAATTGTTCTCGTTCACACTTAATTATAAGTCATAATAGCGTTTGCAACGGCAAAGTATTCCACCTAAATAAAAGAAGCTGTCTCATTAAGACGCCCTTTATCCTTTCACAGAAATTGTTCAAGAATAACATCTTTAAATCCTTCTCAAAATAGTTTACGTGAAATCTTTTGGGCAACATGTTGTGAGGCAATAGTTAACGAGGCTAGTCTAGTTGACTGTGGGTATTGATTTCGATCCTCACTGCTGCAGCCATGCTACATTCGACATTAAATAAGCCAGCAGGTTTTTAGATGTCGTAAAGCGAAGTGCGAATGTTTTCTGAAGTGCTAGGAGATGCTGAAATGTTTCCGGCCCGACGAAGAAATAATATCAAAATAGATTCTGAGGCTTGAGCATTTGTTCAGAATTTGAGAATGAGAATATGTCGGCAGATTTTTGTATTTCCATCAGCCTACGAAATTTTTTTTCTGGACGAGTGTCCTCATTTTTTTCTTCTAGTTTTAACGCAACGTCTTGGCTAATACATTTTCCAGTCTTCCTCGTATGTATTTTCTATTCATGCAGTTAATTCACATGTTTTATTTTCCTTTTTTCACTATTATATTTTTCTTCTCCTCAAAAATAATACTGTGGTTGAAGGATGTAGTGGAATCTAGGACAAAGACAAAACATCTAAATGTAAAAATATTAATATAATCTTATGAGCGCGTGGCTGAATACTTAGATAATTCGACTTCCACTCATGAGACCAGAGTTCTAGGAGGTGATTTGATGGTCCCTCAAACGACGGGAGACTTCGTCAAATATATATATATATATATAGAGAGAGAGAGAGAGAGAGAGTGAGGGAGAGAGAAAGTGAGAGAGAGAGGGAGAAAGAGAGAGAGTGAGGGAGAGAGAAAGTGAGAGAGAGAGGGAGAAAGAGAGAGAGTGAGGGAGAGAGAAAGTGAGAGAGAGAGGGAGAAAGAGAGAGAGAGGGAGAAAGAGAGAGAGAGTGAGGGAGAGAGAAAGTGAGAGAGAGAGGGAGAAAGAGAGAGAGAGTGAGGGAGAGAGAAAGTGAGAGAGAGAGGGAGAAAGAGAGAGAGAGTGAGGGAGACAGAAAGTGAGAGAGAGAGGGAGAAAGAGAGAGAGAGAGTGAGGGAGAGAGAAAGTGAGAGAGAGAGGGAGAAAGAGAGAGAGAGTGAGGGAGACAGAAAGTGAGAGAGAGAGGGAGAAAGAGAGAGAGAGTGAGGGAGAGAGAAAGTGAGAGAGAGAGGGAGAAAGAGAGAGAGAGTGAGGGAGAGAGAAAGTGAGAGAGAGAGGGAGAAAGAGAGAGAGAGTGAGGGAGAGAGAAAGTGAGAGAGAGAGGGAGAAAGAGAGAGAGAGAGAACAAAAACGTTAGGAAAAAACAAGACTCGTAACATGTTTCCCCGCTATTAAACTATCCTGAAAGTTGTGTTTCTGAGTTCGTCGATTGGGTGCTGTTTGCCTTTTTTGTTATCTCTCCTAATCCCCTTTCTTCCAATTTACACAAACTGGTTAAGTAGGTTATTCGCCGCTTTCCTCAGCTGCTCTTGCTTTTACTGGGAGCGTCAAATTCTCTAAGCCCTCTTTCCTCGTTATGTACCCAAGAAATTTCAATTGTCTCTCTCTGATTCTAAGTATGAGTGTCCATTTTGTTTCCATTTTCTTTAAGACTAATTCACTGCTCACATGACCAGTCCATGGTATTCTCAGCATTCGTCTGTAGAACCACATTTCTGTTACTTTTTTTTTATCTGTGAAGCGATTATTCGGCTAACAAAGGCTTTTTTAATGTTTCTTTTTGTTGTAGCATACCTACGGGCGATAATGGGTATATCCCCATTCACATAAATACAGTAGTAAATACTGGATGTTGGTCTGCAGTCGGAGATTCGTCTCCAGCTATACTGGTCAAACTCTCTGCCTCCAGACAGAGAGGATCCCCAGACAAGATTATGTCGAAGGGCAGAGTTCCGTCTCGAGAAAAATCTACCCGACACCGTTTTATACGGTATCTACGGAGAATTTTTGGCCGAGACTACGGGATCGGATACCCCACATTAAATTTGGCCTTGTGCCACATCTGACCGCGTGGGGCGGTTGTAGATATCCTGCAGTTGGAGATTTGTCTCTCGCTATGCTGATCAAACTCTCTGCCTCCGTGTAGTGAGGATCCCCAGACGAGGCTATGTCGTAGGGCAGAGTCTCGTCTCGGGAAGCAGCTACCCGACTCCGTTTTATACGGGGTTACGGAGAATTTTTAGCCGAGCCTACGAGCTCGGATACCACACATTAAATTCGACCTTGTGCCACATCTAACCGCGTGAGGCGGTTGGTAGATATCTTCCAGTTGGAGTTTCATTGTGGAATTCACTTGACTCACTTCTATCAGTTGACTACTTCTTCTACGCGCCGCTGGCGAATCTTATATGTGTTGTTCTTGTCCTAAGTATTATCGTTCATTACTAACATTCCTGTGATTATTCTATTCTGTAATATTCCCTAGGTTACAACACTTTTAGAGCTTTACCTGCACGCCATTTCTATTTGTATGAATGAATTATAAAATGAGATAATTATATTACAGAAATATTCATAGACACGCAGGCACGCACGCACGCAAGCACACAACACACACAGGATTATTAATAGCAGAAACCTATATTAATTTTTTAACTTTCCAGCAAAAGCCCGGATTGAACTGTGTCTTCTGTCTGTTGTATTTCTTGTATTAAAAAAGTAGATGGATTATAGGAACTAAATAATGAAAGGAATTGTCTGTTTCGCTCGACTAATAATGGCCCTCTTTTCTTTTTCATTTCAGATCTTTGCCAGAATTCCATATGGAAACATATTACGACTTAAATATTTGGACATTTTATTCCACACGGGACAAGAAAACTGATTGCAAACAGGTAATTATTTCAATCATTTCATCCCAAGCAAGGCAGGTATGCCACTAGTACACAGGGGGTTACAGAGAGTGAAAGTGAGAGAAAAGACTTGAGTATAAAGAGGATTGAGGTTGCATTAAAATTTTTGAAGATTTTATTTATCAGGGATTCAAGTAAATGGAAGGAAGTTCCACAGACAGGAAGTACGAGAAAAGAAACTGCTGGAGTAACTATTTCAACTATAAACGGGTGGAACCTGGATGCCAATCTAGTAGTACGCTTAAATTCATGTAGTAGTCTGGGCACCAGGGGGAAAAGCTTGTCAGAGAAGTTGCCATGAAAATATCTGTAAAAAAGGAGAGAAGCCACGCTATGTCGGTGAGAAAGTGACTGATGTCGAGATGCCAAGTCAGCATCGATTACATTATAATAATTATTGCTCTTCTCTTGGTATCAAGCCCTCTTTTGAATTAATGGTATGAACGTTAGAATTTATATTATTTTCGTTCTCATTACATTCGTATATATATATATATATATATATATATATATATATACATACATACAAGTTTATTTATTAAACAGTATATTTATCTATTTTCGTATACCAGCCTGAATATTGGAGAGAACCTATTAGAAACAAATCTCTCTCTCTCTCTTTCTCTCTCTCTCTCTCTCTCTCTCTCTCTCTCTCTCTCTCTCTCTCTCTCTCTCTGATAATTATAGAAGCGAATGTTCTCGGTCATAACTATTTACTTATGGTATCTTTTATATATATATGTGTGTGGGTGCGTGTGCGTGTGTGAGGAATATAACTTAATATCCTCGAAATATGCTGAATTCTATTAATCTTATGTATTTTAATACTTTTTTATATTTATTTTTTATTGCTGAGTATTATTTAGTTTGCTACTACACACAAAAAAACAATGGTTAAACATAAGAAAACAGAGAAAAATTTAATTCCTTTAAATAATGTGTGGAAATAACCATTCTTTGCTTGATGAAGGTCACAAGACCCGAAAATCGTGTTGCAAAAAATACGGAAAATAAAGTATAATATATATTTTTTTAAAAGCCACATTACAACCAAAACCGTTTGCGGTTTCTTTTTTCTGTTTAATATATATATGTGTGTGTGTGTGTGTGTGTGTGTGTGTGTGTGTGTAAGGCTATGTAATGGTTCCGATAATGGCCATAAAAATTACTACATCGACTTCCAGAATAGTTTATTTGTTTGCTATTTTCATCGTGTGTTTTTTTAAGCTTTTCACCCCAAGCAAGGCTGGAAGCCACTAGCACGCAAGGGGTTACAGAAGGTTTGGAGGAAGAGCAGATAGGAGTGGTAAAGGAGAGGATGTGGAGAAAGATAGTGGATCGATCAAGGCAAGGGGGTTACAGAAGATTTGGAGCGAGAGCAGATAGGAATGAAAGGGAAAAGGATGTGGTGAAGGGAAGTGGATAGTTCAAGGCAACTGGAGATGTCGATTGACGTTGTGTCTCACAAATGTTGGGGTCGTAATACTTACATTCACTGCACACGCCTTGTTCGAATTCCCTGCGCTTATGATGATGAGTACTTCCTCATATATTAATTTTGCCTTTTACCTTGATGCCTTGCTATCGGTAAGAATATCTCTCTTCTCGTTTATATAAATTCTATGCAGTAAGTTTTCATCGCGATACGGTAAGCGCACAAACATCGTCCTCGACAGCATGGTAGTAAGGATCCCTGTTATTTATATTTGAATATTGGCGTTCGATTTCCTATTCGGAGCAATGGGCAATGTGATCAATCAATTTTTGAACATTTACTATTCATATGTGTGTGTGTGTGTGTGTGTGCATAAAATAAAAATTGATGGTCTGAGCAAAGATGGCCATCAGCTGTTGGTGAAATAAATCCATAACGCATCGAAAAAATACGTATCGAATTTTTTATTTTATTATCGTATCTTCTCTGAGCTGAAGCAGGGGATTTTTTTTAAGCTAGGCAGATCGATGCAGACAGTCTAGCTTGAAACTTTTTCTTATTCAAGAATATTCACTAAGGTCAATTTAGTATGACAAAGAACCTAATGTTGCGTTTCATATCGCCTCTGGCTTCAGTCCTTCGCACCGCAACGCTGCAGAAAAGATTATATCAACGAAGGATAGTTTTTTTTTTCTTGTTTTCCTCTCCTGAGAGACGGTCGTGTTAGCATTGTATTTAGGGGGAAGCGTTAGGAAGATGGTAAAGGGGAAGCATTATCATTTCGCCACGTGGTGGCTAGCCTCACCAAGGAATCTGGGGTCGAAAGTCGTGTTGACTTTCTAAAATTATTCTGGTCGTCTTTCTGTCTTCTCGACGTTTTAGCATTATATCCAAAACTTAAAAAAAAACAAAAGCCATCTATCACTGTCAGAAGCCCACGCTTTTGGTGTCTTTTGACCAGTTGTTTGCCATTCTGGACCAGCTTCCGCATTTTGTAATACAACGCAGCCGGCACTATTCTGGTTATCGAAATCGTGACACAAGCAATACGATCAGTTTGCTGACCACTGCTCCACAGCATGTATACAACCAGATTAAGTAACTGCTACACCAACTGAATTCACGTTGTACAGACTCAGGAATTGACATCATAATATTTCCTACGTCAGATTAATACAAGGAATCAAGTGTAGGGGGGGCAAAAAAATGTGAAGATTGTGTTGTGTGCCAATATTCCAGATAGGGAAGATCCTGCGTACCTCCTTGGAAATCAAAATAAGGAATCTCCGCTTTTAATTATTTTTATTTAAGGAAAATATGTAACTATCTCAGCGACTAAAATGTGTGTTATGTAGGTTATAACTGGTATCGATACTAGCATTACCTTTGAAAATTTCACGGTTTTTCCTATTTAAATTCTGTGATGAATCATAATTCTTAAAGATTGAATAAGAACCTTACAAGTTCCACAATTATAAATAGCCGTGTCATTAATTATTTTTTTAGCTGAACAACTTAAACAAAATTTTGCAATAACAATCCTAATTATGGATGCAGGACATTATTTAAGGCAGAAAAAAAGGAAAATATCGTACAAATGAAAAGAAATATGAAAATTGCTAAGATATACATTTCACCCAAGGAAGCAGACGTTAAACGCATGAGAGCATTATCGTCACATCTGCCAACACGTTGTTTCTTTTTCTTTTTTATTGTGTATGCTCTCAGATTCTCACTAAAACTAAACAGCGGCCATGATATACTATTTTTTTTTTCTTGCGATTACCTCTCAATCAAAATTTAGTGATAGTATTTATCTGAGGTAACGTCAGGGCGTAAGGCACGTGACAACTTACTAAGGGAAGAGCAATTAGAATTATATGATATAATTAACAGTATTAACAACAATTACCGGCCTGAATGTCCGATAGATTTCATAGAAAATATGTGTTCCAACAGGAAACGAACATGTAACCTATACGGAACCATCACATTGCCTAACGTGCTATACAATTTAGCTACAGAGGAAGCGTCTGGTTAGCAAGGTTGAATTACTGCTTTTAAACTACCAATTTCCCATGACTTCTCTAGAATGCCCATATATGCTCGAAGCGTATCTTAACGTAAACAAATGACGTCATATATTATGACTAAGTCCGACAATTATTTTAATATATTTATTATTATACGTTTTTTAAAGATACAAATATTTAACTAAATGCTCTGATTAAAAGCAGTAATTCGACCTTGCTAACCAGATGCTTCCTCTATAGGTAAATGGCACGTCAAGCTATATGACAGCTCCATGTTGGATACAGGTTCGATTCCTGTATTTTGTATGAAATTTCTCGGTCATTCAGTCCGTTAAATGTTGTTAATACTGTTTATTATAAACAGAGCATTTACTTAAATATTTTTATCCATAAAAATAACGTATAAACAACAAATATATTAAAACAATTGTAGGATATAGTCTATTTCATAATATATATATATATATATATATATATATATATATATATATATATATTCAATTTAAATTCAGTTTCGCGGTTGTGGATGACGTCACCTTTAAGTGACTTGAAATTGGTTTCAGCGTGCTGAAAAAAACATGGGAATTTGCTAAAAATACAATTCTAATAACACTGAAAACTAATAACACGCAAGTCTTGATAACGACTATAGTGATAGTCGAAAGTACTCGGATACATACAATAAATGAGCACTGAAAAGTTAATTCTGACAGAAAAAAATGTTGAAAGTTAAAACTAAATAAAAATTTGAACCGACAGATCTTGTCAATTTTGTTTAATAAAACCTGTTTGATATATATATATATATATATATATATATATATATATATATATATATATATATATATATATATATTGCGTCTAGCATGAAACAATCTGTCGCTTCTAAGTGTTGACTTCAATGTTCACTTTTATATTTACACACGCTCTATCTCTGATATTGAGCACTTTATCCCATAAATACAGTACACCTTAATACTATATTTCTTCATATATATATATATATATATATATATATATATATATATATATATATATGGGGGTGTAATTCTTTTAGTCGAAAAATATTAAAATTGTCCAATGTTTAAGGAATTAGATTTTGAAGAGATTCTATTATAATTAGATCCACGGGCATTTCCCAGTATCCACAGACAACGTCTTAATATTACCTATGGTGAAGAAAGAAAGAAAGAAAGAAAGAAAGAAAGAAAGAAAGAAACGTAGTCGATATTAACGTGTAAACAATAGTAAAATAATCCAACGGTATTCTTTTTCATACGGTGTTAGTTTTGCATTTTTTCCATTACCTAATAGACAGCGCTCGGGTAACAGTGTGGAGAAATAAACAATCCCTCCTGGCAACAGTCTTTGTTTAACACGATGGACGATTAATATGATTCAATAGTTTGTTTTCACATTGGATCTAGAAACTTTTGTAATGATGCCACATTGTTATCAGAAAGTTTCTACTCGATAATATCCCATGTAAGACCGGCCACCCGCCGACTTAGTTTCCTGTATCGACTTTATTTGGTCGTCTTCCAAACTCTCTCTGCTATCGCCATTTTCAAGATCAGTTTGCAGCTGCAGTCCACTATAAACAGTTAGAGGGCGATTCAGTGCATCACCAACAGATTTAATGATATTTAGTTGGCAAAATGCTAGATGGTGTTTGTTAAAGTATCGGTTTCTTTATTAGTGAAGAGCTTTAGTTCCTTAAGTAAGTATTTATGTCAATGTTGTCGCGTATACAGAAATAAGCACATGAAATTATCGATGGTCGTTTAAAAAGAGGTGTTAAAGTTCGTGCGCAGGAATTCTGGTTTCGATATCTGTTAGGGTTATTGTCACTTTATTGACTGTTTACGATTTAAGACTCATGGCGTACGTGAGTGTGTGTGCTAAGTGTATACAAGCAAAAGAAATCATAGATTTTATATTTTATTACTTCCGTATTTGAGTAGAGGCTCCGTTTAATTTTAAACATTATTTATTTCGTCTAACACTCTTATTTATTAGGTTTAACACTCTTATTTATTAGGTAAATGAAATACTGTTTAAAATAAACAGAACGTTTACTCAAATCCTGGTATCCACTAAAAATAACGTTTTATATATATATATATATATATATATATATATATATATATATATATATATATATATATATATATATATATATATAGTTAAATCATACATTTTAGATGCATCAAGGGTGGTCTTCAGTGATGCTCTGTTCTTATCGCCGATTTCGGTTTTCGCATCATATCGGCTCCAACAGCAACCCCGACCTGATTCTAAGTGAAACAGGCCGCCTCCTTGAAAGCGTCGTGCTACGCACCGCAACATTGCCAAAAAAAACAGTAATAAACTAGCAAGGTTGGACTTCGACCGTTCTTATTGACATATGTCAGTTAGCGTCAGCCAATGAAAACAGGGCTTTTCACACTCCTCTTCTATATAATGGTGTCTTATTACGACATCCGGTTTTTTATTTCCGGAATCCATACAATTATATATAGGGCGGACTCTCCTGTCGTATTCGACGTATGAGTGTCAAGCAGCTCAGTTGCTAGGAACCGACAGCCCAGACACCAGCACATATGATTTGATTATAGTGGTGAAGGCTTTGTGCAGAACCAACCACCCTTTTTGAAGAACCGAATACCACAAGGTCCCCAAACGAGCCTCCGCGGATTTTGAATTCAGAGTTGCCCTTCTTCTAGACTATTTGCCATCCAATCCGTCCTGCTATTTACCCATAGCTGGAGGGAGACGAAGAGGATTAATACCTTTCTCAAGGTATTCCCACGGGTATTAAGACGTAAGTGAATGTAATGGATTCGACTGGAATTCGAACTCGGCTCTCCGATTCCTAAATACGAGCTGCTGTCCTTTACTTCTCCGTTCCTCCTCATATATATATATATATATATATATATATATATATATATATATATATATATATATATATATATATATATATATATATATATATGATATTACATTCGAACATATGTAACCGCTACATAAATGCATTCACGTTTCGATGCATACCATTGCGGGTATCCACATTGCAGTAGTAAATGATGGTTATTACAATTCTTAAATTTGTTTACAAACAATCTCTTTTCCCGCGATAAAAAAAGGAAAAAAGAAAAAGAGAATAAGAAAAGCAAGAACGAAAGAAAAACTTTAGATATAGTCTCATCTAAAAAGAAAAAAACAAAGAGAGACACGAGATGTCGTCGAAAAAAAGAAGAAAAGAAAGACAAGATACAAGAAAAAAAAGAGGGAAAGACAAATATAAGGATGATATAGAAATGTAAAAAAGCTAGACAAGATATGTTGAGAATCGGTAAACCAATCAAAAATGGTTTGTTAAGATGTTGTAAAGGACAGATTTAAAACCAACGGATACATGCAGTCTATTTGAATAGAATTTTGATACAATGTAACGCTATATAAACGATTCACATTTTCAGTGAAGAGGCAGCATAATTTAACAATAATTATTTAATAATATGTAAATAAAACAACCTTTTAAGAAATGATAGAAGGAAAGAACAGGAAAAATTTATCAAAATTGTAAAACAGAAAATTAAATAAAAAAAAAAAAAAAAAAATAAAAATAAATATATATATATATATATATATATATATATATATATATATATATATATATATATATATAAACTAACCAAACTTAAAAGTATATAGATCATATAAATAAATCATATAAAAAATAAAATAATAAAAGATAATAAATTATAAAAAATAGGCTTAATAGAATATAACTGTTAATTAAAGAGTTTTATATGTAATATTAAAAACCAAAACAATAGAAAGTAATAAAACAAGAGACGAACGTATATAAAATCCTACCTGTAATGTAAGAGGAAAAAAATGTAAAAATTCACTTTCATTATATGTTTAGGATTTATTCCAATTCTAATCATCGCTCTTTAAAACAGTAAACACTGCCGAGGTGTGAGGGCAGTTGAAATATTAGCGGTGTCAAGGGAAAACCGACCTTTTGAGAGTGCTTTTTTGAGGACATGGCGGCCCAAGAAACCTGTATATAAATGTGCTGACAATTGCGTTTAGCATGAAACAGACTGTCGCCTCTGGTTGTTGACTTCAATGCCCGCTTTCATATTTACATATGCTCAATCCTTGATATTGACCACTTTAACCCATAAATATAGCGCACCTTAAAACAATATTTTATCATATATAAAAAAGATTGGGAGTAAAGGGAGATGGAGAGAGAGATATTTGGTACAACTGACATCCGATGAAAATTGTATTTATTCTGCGACCAAGATGTCGTGTAATGGTTAGCAAGATTGTCTCGCTAGAACAATTACAACAGAGTAGTGAGTTCGATACTCACTGGGAGCCCCCTGCTTTCGGCCTTATGCCACATCTAAGCTACGCTTGGAAAATTAGTATTCCACAACCAATGGTGTGCGAGATTAATTAAATTAGTTTACTAGAAAGACCTCGTTTGTCCGCATATTTTTATGTATGCCTCTCTGTATGGTGCTTGATCAATAAATTTGGAGGCTGAGAGAGTTATTTGCTGGATTTTGATCTGAAACCTTCACTGTATAATGTGCGATATATGTAATTAACATTAACTACTGAAATTAGCGCATTGACAAAAAAAGTGATTATGTAAAAAAAGAAGACATATATTGTAGAAAATAACTACCCTTTCTTTAGTAGGGCACAAACTTATTGTTATACATCTCTTTAGTAGGACACAAACTTATTGATATACCCCCCTTTAGTACGACACAAACTTATTGATATACCACCCTTTAGTAGGACACAAACTTATTGATATCCCTCGCTTTAGTAGGACACAAACTTATTGATATACTACAATTTACTAGGACACAAACTTATTGATATACCACCCTTTATTAGGACACAAACTTATTGATATACCACCTTTTAGTAGGACACAAACTTATTGATATCCCTCCCTTTAGTAGGACACAAACTTATTGATATACCTCCCTTTAGTAGGACACAAACTTATTGATATCCCTCGCTTTAGTAGGACACAAACTTATTGATATACTACAATTTACTAGGACACAAACTTATTGATATACCACCCTTTATTAGGACACAAACTTATTGATATACCACCTTTTAGTAGGACACAAACTTATTGATATCCCTCCCTTTAGTAGGACACAAACTTATTGATATACCTCCCTTTAGTAGGACACAAACTTATTGATATCCCTCGCTTTAGTAGGACACAAACTTATTGATATTCCTCTCTTTAGTAGGACACAAACATATTGATATACCACCCTTTACTAGGACACAAACTTATTGATATACCACCTTTTAGTAGGACACAAACTTATTGATATACCTCCCTTTAGTAGGACACAAACTTATTGATATGCCTATCTTACTTGCTTTCAATGTGGCTTAACCTAGCCCACGGCTACAACAATGGTGCATCCAATTAGCATCTAACTCACGAGAAGTGGCCACTGGGACTTTCCGACTATTCTTTTTGACAAACAACCTTCTTTTTATCTATCTATATATATATATATATATATATATATATATATATATATATATGGAATTAAGTGTATATAAACCAATCCATTCGTATGCTTATGCATATTCGTATATATGTATGTGCATCCATATATACAAGCTTGTATGCGCGTATATGTGTATATATGTATTTATATATATGCCTTTATAAAGAAAGATAGAGATGTACATGCAAGCATTTTCGTGTACCTTTCGTATCGATGTATATGTGCAATTATCTAAGACACGTCTGTGTAATTTCTATCTCGGCATTCTGTGTACCATGCTGACTGAAATTATTGCCACCGTCTAATTACAAAGATAAATGAGTCGTAACGATTTTCTGAAAAACAGAAGTAGCTGTAGTTATGAGGTTAGCAAATATATAAACAAATTTTGTTTTTATATTCATTTTGAATAATTTTACACAGGGGAAATAATTATACGACCCAACTTAATGAGAGGAGAAAATTAAAAGTCAACTGTACATCCTTTTTCAGCAAATAACCCGTGTGATCTTTTTCGATAACCTTTTTCTTATTGTTAAATTAGCAACAACTTCTACTGCGATACTTCGCTATACTTCAGCCTCAGGAGTAGATAGGTTTGCCTATCGCCCGGTTCACGCTCCTCTCCGGTCTTTTTAACAGGATTAGAGGTCCATCCATTTGTTTTCTGTTTCGGATTGTGCTTCCAGTCTCTTCTAAAGTCTATTTCAATTCTATATTCCTAACGTCTCCGCCAGAACTCTGAAATTTTAGTTGCTAATTAAATCTCAACTTCATCAAGTCTTGAATTAGCTGTCTAGCTTTTCCTCTTACCTTTCTCTTTCTTACGCTAATACAAATCCACACAGTAATCCTCTACCTTGAGTGGCCCTTGAGTTTTGTATTGGGTAAACGTTAGTAAAAAAAAATGCTGCTGATATTGTAGTTGTTACAGATTACTTGTTTTTCCAGGCTTTTACAAGTACTTTTTGTTTTAGCTTTTTTTTGTTGTTGTTGTTTTCTTTTCAATTTCATCAGCTTTCAATTATATTCAGGTTGGAACTCTGTAGAGGCCAAGGTAAAACTTTCATATTGTTATCCTAAAGATATTTCCAGACAAATTTATAAGAAATCGGAATCCTTTTTATGGCTAACGTTCCAACCAGGTTCAGTTTCAGATTTCTAATCAACACTTTCAAGTTGATATCCACTTTTTTTTTTTGGCAATATAAATGTTTTGATTCCCGATCACAGTCAGCGCATTGTGGCCGTGTTCAAAATCAGTTTTATATTGGTTTCTTGCTTTTTGTTATTAAGGTTTTCTTTATCATTAAATGTTTTCTGCGGTTAGATGAGTGTATTGTGTTAGTGTTTTATTTTGGATCATTTGAACAGTTTCTATATTGTCAAATAAAGAAATCTTTTGTACGAAAAGAAAAATATAATAAAAAATTAATACAGTGCATTGTCAGTCATCTTCAATTATATATATATATATATATATATATATATATATATATGTATATATATATATATATATATATATATATATATATATATATATCAAGTATGTGGTGCAGTTCAATTTATATTACATGAATCATTCATACAAAAAGCAGATAGAGAAGTCAATGATATAAATGGCGAGATTTATATCATTAACTTCACTATCTGCTTTTTGTATGAATGATTCATGTAATATATATATATATATATATATATATATATATATATATATATATATATATATATATATATATATATATATATATATATATATATATATATATATATATATATATATATGGGCACGTTACCGAGTGGTTGGAATTGTGACCATGAGACCCAGGTTCGAATCTCACCATGATCGATTTATCAGGAGACTTCCTGATGTTGTCGGACTGGAGGGGTCGATCCCAGCGTGCGGCACCTTTGAAAAGTGCCTGAAAAACCATACCACGGCTTGACCGAAGCTTTGTGAGTGAAATTAGGTAGACGGAACATTTGGGTGCCGCCTATAGCTGTGCTAGCATGAAGACACAAGTCATCGGGGCTGAGGGCTTAAGCCTGCTGACCTTGTTCAAATTGTTGATCACGCTAGATAACACGCTCTTTTCCCAGAAATTGTAACTAAGGTTTGCTCAGCATAGTTGCAGTATAAACCACAGGTCAGTTTTTTTTCTTTTTTTTTTTTGTAAGCAGGGTGGCTGGAACTTTTAATATGTTTTATAATATTCAGTAATGGAATGTTTTGCCCTAGAATGTCTACACTCTAAATTAAGGGGCGTGAGTTAATTACTAGAATATTCAATAAAAGGAGTGATTAGAAAAAGAATGTCTTGTTCGCCTATTTTTAAGTTAAAGAGATGAATGGATGGATTTGGCTTTAGTTTATGATGATGATTTTAGAATAACTTGCGACAACGATATGAACCTATTTAGTAAATGTAATAATCTGATTAAAAATGGCAGCCTAGTTTAAAACAAAGAAAACAACGGCGACGATGATGATGGCGATTAATTCCAATAAACTAGAAATAGATGAATGTTACAGAGTGTAGCTTAGGCAAAAAATGGCAAATTCATATACTACTGGTTATAACTCTGACGACCCTAACTGCTTGAACTCTGTGGGCATGGAGTGTTTCTGTTTTAAGACCAAAATACACGTGAAAACGGTCAGTTACTGTTGAAGCAATAAATAAGTGAAGATACTTCTCTCCTCCCAGATGCCTTAGCTCACAAATGAGGCGGATCACCAGCTGATGACTAGTTTACCAATCTCTTGACATACGTCATGTCTATCTCACTCTCACCACCGTTTCCTCCAAGAAGCGATACCTACTACGCTCCCTCTTCCTGAAATAAGGCGAGGAAACCCGAAGAAAACTATCCTAGCCTTTCATTCAGCCTGTGATGCATCTTTGGGGGCTCGATATGACGAATTGCCGAGAAACCTGTGCGATCCAAGGTGACATGCAAGGAAGCATGTGGAGGAAAAAATAATAGTTAACTTCGAAATGACGATGAATGTAAACATCAAGAGTAACGCTTGAAAATCGATAATCAGGTTTGAATTGATATACAAAACTTTGTTTTATTTGAGCCACGCCTATGGGCAAGCCGAAATTGTACAGAACATATGAATAGTGAAATGTTTACTTCGTTCTATGTGTAATGAGAAAAAATTGCGAGCTTTAAAGTTTTTGTTAAGGAAAACATGGAAATTAAGATCACGATAAAGATGTTAAAATGTAAATGACAATTTTCGAAAATTAAATTTAAAATGGCACGCGAATCTGCGCGTAGGAACGATTGAAAATGTTGCGTTTTCTGCGTAGGAGTCAACGCATGCGTGCTAATGCATATATAAGCCTTTGACCTATTTTTTTATGCACCAGTATTCAGAGAACTTGAAACTTGATTTGGCTACTTAGTTGAGTGCATCATTTTATTGCCACGTGACCCAAACAATATTCAGTGCATTATTTAAATAAATTAACCATAAATAATCAATAGTGACCTTTTATAGCCATAGCATTTCTCATAAATTGGAGAGCCGAGTTCGAATTCCATTAGAGTTCACTACATTCACTTACGTGCAAATAGCCTTGGGAAAAGTATAAATCCATGAGGATAGGAAAAAAATTGTCCTTGGATTTTCATTTCTCTCTGTTTCCCTCTGTTTCTGTGCATCTAAGTACATTGGGCGCCAACCATTTTAAATTTTAATTGTAAATTTAAACGTTCCTGTAACTTCAGCGTTTTCTTGGTGTAGAATTACAACCGACATCTATTAATTTTCGTTCACCCTCAACACCGACATATATATAATTTATGAGGTTGATATACCGTAAAACAAAGCAAACAAATCATTCCTAACAAGATTATAAAAGTCATTAGGACGCTAGGTGTTAGAGTAAAAGAAACAGGAGGAGAATAAAAGAACAGTTTTCAAAAAGATAGGAAATGACGTCGCATAAGCGAGAGGTGTCGAGAAAAAAACTATTAGTGCAGAGCTGACGGTTAGATATTGCAATTTCAACAGCGAAATAATGAGCCCTAACTGCCAATCGAGTACTGCTCTTAAATTCGTGAAGTCGAGGAACCAAAGAAGAAAGTTCATCCGTAAAAATATTTATAGGAAAATACAGCCGAGCCAGGTCAGGACCAATAATGTTGCAAATTCTTCATTATTTTGTCAAGAGTCTCTAGATACATAACAGAAGTACCAGGCCAGATCTGGCAGCAACATTCGATGCACACATGAATAGTAGATTTATAAATGTGCAAGGTAGATTCTAGAGAGACAGTAAACTGTAATTCCTGGAAACAGACCTAGCAATTGATTCAATATAATCATTACACTTCATGTCAGCGGAAAAAACCAGCGGAATCGACTTGTTGCTATGTCGAAAGTCTGAGGGTACTACGTAGTTTGTTGACGAGAAGTTGTCGACTATGTCTTCTCCACGTGGTGTATTGCGTTTGTTAAAAACTTCTAAGGAGTCATTTCTAGGAATCTGGAAGCGAGCGAGAAAAGACGACTGCACGCAAAAACGTTGTGCTATGTCAAAGTAATTTTCTTTACCCTTGATGTGCTCAAATACCAAACACGTTATATAAAAATTATTCTCAATATCAAACACGGTAACATCTCATTTCAAAAGACAAGCCCTTTATTGGTCGAGAAAAGAAATTGCAGAGAGATAAAATTGATCAGATTTTTCTTCAATCGTTATGTGTGAGTATATATATATATATATATATATACATATATATATATATATATATATATATATATATATATATATATATATATATATATATTATGAAATGGAGTAAGTCCGACAATTATTTAATATATTTTCTGTTTATACGTTATTTTTATAGAGACAAATATTTAATTAAATGCTCTGTTTACAATAAAAAAAAGTATTAACTACATTTACCGCCCTCAATATCCGAGATATTTCATAGAAAATATGTCTTCCAACAGGAAACGAACATGTAACCTATACTCAACCGTCACATAGCCAGACGTGCTATATCATTTAGCTAGAGGAAACGTCTGGTCAGCAAAGTCAAATTACTGTTTTTAAAAATCATGAGAAATTTTTTGTTTAAAAACAGTAATTTGACTTTGCTAACCAGACGCTTCCTCTATAGCTAAATAATATATCACGTGAGACTATACGACGGTTCCATATAGGACGCAGGTTCCATTCCTATTAGAAGACACATATTTTCTATGAAATTTCTCGAACATTCAGGCCATTAAATGTAGTTAATACTATTTATTATAAACAGAGCATTTACTTGAATATTTGTATCTATAAAAATAACGTATAAACACACACACACACACACACACATATATATATATATATATATATATATATATGTGTGTGTGTGTGTGTGTGTGTATGTATACGTGTGTGTGTGTGTGTGTTAGAAAGAACGCAATGGCATCTCTTTCCTCGGCCAAGTTTATCTTTATCTCTCCTCATTGATCTCTGTATCATCCGATTACGTATGGTCACTTCATCTGTCGACATTCGGGCGTCTGCTTGTCTCAGATTCGGTTATTGCACACATGTCACTTGACACCACGCAAATACTGACACAACACATTATCTTCTAATAAACACTTAGGATATACTCTATTCCAGAGTGTCTTGGGTTCATGCTGCACTGGCGATTGTTTACAACATGAAATGTATGTTTTTACTTGCTGTGCGCTAGTCTGTCACAAGTGTACGATAACAGGTCATCTGCGATATCCTGAGCTCAGGTTCAAAGAACTAGTACTGACTATTCCAGCCATTTTTTTTTCAGTCGATTTGTATGTCTGTGCATGATTACACGTGTAAGGATGATTTATGCTCTACTTATTTTTTCATGGATAGGTGTGTACACACATGTTTCCACTGATGTGTCAAAGGATGTAACATCTGCTTTGATCTTTTACTTTCGTTGTGGTCGCGTTGGTCTTATATGAGATTAGACATTTTCAAACTGATAGGAAACGTATTTTATTGTTTGTTTAATAGATAAACGACGGACGGGGAAAGGAAAATAAATAAATACAGTGATCGTGTGTCGATCACACGTTTTTTGTTGTTGTGTGGAGGTTATTTTTATTTTACTTTTTTGCTATCGGTAAACGATTATTCTGTTGAAAAGGAAACCTTTGAAAATATTCTTAATAACGCTGGTAGATTAAGGATAATCCATGTATTTTGAAAGTATCAGTAGAGTTGTATAACTTTGAGATCGAACAATATAAGGCTTTAGTGAATTTACAGAAAACGATCAATATTAATCTGAGAGAGAACAAAAAAAAAACGGATTGATTGTTTTTTTTCTTCTCACTTTGTTCGTAAGAGACAGAAATATAATCATTACGACAATGTGAGAGACATTGGTCTGAGAAGGGAAAAGAGTGGTTTAAGGAATCTGGCCTCGTTTTGATAATCACTGAAGAAAGTCTCATTTTGATAATCCCTGAAGTGAACTTTATCTTAATCTCTGAAGAAAGACTGGTTCTGACAATTTTTTAAAGGTGCCTCGTTTTGATAATCACCGAAGAGAGTCTCGTTTTGTTAATCTCTTTACTCACTGAAGAAAGCTTCACTTGCAGTCCCGTACTCTTTGTCATTCTGTCTGGACACAACTACGCAGCTTCAAAAGTACATCAAATAAAGGTTTGTATCTGTTTTTGTTCTTAGTTATTATTTAATATCTACATTATACATTGATTGCTTTATTCCACGCATCTATATAGATTTATATACTTTATATATATATTAATAATACGGCAGTTAATGAGGATCAATCTTCCGAGCAGCTGCTTGTAAGATGAGCTGGCCATTGTATAGTAAGTGCTCCGTTGTTGGTTAAGCTTAGATCAGATGAAAATCCAACTCATTAACTTGTGAAATGTCTGTTAGCTATCTTTGTGAGTATCTATATTTATTAGGTACCTCCACTTTTTCGCGGGAAAACAGAATAGCGTAATGAAAAAGGCCAAAACGTTTATGTTATTATTAAGATGAAGGACCAAAGTATTTTTGATTATTTTTTTTTATTTTTTAATCCTTTCTAACACGTTCTAAATTTTGGTTAAAATCTTGTTTTGTTTGCGTCATCGCAGTGGCATAATAATAACATTGATTTATTTGTGCTTTTTTCCGTTGAAAACACATTGATTTGGAAATTCTTGTAAAAATCAAATAATTGTCCGATTTTAATTTTTTCAGGACTTATTCACAAATGAATTACATTATTTTTGAAAAAAATTTTAGAAAATTTTGGTAAAAAGTATTTTTTTAAATATGTTACCCCCTACTTACTTAATTTCATGAAATTTCGCAAAATACTTTTCTATTTCCTGATTTTTTTTTAGTCGGTAAAAAGTATAACTCCTTGGAGAATGTAAATCACCTATTTCCTTTTCAAATTTGAACTATTTTTACTGAAAATCTACTCTGAATTGAAAAATAATAAATGCAATAAAACTATGACATTATTCAATTAGAAAAGGTTTTTATTGCTTTTGTAAATAAGTTATATTAAGGACATTATTGTCTGAAGAAATGAAATGTTTCCGATGAATAATGAATTTTTACAAGTATTTTTTCTTTTTTTATTTTAATTTTTATTTAATTTTTAATTTAAAGTTCTACTTTTTCAATTTCTATTTCGCTAAATATTTTTATTTTATGTATTTACATTAGTGTGGTTTAATTTTTAAAGAGAAACAATTTTTTTTGTTCGTAATTTCTTTTTAAATTTTTTCACTTTTAATGACAGTTATTTTGATAAGGACGTTTAATTTAATTTTAAAACTAATGTTCAATAAATTTCAATTACTTTTAAACTTTATTTCATTCATATTTTAAATTAGTTTTCGGAAATTTATGTCAATTCGGGTCATCCATAACTAACTATCATCATTTCGTCATTCAATCGTACATCGATTATTGGTTTAGTAAACAGTACCAATCATTAACAAATGGTTGTATATTCATTTTTTATGCTATAAGTAAGTAATATTTATTTAAAATCAGATTAATTTAACCTTAAATTTTCTAATTTTAAACAAATAACGTGTCAGAAATATATAAATATTTTTTGGAAGAATTTTAAAATCGATAAATTTGTTTACAAATTTCTTAAAATTAAGAAAATGGCCGCTTTTAAGAAAATTTTAAGAAATTGAAATTAAATTTGACATTCCAATCGATATAATTTCTATCTGAAATACACCAGAATATCTTACTTATTGAAAATAATAAATTTAATCATCTAGATTTCAATTAAAGCTAAAATGAAATCTTCAAGAATTTTTTTTTTCATTTTTAAAAATTCATTTTTAAATTTAGGTATCGAAAATATATGCCGAAATAGTGGAGGTACCTAATATTTATATATTTGCCTCGACTGAAATATTGAAACATACGATATGAATCGAACTCATACAGAAAGGATTACGAAAGAAGCCTGTTAAGTCCCACTCAATTGTATTCTTAACCAAATTTGATCCAATCTACGAAACGGTCAGATTACCTTTCTCCTGTCTTTGGACTGAAATCAAAGTGTGGTATCTGTTCTTAAAATTATAAGGGAATTTCAGTTCTGGATTTATGAGAGAATTTCAATTCTGGATTTATGAGAGAATTTCAATTCTGGATATATGAGAGAATTTCAATTCTGGATATATGAGACAATTTCAATTCTGGATTTATGAGACAATTTAAATTCTGGATTTATGAGACAATTTCAATTCTGGATATATGAGAGAATTTCAATCCGTTGATTTCAACTCTGCGGGAGAACCTCCCTCATGACACTAAAGAGGGGGATTCCAACGCCAGCATGACAGTAGTCGTAGCAACCGATAAATATTTGTCTATAGCCCATGTCTTCGCTTACTGGCAATCCAAATTAAAAACCTTCTTGCTGAAAATGCTTCTTGTCATGCCCTAACCCTGTAAGTGTTCTTCACCTCTCTGATGTGTTTGTGTCTTAGAGCAAATCACGGAAAACCTTTGAGAGATACCTGGTCTCGGGTATGCCAACCCTGCTGCAGTACATCCCTTATTGCACTAATGAGGGTGAATTCGAGAATTACCAACGCCAACGTAACAGTGGTTGCGGGGGCTGATCAGTTTTGCCCTTGGTCCATAGGTACGCGTACAGGCATCACCGTGGAAAGATGCAAATTTGCGTTTACTCAGCTTTTGGTCTTATATCGTAGTAGATCTATTCTTCATTTCCGCAATGATAAATGCTTAATGAGAATTCCAACCCTACAGCGACACCTCCCCGCATTGTTAGAGCCTGCTAACGTATAACGGATCAAAGTGTAGAATCTGTTTTTATCCTCCACTGTGTTTCTGTCTTCGAGCCGGTTGTAGTTTTACATTGAGAGGAGCCTAGTCCTAGGGTTCCTAACCCTGCGGCGGCACCTTCCTCATTGCACGAAAAACGGCAGATATTGTCAGCTTGACAATAATCGCAGGGCCAGAGCAGATGTATTCCTTGGTCTATATGGGCGTGTATGAACAACCCACATCAAACCGACAATGTGTCACATCCCGTCACTGCGGAGAAGTGAGTAAATATACATTCTCCCTTGTGGGTGGGTAAGTAAAAACCGAACCAGATCTAGAATAACACAACTTCTATCCTATAATAGATTTTACTCTTTCATACATATCTTATGAACTAAATGTATCAACTATTATGGGATAGAACTAATACAATTTTCGGCATAGACTTTTGTACATGTTCGCTTGTGACGTGTGTGGGGGTTTCATTCTTTATAGCTTTATTGTGATATAATTTGAATGGTTTTGGCTTGCCTTTTGCAGGCTTATTCAATGTTGCAATCACTTTTGTTTAAGAATTTACGAACTTTTATTCAAACGTATAAATAATATTATTTAAGTGCCATTATTCAATATTGTATTTGCGAGCTTGTTGTAACAGGAGAAGGAGGAAAAGGAGGAGGAGGAGGAAGGAGGAGGCTTGAACGATTTGCAAAATTCACCTCTTTGTTCAGCAATTTCCTTGATCAGATTTTAGAGATAATTTACTGCATGCCTTTATATGTTAGGAGTACTTTTTGTTTGTTGTTTTATTCTTTTGTTCTTGGGCGAGGTTCTTCTTTTAAATTTTCTTTGTTTTTTATCCGTACTTGTTGTATTTTCTTTCTTGTTTGTTCGTTTGATTTTGTTTTTTTACTGTTTTTTTGTTGTGGGGATTTACGCTCCTTTTGTTTCGTTTTGTTTTTATTTTGGGGTGTTCTTGCTTTTTTTTTCTTTGTTCTTTTGTTTTTTGTCAATTTTGGTGTGGTTCTTGTGTTTTTTTGTTTTGTTTGTTTTTGCTGGATTTGTGGGGAGGTACTTTTTTTGCTTTAGTTTTTTTTTTTTTTTTTTTGGTGTTCTTGTTTTGATTTTTTTTTTCTTTTGTTTTCTGTCATTTTTGGAGGTAGGTCCTTAATTTCTTAAATTTATTCTTTAACTTTGTTTTTTGTTTTTTAATGTTCTTATTTTGATTTTTTTTCTTTTGTTTTCCGTTTTGGGGTAATTGCTTTTGTTTTTCTTGTTTGATCGCTCTTTTTTTGTGGGGTAGGACATTTTGTTCATGTGTTTGTTTCTTTGTTTTTTGAGGGGTGTCTTGTTTTGATTATTTTCTTTTTTGTTACTTTGTTCTTTTTTTCTGTAGGTTTTTGGTACGGTTCTTTTGTTCATCTTGCTTTCTTTTCCATATTCTTGTTTCCATCAAACATTCGTTCTACTACTTGTACCATTTTAGCAGTAGATAGATTCTCTCTGCTTTCCTTGATTGCCCAGAACTGTTGAAAAGGAAAAGCAAATTAATTAGATTTACAAAAATATGACAAATCCAACTATTATTTTACTTTAAAATACATTAGGCTTTTATTTTTTTCGAAGTCTTTCACATGTTGAACAAAGGCACCAATAATACGAATAAAAGTGCATATACTTTACGGAAACGTGTCTGAAAGGTTAGAATATGAGCGTTCCAACCACGAGACCTGGTTTCGAATCTCATCATATTAAATTTGTCTAGAAGGCGACTTCTTGATAATATTGGTCCGGAAAGATGATCCCAGCGCACGATGCCGTTAAGAAAATGCCAGAACGCTATACGAGATTATAGTTTTCATTGATTGATTGATTTGTATTTTTGCAGTTTGTCAATCTTTTGCAGATTATTTAAAACCAGAAACTATTTTTAAATTGTGAGAACTTTCTTTTAGATAATAATGATTTACGGATACAAGTTATACTAATTGATCCCTAGCCTGAGGTGGAAAGATGGTGGATTCATACCTTTCGCAAGAGTGTTTGCGCGTAAGTGAATATAACAAACCCGACTGGACAGGAACTGGAACTCGGCTCTCCGATTTCCAAGTCCGAACACTTATTCATTGCACCACCCGTTCATCAACATCCGGTATCCATAAGAGGACACCCATCTAGGTACTGACCAGTCTCGACATATCTTAACTTCGGTGATTGTACGGGAACCAATGTTTTAACGTAATATGGCGTACAATCTGGCGGGATCTGTAATTGAACCAATCAAATACGCTCAAATCCTCAGTTACTATGTCATGTGACTAGTTTAATATTAAAAAATATTGAATATAAACAAGAAAATACTGAGCCATATATATAAATATTTTGCGATTAAAAAATTACTTTTTTAAAAGCTGTTTCTTTTTAGGGGGCGGTTACGGACTGGGTAAACTAGTCCGTTTTTAATTTACTTATAACCTGGTCTGTGACTAAATTAATCCGTTTTCTGGTACTTTCTTGCTGACTTAATTCCGTCGTAACTTTTCATCGCCATGTTGATTCCTGTTTGTCCCTCACGTAGTTCTTTGCCGTTTTCTCACTCGATAGCTGAGTAGAGAAATTTGTATACATTAATTGCTTTAAACGTGCATTTGTGTGCATCGGATTCCAATCTTGAAGCGAAAACAGCAGAAGATCTGAGATCACCTTATTCAACATAGAATGTTAACTGGAAATTCTAGAGGATGATCACCATGGATAAAGAATGAAAATGGCGAACTATGTTCAAAATGATATCTGAGACAGTTTGCTTTCACTTCACACTAAATCCCATAGGAAAGGCATGAATCCACATTTAAACGCCTCCGCATATTAACAAGAGTAAATAGGTTAACATATCGTCCGGTTCACTCTCCTCCCCGGTCTTTTAAAAAGGATTTGAGGCTTATCCGTTGTCTCCTGTACAAGATGGAGTTTCCGGTTCCTTCTAAAATATTTTCATTCTTAGTAGCATTATCGCCTCCTTGTTTGGGCTGAATTGATATAGAAATAAATATATATCGGTAGACATTAGAGTAGCTGGATCTTTTTTTATTCACATCAGGCAGTCTGGGGTTTTTTTTTTTTAAGTTTTTAGAATTACAAGTCCTTTTTTTCATGTTGTTCTTTTAATTCGATTTCTTAAAATAAAACTCTTTCATTTATCCCATAAATGTCAGAAAGGATATTCAAGACAACATACAAGAAGAATTGAGAACCATGTGATACATATAAATGTGGTGTTTGGAAAACTCCAGAGTTCTAATACCGTAACAATGTCACATGGTCGCACACGAATCAAAGACTAATGAGTTTCTGAAACGCTCAAAAGAAATAAATACGTGTATCATCTGCAGATACACACACACACATATATATATATATATATATATGTGTATATTTTAGAATTGGACATTGTCCGACAATTCATTTAAAGACATTTATATTATGTTTAACGTTCTTTTTATAGATACATGTATTTAAGCAAATGCTCTGTTTTATAATAAACAGTATTAAATAACATTTACCGGCCTGAATGTCCGAGAAATCTTCATAGAAAATTTTCGCTCTCCGACAGGAATCGAACCTGTATCCTATACGGAACCATCATTTCGCGTGATGTGCCTTAACCTTTCGGCCACAGAGCGACGTCTGGTTAGCAAGGTCGATTTTACTATCTTTAAACTTAAATCTTCCATGAATCTCTTCTATTCATATCTGCTCTAGCGTATCAAATGTAAACAAATGACGTCATATATTTTAGAATTGGACATTGTCCGACAATTTATTTAAAGACATTTATATTATGTTTAACGTTCTTTTTATAGATACAAGTATTTAAGCAAATGCTCTGTTTTATAATAAACAGTATTAAATAACATTTACCGGCCTGAATGTCCGAGAAATCTTCATAGAAAATATATATATATATATATATATATATATATATATATATATATATATATATTGAGTAAGTTCCTTCATAAATACAAACCCATACACGATAAATGTCTTACGTGATAAAATATTTGGATTTCTGCACAGAAATACAGATGTAAGATTTGTCCCGTTGAAGCAGGTTTCAACAAGTTCAGAGAATATTTCTTCGAAGAATTCTCAGTATTCATTATAAATGACTTTCAATATTCGAATTTTGAAATTGTATGCCTGGCTAAGAAGTAGGTTTCATAATCATCGCTCAATAGACATATTAAGGTAAGCAATCGGTAAGGCATTGACTATGCGGGCTGCTGTCAGCCTGTAGAGCCAAACAGGAAATGACATCGTTTCATGCGATAAATATCGTTACTCGTTTTGCCAAACAGGAAGTGTACTATGCAAGCGCCAACACGCCAACGATATCTGATAGTTTCTACCATGAAAAGATGGCTTCCATCACCACTTAATTTTTCTAGATTAATCCTGAAACTTTCTGTGCCAATTTTGTCATGAGGAGCAGATGGTAATGGCTGTATTGGAGAGGGTGGGGAACCTTTAAATTTTCTGACTGTTTGTATTTTTTATATATACTTGTCCAGCAAACATGAAATAATTCTGTGCCTCCATAATATATATATATATATATATACATATATATATATATATATATATATATATATATATATATATATATATATATATATATATATATATATATAAACGCCCAGCTATCAGTACGTGTTATTAAACATTATTTCTTCGCATGATCTCACAAAGAACAAAACCATCCAGTATTTCCTACAACTTAAACAGGTTCAAATCAATAAGTGCTATGATCGCGGGATTGAAAATTGAACATCGAACAAAATAAAAAGCAAGAACTTAATGTGATCATAATTACATTAATGGAATTGGGCCTGCCTCGAGCAGCTGTTCGTTCGTATCATCTCAGTGCAAGAAACTACCGACAAACCAAAAATAGATATAGCCCAAAGTTGCTTCAAATCATTTCCAGGACAATTTTATATCGAACGTTCGCCGTTTGCCTCGTTTTTGCCAGGTCGTTCCGGAAAGTATCCAGCTATTTTGAGAACTGGCTGTGCGACCTTGATCTAAATTCAGAAGAGATCTTAATGAGCATGCGTGAAAAGAGCATCCTGTAAATTCTTTCCATATCTTTTACAGATTTCCGCCCCACCCACATTTATCTCTCGGCACACCCTTCACTACACTACAGATTTGGATCCCTGTAACTTCTGTTTTTTTTTCCGTCGAATAGGAAGATATTTCAGACCGTGGACGGGATTAAGGAGAACGTTAAAAGGGTGGCTGATACCAATCCAGAAAGAAGAATTTATATGCTGCCTTGAGAAGCAGAAGAGATGCTGGAATATGTACGTGAGGTAGCAAGGATAGTATTCGAAAGAAAACTATAGTGCCATGGGACTAGGTAGACTATTTTTTGTTAATGCTAAAAGGATATGTCTTTCTCGGACAGTCCACATATTTTGAATAATTGTTCATGATATTTATTAAATTTAGATTAATACTAGACAAGGCGAAAGGCCATAGGGGTACAGATTTCATAGTGTTATATTAATAATCAGAATGGGAAGAAAAAAAAATTTGTCTACCTAGAAAATCAGGATTAACAAAACTTTCTCGTTACGTTGGCTCCAACGCCGACCTCAGGAAAAGATAGCCAATGTTCATTTCAACCACGGACAAAGACCTTATTTAATCACTTTTCAAGAGTAAGGAGGGGAGCACGTTGCAAAAAGATTGTGTCACGTCGATCACCTAGTTCTGGATATGGCTTATCGCCATATCCTTCAACAAGGTCTCTGATCGGGAGATTGAAGGTTTTGGAACCAACTCTGGAACCGACTCTTAATTTAATTGCTGTTGTTCCCAGGTCCACTCCACCTAGTAGCACCTGTTAAGGTCCCAGCTATGGGCAAATAGTGAAACTCAAACAAAAACAAAAGACTATGAAAGTATAAAAATACATTCTTATAGTAAAATACTAGCCATACATTTTAATATATAAAAAAAAATGGCCAGCAATACATTTTATCTGTAGCTGAAGGCATACAATTGCGTTCAAAATATACTTAGTTGTAGCCATAAAATTGTTCCGAAATATTTAGATTTCGGCATTAAATAACACATAGAGGTTGGTATGCCGTTAAACAAAACCAACCAACGTCGATCACCGAAGTCGTGAGAGCACTCCTCACCCACTAAAATCAGCGTTTGTTTTTATCTACCTGGAATCGAACACCGACAGTTGGAAATAAAGGGAAATACCTTTTTTTCACCATTTGTATATCTATGCTTAGACCGAATAAGAGAAATAAGTTGATTGAGTTGCATCATTCTTTCAAGTTGGGACAGTGTCCTTACGAAGGAAATCAGTATGCAAAAATGTGGTGTTTTTTTGCGGGTGCTGTATTTTTTGTTCATTTGTTTGCTTGTTTTTTTGTTTTTTGGACAGGAGTAGACGTTTATCCCTTGTTTCCTGTTTAGTGTTTTAAGATTGATTTTCCGGTTTCTTGTAAAGTCATCTTTTTTTTTCTTTTTTTTTTTATTTAAAGCTTTTCACCCCAAGCAAGGCTGGAAGCCACTAACACGCAAGGGGTTACAGAAGGTTTGGAGGAAGAGCAGGTAGGAGTGGTAAAGGAGAGGATGTGGAGAAAGATAGTGGATCAAACAAGGCAAGGAGGTTACAGAAGATTTGGAGCGAGAGCAGATAGAAATGAAACGGGGAAAGGATGTGGAGAAGGGAAGTGGATAGATCAAGGCAACTGGAGATGTCGATTGACGTTACACTTAAATAGTTGGAGATTATATTTGTCAGGAAAACAGGAATAAGGAAGGGAGTTCCACAGGCGAGATGTGCGAGACATGAAGCTATTGGAGTAGAAGAGACGTCTACATCTAACAGTTTCAACGGTGGAGGGGTGGGAACGGGATGCCAGCCTCGTAGGACGCTTAAATTCATGAGGCCTGGGAACCAGCGAAAGCAGCTCATCGGAGCAATTACCGTGAAAGTATTTGTAAAAAAGACAGAGCTAGGCAACTCCCAGTAACCCCTTGCGTCTTAGTGGCATTATCGACTTGGTTAGAGTGAATACATTTTTTTAAATTATCATTTGATTTTGTTTTTTCGCTGCTGTTTTACTTCATTGTCGGTTTTTTGTTTTTTTCGCTGCTGTTTGTTTTGTTTTTCTTTCTTCTGATTTTTTGTTACTTTTGCTTCAACATCGACTTCTCGGCACCAGAGGCAGACTACAAGACTTTTTCTTTCAAGATAATTTCTAACGAAGTAAACAATAAAAAAAAAAAGCGTATTGCTTTTATGAAGCAGACTTTTACTTCAGTTTATTTTTCAAGCAAATGTTTTTTCATGTATTTTGGTTTAATTAAATTATTGATTATTCTTTCTATACCCAAAAAACATGCTTGGACGAAATACGCAAAATAAATCCATCAGTTCCTGCTGTCGTTCATTTAGCCGAGTTCGAATTCCAGTCGGGTTTGTTACATTCACATACTCACAAATAATCTTGGAAAAGGTATGAATGTATCTCTTCCCCTCAGCTATGGGTTAACTAGTAGAACTTTTACCTCGAAACATCATTGTTATTCTCAAAAAATTGTTAATGCAATATTCACTCGCAAAACAAAATTATTCTTACAATTATATTACAGTATATTTCGGCTTTAAATAACCCACAATATGTTAAGAAATGTCTTGATAATCCGTAAAAAATGTGTTAATAACTGTCTTGATAAGCCGTATGTGTTGATAAGCCGTATAATTGTGTTGATAAGCCATAAAAACATGTTTTAATGTGTTGATAAGACTTAAAAAATATGTTTATAAATGTGTTGATAAGCCGTAAACATGTGTTTATAAATGTGTTGATAAGCCGTAAAAAACATGTGTTAATAAATGTGTTGATAATTTGTTTAAAATGTGTTAATAAATGTGTTGATAATCCGTATAAATGTGTTGATAAGCTGTAAAAACATGTGTTGATAAACCGTAAAAATGTGTTTATAAATGTGTTGATAAACCATAAAAAATGTGTTTATAAATGTGTTGATAAGCCGCAAAAATGTGTTAATAAATGTGTTGATAATCCATTTAAATGAGTTGATAAGCCGTAAAAAACATGTATTAATAAATGTGTTGATAAGCCGTAAAAATGTGTTGATAAATGTGTTGATAAATGTGTTGATAAATGTGTTGAAAAAAATTTAAAGTGCCTGTAATGTAATCGATCCTTACCTGACCCCGCGACTTTATTAACATCCATTTACTCAAGTTCTCTAGGTAGTTTACGGGTTGTTTTCCTCTGTACCTCTTGTCTTCCATCTGTACTGTGAGTATCAAATTTTCCAAGCCCTCTTTCCTCATTATGTGCCCTAGAAATTTTAACTGCCTCTTTCTTAAATATAAGTGTCCCGCCTGTTTCCATTTTCTCTAAAACTTTGTCTCTGCTCACATGATCGGTCCATAGTATTCTCAGCATCCTTCTGTATAACCATATTTCTGTTGCTTCAAATCCCATCTTCATGTGCGATGAGATTATCCAGCATTCACTGTAATAGAGGAAAACGGATATTACATAACAGTTCAGTACTTATTTTCTTTGTACTATAATATATTTAAATATGATCAGACGAGAATCGTGCTTCAGAGGAATTTCGATGAAGGTTTTATGTGCAAATTGACAAATGGCTGCGTGTTTTTTGCTTTTTTTTTCCTTTTACACATTTCCAGACTCGTTCTAGTTTGAAAATCAATAGTATTGTTCTCAGTGTGTTTAATACATGTTTCTGTGTACTGTTGTCTGTTTGTCACATGTGCATAGCTGTGAGCGCCTGTGTGCCTATATCCATGTGTGAGAAAGTATGGGCGTTTATATATACTTCAGTGCGTGGCTGTTCGGCAGTCTACACAAGTATGGGTGTTGCCTGTGTGTCTGTTCTCCGCTGTACTCATTCACCAACAATAAGCATAGATACACACAATTGAGTAGACGCAAATATGTACACATTTTCTGATTGGTTCGTGGATTGAAGCAGGTTTTATTCATGCTTGCCTCTGTATATTCATTTTCAGTTTTTACATAACTAATTACCCTTTCTATCTCTATGTTTATCACAATCTATTCATATGCCTCTCTCTCTCTCTCTCTCTCTCTCTCTCTCTCTCTCTCTCTCTCTCTCTCTGTCCCTATCTATCTATCTATCTATCTTACATATATAGAGAGCCGAGTTCGAATTCCAATCGAATCCATTACATTCACTTACGTGCTAACACCCTTGGGAATGGTATGAATCCTCTTCTTCTCCCTCCTGCTATGGGTAATTAGCAGGACAGATTAGGTTCTATAGCCTTGGATAGCAACTGGTCTAGGAGAAGGACAACTCTGAATTCAAAACCTACGGAATTGTTGTTTGGGGACCTTGTGGTACGTAGGTTGCCATGTCTGTATTCGGCCCTTCAAAAAGTGTGGTTGGTTCTGCACAAAACCTTCACCACAATAATCAAATCATATGTGCTGGTGTCTGGGCTGTCGTTTCCTAAGAACTGAGTTACTGACTCTCATACGCCTAATACGACAGGAGAGTCCACTATATATATATATATATATATATATATATATATATATATATATATATATATATATATACACCCCTCCAAAAATGGCAAGGCCAAATTCCTTTGTTTTTGTTTTGTTGTTCACTGAAGGTATTTGGATTGAAGATCAAAAGATGAATAAGAGACAAGCGTTCAGAATTTCAGCTTTTATATCCTAGTATTTACATTTAGATGTGTTATACACTTTAGTGTATACCACCTTTTGTATCAGATCACCACATTTTTAGATGCGCGAATGTAATGGGACACATAGTCTTAAAATAAATAACATTTAATATTTGATTGCATAACCCTTGCTTGTAATAACTGCATCAAGCCTGCGACACATTGACATCATCAAACTGTTGCATACTTCATTTGTGATACTTTTCCAGACTTTTAACGCAGCCTCTTTCAGTTCTTGTCTGTTTCGGTGGGGTTCTTCCTTCAACCTCCTCTTCAAGAGGTGAAATGCATCCTCTATTCGGTTAAGGGCCAGTGAATGACTTGACCAGTCTAAAACTGGACACTTTTTCACCCTGATGAAATCCTTTGTTATTATGTTGGCAGCATGCCTCGGTTCATTTTCTTGTTGTTTGATAAACTTCTTCCCGATTAATTTGCATGCATTTCTCTGTGAATCGACAGACAAAATGTTTCTGTATACTTTTGAATTCATGCTACTGCTAACATCATGAGTTACATCCTCAATAAATATGAATGAGCCCGTTCCAGAAGCAGCCATGCAACTCCAAGCCAAGACATTGCCTCCACCATGTTTCACACATGATCTTGTATGCATTGGATCATAAGCAGATCCTTTCTTTCTCCACAATTTGACCTTCCCATTCATTTGCAGAGATTAATCTTGGTCTTATCTCTCTTTTGGGTCATTGTTTTGCTGTCATAAATTTCCATCCGATTAGTTTGAATGCATGTCTCTTTAAATTGCCAGACAAAATGTTTTTTGTAGACTTCTGAATTCATGCTGCTGCTAGCATCATGAGTTACACTATCAATAAATAAGAATGAGCCTGTTCCAGAAGAAGCCATATAAGCTCCAGCCAAGACACTGCTTCCACCATACTTTATAGATGAGCGTGTATGCTTTGGATCATAACAATATCCTTTCTTTCTACACACTGACCTTTCATTCACTTTGGTGGAGATTAATTTCGGTAACATTTAATATTTGGTTGCATAACTCTTGCTTGCAATAACGGCATCAAACCTGCGACCCACTGACATCACCAAACGAGTGCATTCTTCATTTGTGATGATTTCTCCAGTCTTTTAACATAGCCACTTTCAGTCCTTGTTTGTTTCGAGGAGTTTCTTTTTTCGGTGTCCTCTTCAGGAGATGAAATGCATGCTCTATTGGGTTAAAATCCGGTGATTGACTTGGCCAGTTTGAAACTGTCCACTTGTTTTCTCTGGCGATGTTCTTTGTTGTGTTGGCAGTATGCTATGGGTCATTGTCCTGCTGCATGATAAAATTCCGTCCGATTAGTTTGGATGCACTTCTCTTTGAATTGGCAGATCAAATGTTTCCGTAAAATTCTGAATTCATACTGCGGATACCATCATCAGTTACATCATCAAAAAATAAGAATTAACCTGTTCCCGGAACAGCCATATAAGCTCAAGCCAAGACACTGCTTCCAACATACTTTATAGATGAGCGTGTATGCTTTGGATCATAACAATATTCTGTCTTTCTACACACTTTGACATTTCCATGACTTTGGTAGAGATTAATCTTGGTTTCATCAGTCCATAAAACTTCCGTCCAGAACTTCTGTACTTCCTTGCAGATTCCAACCTGGCCTTTTGATTCATATTGCTGATTTGCATCTTATAATATATCCACCCTATTTCTTTCTGCTCTCGAAGTCTTCTTCAAACGGTGGATTGTAAAACCTTCACCCCGACACTGTGAAGGTTGTTGGTGATGTCACTGTGTGTTATTTGGGTTTTTTTCCACACAGCTCTCACAATGTTTCTGACATCAACAGCTGTTATTTTCCTTGGCTGACATCTGTCTATGTCTGCTGCTAAGTACACTAACATTCCCCTCATTATCTCCAGTGCCCCATTTTTGTGTTGTCTCTGATTAATTCGCTGAGCAAACCACCTGACGAGACCCTGGCCGTCGAAACCGCGGTAGTGTTCCAATCAGCATTTTATCTTTTTAAGATATTAAATCGCTCGTGAATATGAATGAGCCTGTTCCAAGACACTATCACCACCATGCTTCACAGATTAACTTTTCTGGTTTGGATCATGAGCAGATTCTTTCTTTCTCCACACGTTGGCCTTTACATCCCTTTGGTAGAGATTAATCTTGGACTCATCATTCCATAAAACTTTCTTCCAGAACTTTTATCGCTCATCTCTGTATTTCCTCTTCAAATTCTAATCTGACATTCCGATTATTACTGCTGATGAGTGATTTGCATCTTGTGGTATGGCCTCTATATTTCTGCTCTTGAAGTCTTCTTCAAATGGTGGATTGTGAAACCTTCTCCCCCACTGCACTGTGAAGGTTGTTGGTGATGCCATTGACTGCCGTTTTGTGGTTTCTCTCTCCTACAATGTTTCTGTCATCAGCTGTCGTTGTTTTCCTTGGCCGACCTCTTCTATGTCTGTTTTTTCAGTACACCAGATGGTTATTTCTTTTTCAGGACATTCCAAACTGTTGTGTTGGCTATGCCCAATGTTTGTCCAATGGCCCTGATCGATATTCCTTCTTTTCTCGGGTTCAAAATGGCTTGATTTTCTCCCATAGACAGAGATTTTCTCCCATAGACAACCCAAGTTTAACATATCTAAATGTAAATACCAGGAAATAAAAGCTTGTTTGAAGTCACTACCACCACCATGCTTTACAGATTAACTTTTCTGCTTTGGATCATGAGCAGATTCTTCCTTTCTCCATACTTTGGTCATTCCATCACTTTGGTAGAGATTAATCTTGGTTTCATCAGTCCATAAAAGTTTCGTTCAGAATTATGTCGCTCATCTCTGTACTTCCTTGCAAATTCCAATCTGGCTTTCTGATTCTTACTGCTGATCAGTGGTTTACATCTTGTGCTATATTCCTGCTCTCAAAGTCTTTTTCGAGCAGTGGATTGTAAAACCTTCACCCCTGCACTGTGAAGGTTGTTGGTGATGTCATTGTGAGGTTTGGTCATTTAGTTAGATTTTGAAAAGTGGTTCGAGCCGAACATTTTTCAACACCTAACTCTCTGCCTATCTATATATCTCTCTTTTTCTGCTCTTATCTAAATCTGATATCTTATCATATACCTATCAGCTTCAGTTATTATTTATCACTGCAAGTTTCTGCCGATATATCTAATTTCATACTGATCCCTCTATCAATCTGTTCCTATCAGTCTATATCAATCTGTTCATATCTATGTATCCATCTATGTATTATTTTTTCCTTTTTGTCTCTATAGGTTCAAACCTAGTTCTTGATCTTTTCTTTTCATTTAAGCACAAACAGCTCAGAGTTGAAAAATGATTATTTTTACAGAAATAGACTGGAAAATCACTTCGGTCAAGTCAAGATTTAAAACGCATGTGTAATAAAATATGCAGTTGGTTTGGGGATTTTTCTACTGTCACATTCTAACCGAAAACTGTTTCATGTTACTTAAGATAATCCCCAACAATAATCTTAAGTAATCCAGTTTCCTTTCAAGATCTTCGGTCGATCATTTATAACTGTGGTTTTACTGCAAAAAATGCGTTCAACCGATATTTGATTAGTTACGGCTTGTCTCGACATTGTATTTAAGGTTTTTCTTTATTAAAATTTCGGGTTATCTAACAGACTTTGTGGCTAAGTTTATGCTTTATTAATGTCCCGGGTTCTCTCAAAGATATTGTGGTCAACGATTTCGCTTGATTAATAATCCTGGTTGTCTAAAAGTTTTTATGGTCCAGTTTATGGTTGACTGAAGAAAAAAACATTATTAGATTCATGCTTTAAATCGTTCCACTGTGGTCATGCTTCATTGATGTTTCAATTTCTTTTAAAGAAATTTTGATCACGACTATGGATGTTTAACAAACTGTATTGTCTAAAAGATATCGGAGGTCAAGTTTATGCTTGATTAATAACTCTGGTTGTTTAAAAGACATTGTCGCCAAATTTATGCTTGATTAATAACTCTGGTTGTTTAAAAGATAATATGGTCAAGTTTATATTTGATTAATGTCCCAGACTGTCTAAAAGATACTGTGTTCATGAAAGGAAATTAGGAAGTATCTTGGAAGTGTTTTAACAGATGACGGAAAGTGTGGCACTGAAATCCAAAGACGTATTGGGATAGTCAAGCTAAGCAGAGTATATAGAAACAAGGAAAAGAGCACTAAACTGCGACACGATATATATGTCTTCCTGCATGGCAGCTAGCGCTGGACGATCTCCTCAAAGATGAAGAGGAGACTTGAATCAACAGAAATGTAGTTCTACAGAAGGATACTGAGGATACTGTGGACCGAACATGTGAGTAACGACGAAGTTTTGGAGAAAATGGAAACAAAAAGTAAAGTAATACTTAATATCAGGAAGTGACAGTTGAGGCTTCTGGGGCATATAATGAGGAGAGATGGCTTGGGAAATCTGATACTCATGGGACAGATAGAAGACAAGAGGGACAGAGGAAAACAAAGCATGATATACTAAATGGGTAGCGGAACATAGCTGAGGAGAAATAACTGTTGTAGCATAACTACGGACGATGATGGGTATGTCCCCATTCTCATAAATACAGTAGTAAATACTGTATGTTGGTCTGCAGTCGAAGATTCGTCTCCAGCTGTGCTGGCTAAAAATGGGCATGATATATGACATATCCTGGTGGATTAAGCAAGAACCGTTATGTTAAGAATGATATAAAACACATGCTGGTGGATTAAGCAAGAGCCACTATATTGGGCTTTATATAAGACGCACGCTTGTATATACAAATGATAAAACCGCATTAATCTGATGTCATAGATTTACGTAAAATTTGCACACTCACTGACAGACAGCTAACTTTATATGAGAGTTTGATGAAAAGTATTCTACTCCACACATTTCCAAAAATCAATTCAAATGAACAAACAAGATTTTTTTCATCTAACTATATTTTCTTTATCTATTATTTATGGTGAGGGAAGTAACTTCTTGGTCCGGAATAGAAATTTTCAGCAGTGTATCGTTTATTTAATTTTCAGGATTTCGTACGGACACACAAACTTTGAGTTTTATATATTAGACGTATGACATTACAAAATAGGGTTCACATTTATTCTCTGACAAGCCTAACAAAAACGATAATAAAGGGTGTTGTCTTTTTCACAAGTTATCATCAGCGTTATCTTGGCTTTCTGCAAAACATTTGCGTTTAAAATGCCTTTATATCCCAATGATAATACAATGAACGTTATTTGCTTTTCTTCTTTTTATTACTGGAATACATACGCTTTTGAACACTAGCGGTATCTTTACATGACCAAGTGACGCCCAATGACCAAGGTCAAGTGACAGCAAGCTTCTTCAAAACGAGCACTCACTATTTTTGTCTGTTTCAACATTGCTGCTACCATATCAGGACTGTTGCTGCCCAATCTACACTTTTCAGCCTCGACGACGTTAAAACGCGGCCTTGTGGATAATGAATTATTTCCCAAACTCCAACCCGTTTCCCACAGACGAAACGTTGCTAACCTCATGCTGTTTTCATGGCAAATCTTCAGACGAGATACATTCCACCAATTGATACGTTCACAGCTAGGACCCGCCATGCCACCCACGCAGAGTCCACTCACGCTCATTCCTTTCGTGTTCTGTTGGAGAACAAACAGTAAGCTCCACTGAGACCGCTTCTTTCCCAGACTGACACTTTGCGCAACAGACTCCCGAGATGATGTTTTCCCCGATCACTACGGTCTTCCTAATCTATTGTCAGTTGTTATCTATCCTATCTTGAAAATCTACACTTCTTACTTCCACCTCTTACAACCTCAATCAGTAACCCTCTACTTTGAGTGGCTCTTGGGTCTTGTATTTGGTGAACTATAATATATTTTTTAAAAGTTTGAGCAGTTTCTTTCTCGGATTTCCAATTCTTCTATTCTTTTTTTATGTCGGATGTTCGGAACCGTTCCAAGCACTCCAGTTCTTATGACATGATAGTCATTCTCATGCCATGCTCTGCTGTTGCCTGACTTCCTTGACAATATCCTGATAATTGTCCAGTTTCTTGATGTCTTCCATATTGACTCTTCGCTTTACTGTACGGTAACATCCGAAATCTGACAGTTCGTCATGACTTATTTACGATAACTCGGCCGAGTCTCCCGGCAAGTCCCCAAAGATATTGCAATTTTTTTTTTTTGTTTGTTTGTTTGTTTTTGCGTATTTTTTTTTTTTTTGCTTCAGAGAAAGTTTTTTGTGGGAGGGGGGGGATCACGCTTATAACATTTACTTGCATGCCAGTCGAATCTAAGTCATTTGCATGATTCCCAGTGATTAACCTTTCCTACCCAAACAAGTTTATTTTCGTTTTCTTTTTTAGTTTACTTACTATGTTCACTTATTATAACTTTTAGGTCATCGTTGGTGATCGAGTGACAGCTAGTCTCCAAATATTTCTTCTCGGTATATAGTAATGCTGGTGTCTAAATTATTTCACTTGACAGGTGTGTTTGTGCGCGCACGCGCACGTCTCTGTGTATTTGTGTATGTGCATGGCGGCTCTTAGCAGCGAAGATCTGAACTAGTGAGATTAAGCAATATAGCACGTGTGAATATTTGCCATTTTTTTGTTTTTGTTTTGTTTTTTTTTAGGTAACAATGATTTTTCCAGATACAGATTCTACTAATTAACACATAGCTGGAAGGAAACGAACTCAGCTCGCCGTTTCCGCATTTCGAGTCGCTATCCATTGCACCACTCGCATATGCACAATAGCAAAAGAGTAGCGATAAGTTAGCAATGTTTCGTATGTGGGAAAAGCTGCTGCACGGTGAACAATAAATCATCACCCACAAGGCCGCGCAAACTAAGATCAACTTCAGCTCCAGTTACTAGCGGAGAGGGAGATGAAATGTTTTCCAGAATTTGTTTTTCTTAAGGATGTCTGTGTGTCCTCGTCTGTTTGTGTATTTATGTGTGTGTGTGTGTATGTGTCCGTGTGTCGCTGTGTTTGTGCATCTGTGAGGCGGTGTTTGAGCTTGCATCTGTGCCTGCGTGTGTCTGTATGCGTGTTTCTGAGTTTGTGTATTTGTGTCTGTGTCTGTATGATTGTGTCTTTGTGTCCGCACGGCGAGGTGCTTGGCCCCAAAATTCAACGAATTTAAGAGACGAATTCTTAAAGAAAGAAACAATTCGGAGAAAATGAGATTACTAATTTCCTGGTGGAATCTTATCTACGAATGTGAGACTCGAGAAACTTGAGAGATAAACAGATTGATCAATTTCTTTCAGATCCCTCAAAGTTTTAGGGTAGAACCTGATACCATTTCCACGAGTATATATATATATATATATATATATATATATATATATATATATATATATATATATATATATATTCTTACACTACAGAGTGTTTATATGTATTTGTATACGATCGCTCGCTCGTATACGTACGTATATTTATTTACCCATTTGGTTATGTGTATATAAAATATACATAAGTGGCCTGACGATTGCGTCTAGCATGAAACAGCCTGTCGCCTCTAAGTGATCACTTCAATGTTCACTTATATATATATATATATATATATATATATATATATATATATAATACGCTGTCAATTAGAATATGTAAGTAATTACTACAAAACTCTACATTTTGTTTCGACGTTTAAATAAAACGTCTCTTCAGTTAATTAACAATTAAATATTTATTGCTCAACTCTTGTATTGAACGCTGCTTTAAATTAATGTTTTGAACGTTGTAATTTTATTCTTTGTTCTTTTAAATTTTGATATATACATATGTATATGTGTGTGTGTGAGTGTGTGCGTACTCTGTACGATTCAAATATGCGTGTGTGGAAAGGGTAAGTTGTATTGTCTGCAAGAGCACGTCTTTCCGTCGCTTGTTCTTTTAACGCCTCCGCATTCTTTAAATCTTTTGTAATAACGAAGAATGCAAAGATTCTCTCTCAGGAAGACGTATATGACAAGCCAGACAAACGATGCCCCACTTTGCGTCTAACTCGAAATGTATGGCACCCAGGCTGGTAGCTCATCGCCTGTTAGCCAGCCAACTCACAAATAATACCAGCTGATCAACTAGCAGCAGGACAGGAGCAGAAATAGTCGTTTTAATCCTTGTCTCTGCGCTTGTATACGGAAAATTCTGTTCGCTTCTTAATTCACCTATACTAAACACAATGTGCGTAATTGAATGACAAAATGGAAAAGAATTTCTATGTAACTCGTTTCGCCTTCAAAAAGAATTTCATCAGACTAAAGTAATTTTGTTATTGATGGAATTATATATATATATATATATATATATATATATATATATATATATATATATATATATATATATGTGTGTGTGTGTGTGTGTTCGTTGTGATGTTCATGTTTTACTCTTTCACAAACATGAACACTACAACACTTACCTAATTAACAATAGCCTGATGTCGAAAGTACTCGGATAATAAAATAAAATATGAATCAACACGGCGTTTTCCTCTCGCATTTCAATAATCACACAAAAAAGCTTACTCGTGAATATGAAAGGATACTATGGAGACTAAGTAGACAGAACATGTAAAAATCATTCAACGAAACCTGTCTTAATGAAAATATGCTGCCGAAATATACACATACATACATATATATATATATATATATATATTATATCAAGTTGCCTGACGATTGCACTAGCATGAAACAGACTGTCGCCTCTAAGTGTTGACTTCTATGTTCACTTTTATATTTATATATATATATATATACACATACATATATATATATACATACATATATATATATACATATATATATATATATACATATATATATATATACATACATACATATATATATATACATACATACATATATATATACATACATACATATATATATACATACATATATATATATATACATACATATATATATATATACATACATATATATATACATATATATATATATACATACATATGTATATATATATATATACATACATATATATATACATACATATATATATATACATACATATGTATATATACATACATATATATATATACATACATATATATATACATACATATATATATATACATACATATATATATATATATATATATATATATATATATATATATATATATATATATATATATATATGATTAATACAAATATGAAATTTGTCACTTAGCTTACTGATGTCATTTTCAGCATCCTGACTGTAGAGGTTTTGCAGAAGGACCATCCCGCAATTGCTTCGTCTACTCGTCAGGAGATTAAAACAAATGTGTGTGTGTGTGCGTGCACGCGCGTGTATGTGTGTGTGTGTAGGAGAAAAAGGAATATAAACGTAAACAGCGGCGTTATTTGCGCACCGGGGAAAGGAAACACTGAGCATGTGAGGACTCTAAATTTAAGAATTTCTGTCGTCCAACGTGTCTAGATGCAGAATTCAACCGATTTCCTTCAGTTTCTTAACGCTTATTTTTTTCCTTTGCTTGCGTCGCTGCTGCTTTTAAATGTCCCACGCTACCAGCAACAAAACATTTGTTAAAAATGAGAAATGTCGCAAGATCGTAGAGGGAAATGTATTTTTATGTGTGTATCAGATTTTATTAAGCAAATCGATTTTTTTCTTAATAAAATTAGTATTTACAAATCAGTGTTAGTCAAATTATCAGGATATATTTATATGATGAATATACCGTATGTATTTCAGCCGATAATATCTGTTTTTATTCTAAATATTTAGAATATATTTATTTGGTGGAATAATATTTTATTTTCAAATTCTTGAGTTACTAATCATATAATAAAAAAGTTATATATAATAATAGACTTATTAATATTTATTTTTTAATGTCAGATATATAAAGATTGTCATAGGCCGTAAGAAACATATGTAACCCTAAATGTAACGTGATACTGTAAATTTGTTAAGCGATGGGAATACAAATTAGATAATGTAAAAGGGGTGAACAAAAGGTTGGTTCATTTATTCACATTCTACGGTTTAGCAACCCTTTGCAGGTTATTTAAAGCCAGAAAATATTTTTTGATTTTAAGAATTCTGGGTGAGATCATAATCATTTAGTGATACAAGTTTTATTAATTAACCCATATCCGGGGGAAAAGAGGTGGTTTCATACCTTTTCCAAGTGTCTTTGGACATAGGTAAATATAATGAACCCGAATGGAATTGGAACTCGGCTCTCCGATTAACAATTCCGAGCCATCAACCATTGCACCACCCACACATCCAAGCTTAGAGTACCTGGTATTTCTAAGTGGACATCCATCTCGGTGGGGATTGGCTTCGACGTTGCCTAACTTCGGTGATCGTACAAAAAAAAGAGAAATGAAAAAACATTGGCAAGATAAGAACACAGAGAAACCTAAGACAAAAGTGCAAAGCTGGTGTTTTGATTGTAAACTGAGATTATGTAGAATTATATATGAATGCGACCAAACTACCACTTTTAAGTAAATATCCCAAGGCCGGAGCGTACAACGGCCGAAACGTTGTGACAAATATGGCGACAAAGATGAGGACAATAGTCCGACTAATGTAAATACTATAAAAAGAAAAGTTACACTTTATGCTTGCACAATTAAAAGTAACACAACCAAGTTATTACCAATATTTTTATAAGAATATATATTTGTTGAAGCTGAAATTCACATTGTATATTGGACATATAAATATATCGTGAAATATTTACCAAAATTGTTATTTTCGTTGTGTACAGTCAGAGTAATGCCACATTTATTCAGCCTTTGTGTTTTCCATTGCTGTAGCTGCAAAAGAGGCATCAGCGTTAGGATTTCTTGTGGAACGATAGATTAAGTGATTAACATATTGGTTCGAGAATTTGGTGGTATAGTAATTGTGAGTTCAATCTCTGGACTGGGTAGTACATATACAAACACAATGAAAACAATGCGAACATTAACTGAGCAGTAACAAAAAGAAGAATGAGATATGAACAGCAGAGCAAGAACAATCTAAATGTCTATTGAATAAAAAAAAACTACCTGGATCCGCTGACACCTGATGAAGGCTGAAGAGCACAACGACCGAAATAATTATTTAAATAATAAAGTGCAATAATATTCGCTGATATAAGAAAGTGTATCGAAAACAAATACTATGATTTTAATGAAATTTGGCACTGCACTCAACAGTCGTTCAAGGTATAAAATGCTTTTAAATTGGTTAGGGTATTATGTATACTTTAAGCTGTATCTCGGGAACATAGGTACATATATATATATATACATACAAGATTAGAGATTTAGTATTATATAGATATAGTATATTTGGGTTATAAAACTTACCGGATGTTTTATAAAGCTATGATTAATACCGGAATTTTATAAACCTACAATTAATACAGGATTTTAATATTAATTTAGACAACTCTTTCGGATGCCATGCAGACTTATTCATCTTCAGTGTGTTAAATAATAAGTCAGTCAGTTATGTGCTATGCGCTTAGGTGATCATGTATCTTTCGATACATGACTGACGAGACAGATTTTTTTTCCCAGCAGTAGATTGCCATTTCTTTCTGCGGTAGACCAATTGTCATCCAAGGCTATAGAAACCGTTCTGTCCTGCGAGTTACCAATAGCTGTGGGGAGAAGGATTTATACCTTTCCCAAGGGTATTAGCACGTAAGTGAATGTAATGGATTTTACTGGAATTCGAACTCGGCTCTCCGATTCCTCAATCCGAGCCGCTATCCATACAAATAAGGTTGATTTGACGCCGTGTGCGTGGTTTGACAGCTCCTGGCCGTGAAGATTTTGAATTGGTAGAAATAAGGAAAGTAGCTTCAGTGAATATTTGCGATAGTAATAACGATAGCGTTTTGATTGATTGATTTCTTTGTTTGTTTTTTATTTTACGGCTTATCAACTCTTTGTAGGTTATTTAAAGCCGAAACATATTTTTAATTGTAGAAATAATTCTTCTTTTTTTTTGCGAATGAATATTGCATTAACAATTTTGGGGAGGTAACAATGATTTTTTTCAGATACATGTCCTACTATTTAACTCATGGCTGGAGGGGGAAGAACTTGACTCTCGGATTTCTCATTTCGAGACACTATCCATTACGCCATCCGCACATCCACAATGGCGATAGGATAGCGAGAGGCTAGAAACGTTTCATCTGTGGGGAAGGGGTTGCAAAGTGGATAATATTTCATCGCCCACAATGTCGCGTAATCGCTTTTGAACTCTGTCACGGGAAATTAAAATGAACCTCAGCTCAATTTACATACAAACGGGGCGGGGTTGAAATGTTTTTTGCAAAACCTGACGAAACATCAGTTTTTCTTAAGGATGTCTTGGTGGGGTTGAGAACTTGTCAGTACTACCCTATTATAGCACGTTGCATTTGGTTACATACGATTAAAAGTCGTTCAAATCTTACATTGGTATACAAGATGAAATGTCTCTGGTCGTCACAGCTCAGCCTATTGATTTTTTTTCCTGTGGTGTGTGCACGTGTGTGTGTATGTGTATGCATGTGTGTGTGCGTGTATGTGTGCGTTTGTGCGTGTGTATCTGTTCGCAATTCTATGTGTGTGTTTGTATATAATTGCCCAAGGGGGGTGTATCTATTCGCAAATGCGGGTATGTATATGCATGTGTATGTTTTGTGTAATTTTCCAGGTGCGTGATGGTATGTGCATGTGTGTGTATCTGTTCGCAATTGCGTATGTATGCATGTGTGTGCTTGTGTGTAATTGCCCAGGTGTGTGTGTGAGTGTGTGTGTGTATCTGTTCGCAATTGCGAGTGTGTGCATGCATGTATGTTTTTGTACATAGGTGTGTGCGTGTGTGTGTGTGTGTATGCATGTGTGTGCGTTTATGTGTGCATATTTGTTTGGGTACGTGTTTGTGTATGTGAGTGTGTGTGTGCATCTGTTCACGTTTCCATGTGTTTGCGTGTGTTGTGTTTGTGTATGATTGCCTATATGTGTTTTTGTGTGTGTGTGCATGTGTGTGTATGTGAGTGCGTGTTCGTACATGCGTGTTTATCATGTTATGTCAACGAGATTAATATGCGTATCTATCTATCCGCTGAAATGGATTCGATCTGATCGAGGTACCTGAAAGAGAAAATAAAATTCCTATAACGTATACGAGTTGATGATCGAAAATCAATCAAGATATGTTTAATTATTTAATTTAGTTTATTAATCTCGACTTTCTTGTTGATTTGATGAAGGATTGGGGAAGAAAGTATATCAACAGGATTCTCCTTTTTTTATCCATTAATCAGCTTGATTAATCAAATAAGCTTTAATTAATATCGATGTAATTAACAAACTATAGAAGAAGATGACTATCTAGAGAAGCATCGGAAAGATCAGTGTTCATTTGTCTTAACACAGACAACATCGAGGGGGAATTTAGGTGTCATCGTGTTTTGAAATGTTTCAGGCCTTTATTCTTTTGGATACTGCTCTCTATTTAATCATCTAATCTTTCTCTCGCTTTCTCCTTAATCTCCCCCACCGCATAGTCCTTAAATCTAGCATTTTCAATCTAGCATTTTTCGTTCTTTTTATTTCTCTATTTTACTAGAAATGATTCTCTCTTTTTCTTTCTTTCTTTCTTTCTTTTTTTCTTTCTTTCTTTCTTTCTTTCTTTCTTTTTTTCACTCATGCAATCATGGACATTCAATTTTCACGTCATCTCTTTCTCTCTCCTCATTTTTTTTCGTAATCCGTACCCCATATCTAACTGAAAAGCAGTTATCAATTATATTCAATGTTTAATTAAATGCATAAATGCATTATTCTCTTAAATACATGAACATGTGCAAAAATAGATAGATAGATAGATAGATAGATAGATAGATAGATAGATCTGAGCAGACTGAGATAGATAGATAGATAGATAGATAGATAGATAGATAGATAGATAGATAGATAGATAGATAGATAGATCTGAGCAGACTGAGATAGATAGATAGATAGATAGATAGATAGATAGATAGATAGATAGATAGATAGATAGATCTGAGCAGACTGAGATAGATAGATAGATAGATAGATAGATAGATAGATAGATAGATAGATCTGAGCAGACTGAGATAGATAGATAGATAGATAGATAGATAGATAGATAGATAGATAGATAGATAGATAGATAGATCTGAGCAGACTGAGATAGATAGATAGATAGATAGATAGATAGATAGATAGATAGATAGATAGATAGATAGATAGATAGATCTGAGCAGACTGAGATAGATAGATAGATAGATAGATAGATAGATAGATAGATAGATAGATAGATAGATAGATAGATAGATAGATAGATAGATTGTTTTGTTTTGTTTTTGGGTTTGTTTTTTGTGTTTTGTTTTGTTTTTCCATGTGTTATATTATCAAAGAGATAAAAGTCTGATAATTTTAAGGGTGTTGTTTGCCATGATTATGGTTGTAGAGAGTTTGTAGAATGTTATCTGTGGAAATTATATCCTTTAAGTATGGCTAAATTCTTGTTTAATATATATATATGGGGAAAATGGGGAAAATGTATGACAAAGCGGAAAAAGTTTACTTGTGTCCTTCACAAGTAAACTTTTTCCACTTTGTCATATAATTTACTCGATACTGTTCTTGATATATAAAAATATACATCGTCATCTCATATATATATATATATACATATGTGTGTGTGTGTGTGTGGGTGTGTGTGTGGGTGTGTACTGATGTAATAGGAAAGAACATTTAGAATGATGACTCAAAGCTCTTTAGTATTTTTGTTTTTATTTTTTAAAAAACACTGCTCGATACAAAATTATAATTATTAAAAAATATATATTATTCCATCGCTACACAGAAATTACTATGTTTCGAAACTGGTCAACCAGTATTCAAGTTTAATTTCAACATTAAACCTTAGCTGTTGGATGACAGTTTCATCCTCAAGTGATGTTTGGACCCAAATATCGCTTGAGAATGTCATCCAACAGATAAGGTTTAATATTGAAATTAAACTTGAATACTGGTTGACAAGTTTCGAAACAGTAATTTCTGTGTCACGATGGAATCATATTTTTTTTTAAATAACTATATAATATATATATATATATATATATATATATATATATAAATAATCTAAAATATATCTATATATGTGTATATGAAGAGAGAGAGAGAAAGATTACGGTGTAAATATGTATGCATAGAAAGATAACTATTTAATTGGCTGGAATTTGTCTTGTAGCGTCTCACGGTTATAAGCATCAATCTCATTACACTTGCAAATATGGTAAATTTAACGTTAAATTTTCACTCCAGTTTGTGTTAGTAATATTCACCACTGGATTAAGTGCATTTACAAAGAAGGAGATTATGTTTGAAAAATATACTTCTGTATAAAACAACTAATTTATTTATCATTAGTGTGCAGATTTATTGATGTACCTATGCCTATTTCGTAGCTTATATGTGGCACAAGGCAGAATGTATGGAGCACGAAGTGAGGACCGAACTCACTACACAGTCGTAATTGATCTAGCGCGACAAGCTAGCTGACCACTGCACCACGTCGAAGTGCCCTTTTTGATATATCTATGTATCAGTATTTATTTCGATACAGTAGTCTGCACAGGCAGTAAGATTTCGAACATTAAACTTATAGAAATTTATGTTGGAATATTTGAGATGAAGACTTATAATTACTATATTCTATGCCCTGCTGTTCGGACTAGCATCCTCATCTTGATTGTTATATTCAAAATGTTTCCGCCATTGTAATATCTGGTGTTCTTCATGCGCCTGTCATTGTATTTGGCAAACTTCTCAGATAATCTGAACTTTTGGTATGACGAGTTTTCATTATTTATGCAGTTTACATACGGACTACTGTACAATGATACGGACAATAGTGCAAGTTAAGCAACGTCGAGCCTGGTCTATACCTAGATGGGTGACCGCTTGGGAATACTAGGTGCCGTAGGCTTGGATGTGCGGGTGGTGTAATTGATAACGGTTCGAAATTGGAATTCCTTTTCCAGTTTGGTTCGTTATATTCATTTACGTGCAAGTACCCCTGGGAAAGGCATGAATCCACCTGTCCCCCCCCCGTCAGCTATGCGTTAATTAGTAGGACTTGTATCATTAAATCATTATTACCTCCAAAATAGTGACTCTCTGAGCAAGAAATTCCATCTTTAAAGAATCATGTAATCAAAGAATAAGCCAGTCTGTTGTAACGGATTTCTGAATATTTATAGGAATTTTTTTTTTTTTGTAAAAATCCTTGAAAAAATAGTTCAAACAAATGTTTGAAGTAACAGGTACATGGAATTCGTCAACCCGGGGGGGGGTAGTCCGTCTAAGAGAAGGAAAACTCTGAGTTTAAACCTCCACTGCCGCCTTTTATTTGTGTTTCGAACGGACATGCTCACTGATTCATTTTTTCACATAGTCTAATTGTTCCAAGTGTGTTGTTGTACTCCTTTCTCTATTTATACATGCTCAGCCAATCCTGATTTCATAGCTTCGCCGTCGTCCTCAAAACAGTATAATCAAATGTTGATAATACACAGTCGTATTTTTCAGACATACCTTCCTACTTAAGTATTTACAATTGACTGAATCTCTGAGCGACGACAAAGTTTTAGAGAAAATGTAAGAAAATGGATACTTATACTTAGCCTCAGAAAGAAATAATTGAAATTTCTAGGGCACATAATGAGGAAAGAGTGATTAGAAAATTTGACACTCACAGGACATATTGAAAGCAAGTGGGATACATGAAAGCAGCGCATGACCTACCTGAGAAGCTTGTGGAAATGGTTGGCAGAACAGGGATTAAGAGAGATAGCGAAAAGACAAACTTAAGAGATTAAGAGGACAGGAAGTTGTGGAGAACCATGGTCGCGCAAGATTGTGTAAATGATTGGTAGGACATGGATTAGGAAAGATAGCAAAAAGTCAATGTTTGCTAAGATCTACAAAGTAAAGGAAGTTGTGGAGAACCATGGTCGAACACGTCTTGAAAGGAAACGACACATAAAAGGAGAGCAAGCTTGTGTAAATGACTGGCAGGATATGGATTAGGAAAGATAGTAAAAAGTCAATGTTTACTCAGAGGTTACAAAGTAGAGGAAGTTGTGGAGAACCATGGTCGCATACGCCCTGAAAGGAAACATCACATAGAAGAACAAGAACAATCTTGTTTAAATGACTAGCAAAACAGGGATTAGAAATATAGCAAAAAGACGAACTTTGCTAAGAGATACAAAAGAGAGGAAGTTGTGGAGACGTAGTTGCTCACGTCCTGAATGGACGCGGCACATAAAGGGAGAAGAAGGTTTGCTTATGTGTGCGTACGAGAGAGAGAGAATCAGATAATATATCTGTTCATATTTACCGGCATAATTCCTGACGTGTTTCTTTGCCTTAAAGTCATTTTCTATTCTGGAAATACCGGAATTTTTTTTTTCTTTCTTTCATTTTCAGTGTTCGTCAATCCCATTCTTACTCCAACCATCAGCCTTCTCTTTCCCACCAATAAATTTCTCGATAAATATATAACTGTAGGTATGGTTATATATAATTCAGTTTATTAATTTAAATATATATCAATCGCCTGATCGATCGATTGATGTCCCACTGAAAAAATACCTATAATTTAATTCCATGCCCCCCTCCCCAGTCTCTCTCTCTCTCTCTCTCTCTCTCTCTCTCTCTCTCTCTCTCTCTCTCTCTCTCTCTCTCTCTCTCTCTCTCTCTCTCAATTACAGAAGCGCTTTATCTGTACTCTTGTCGAATTCTTTCTCTTCGAATTCACTCGTCTTCCATATCTTCAATCAATCTCTTTATTCCTCGCCCTTGCAGGTAACGCTCCCATGAAGACGACACTTCTATCTGTATGAATGAGACGAGACAAAATACACAAAATCATCCCGGATAACTCATCATTGTATGAATTGGGGTACAAATTAATGAAAAATGCTGCGTCTGCCGCAACTGACAGCAGTAGGCGACGAGTTGATTTTTTTTTATTTTCTTTTTTTTATTCTTTCCTATTCATACTCTGTCCTCCTCTCTAGTAATTTTCCGTCTCCCTCACCCACTTCTCTTTTATATTCTCCTCGTACTTTCCTCTGTCGCGGTCTTTCGCTTCCAAGCTATTTATTGTTTTCCATCCCAGCAACACTTGCAGGATTCTTTGTGTCTTTTTTCTTTGGCCTTTTCTTCTTCATTTTTTTATCCTTACATTTTTTTCCTTCTTTCTCTACCACGTTCGTGTTTTCTCTCTTTCTCTTTCTCTCTCTCTCTCTCTCTCTCTCTCTCTCTCTCTCTCTCTCTCTCTCTCTCTCTCTCTCTCTCTCTCTCTCCCATATATATATATATATATATATATATATATATGTTTTCATTCTTTTGTTTTTCTTTGTCTTTATTCATTCGTATTTTTTCTTTCTTTTTTTCTTCCTCTTTTTTGTGGGTTCTTCATGTCTTTTTATTTATATTTTTCGTTTTCATTTTTTCTTTTTTATTCACTTGCAGCTTTCTTTCATTCTTTTTTGTAATTATTTTTCTCTTTCGGTACTTTTCCTTTTTTTAATCTTTTCCATCTCTCTTTCTTTCTTTGTCCTTCTTTCTCTTTCATTCTTTTTTAATCTTTCCATCTTTCTTTCAGTGCCACTTTCTTTTTCTCTTTCATTTCTTTTTTATTTATTTCCATCGTTCTTTCTTTGTCTTTTCGATTTTTCTTTGATTTCTTTTTCCTTCCCTTTTGCATTTTCTTACTTTCTTTGTACATTCGTTTTCTCTTTCATTACATATTCTTTGTTATTCCTTTGCATCTTTCTTTTTTGTCATTGTTTTTTTACTCCTTTCTTTATTCGTCTTTTCTTCGTCTTTTGCCTCCTTTCTTTTTTCTTTCAGAATTTTTCATATCTTGTTTCTTTTCTTCTTTTTTCTTCCTACTTTCTTGATCATTTACATTTTTTCTTTCTTTTTGGTTTTGCCTTTCTTCTTTTTTAATAACTAATTTGATATTTCTTAGCAAAACCCGTTTAAAATGTACGAAATAATTTCAAATTAAGAAAAAAAGCCAAATAATTCAATCGCAAAACAGAAACCCGCCATATTACTTTGAGAAATTTTCAGTTTTGATAAAAATAAACTCTTCTTGATTTTCAAGGGAAATTAACCCTTTTAATCTCTGCCAAACTCTTCTATGTGCCGAGTCCCCTCAGTACGTCGCCGATCATGGCTCTCCACAATTTCAGTCTCTTATAGCTCTTAGAAAAGCTTATCTATTTGTTAGCTCTCCTAAAACCAGTTCTACTAGCCATTTACACAAGCTAGTTAGGTGGGTCATGTGCTGTTTTCCTCTTGCTCCCAGTATAGGTTTTGGATTATTCTGATATCCTTCCAAAATATGTTAAGATGTCCAAGAGTTCTTTTTGACATATTTTATCAGAATATCTATAAACATATAAATACACATAAATTTGTACACACACGCGTATATACGAGCGAGTAGTGAAGGTTTCTTGGTTCAACCCACTTCTCATAGGCTGACCAGAAAGAGCAATCAGAAATTATTTTAGAATCCCTTCTAGTGAGACCGAGCACTTTTCAGCACTCAGTCGTATATATGCCCGTGTGAATGTGCATTATTCCGCATTCTCTTTCAATATACCCGCTTTACCAGCAAAATTGTCCAATTGTTAGATTAAGCTTTGAACCGTTGTATCTTAGAAATGATTAAAGATATCTTACTGGAATTTTCCGAGGTTTTATAAATCTATTGGACTCTACTTTGAACAATAAGAATGTATTTAGCTCTAAGTTGAAATGATGATCCCTCTTGCTGATGTGACCTCCTGATTCAGGTTTCCTTTCTACTGTTTCCTCGTTTTTTAAACTTATTCAGTTCTCTTGATGATTCTTGAATGGACTTTGAAGATGAAAACAAGAGTATGAATGTTGGTTCCATTACTGAAGGCTTGAATGATCTTTTTCCTCTCACCATTGCTCCATTGGAAGATATAGTGGGCCTGACACAAAACGATTTGAACCTGTTTTCTTTCTAGTTGATTAACTCAAAGGGTTTTCAGTGATTCAAATGATGTCAAGATGGCTAAACGTCTTATCTGAAAACATGGAGATAAAAACTCAATTAGTTTAGAGGTCTTTTAGATATTAAACATTTTGTGGGGTGGACAGTTATCACATTCTGTTACACTATTTGGACAATTTTGCTGTTACAGCCGGTATATATCGCTTTAGCTGTATAGATAGATAGATAGATAGATAGATAGATAGATAGATAGATAGATAGATAGATAATGAATAGACTGTGATAGATAGATAGATAGATAGATAGATAGATAGATAGATAGATAGATAGATAGATAATGAATAGACTGAGATAGATAGCTAGATAGATAGATAGATAGATAGATAGATAGATAGATAGATAGATAGATAGATAGATAGATAGATAGATAATGAATAGACTGAGATAGATAGATAGATAATGAATAGACTGAGATAGATAGATAGATAGATAGATAATGAATAGACTGAGATAGATAGATAGATAGATAGATAGATAGATAGATAGATAGATAGATAGATAGATAGATAATGAGAAGTGGCTACCGGGAGTGAAAGTGTGCCAGACATTATTCATACTCGTCTTACAACCCTTTTCTATTTTGCATATTTACTGGATTCATTTTCTATCTGTATGCAGGCGGTTCGCTCCCAGTAACTGGCACGTCGAACTAGAACAGTATACCCCAGTAAGCGAAATAAAGGGTTCAGTTCGACATTCCAACCACCTAAAGAAGGCCGGAGTGTACAACGGCCGAAACGTTTTGATAAATTATTGCGACAAAGATGAGGACAATAGTCCGAATAATGTAAATAATGTACATGATGTATAGTTTCAAGAGTTTTTCTAATAGTAACGAATCTTTAACAGATCATAAAGTAGTAAGTTACTTACTCGTTACTTTCGGTTTTTCTTAAAGAATCTACAAATACTGAAAACGTTACGCTTATCGAAAGTACACAAGTAGGTTGATAAAAAATGTATTTTCATGTTTTCTTTTGTTTCTTTTTTGAACCACTCTCTTTTTCTCTTTTCTTCCTGTTTCTTTTTCTGCTTTCTTATTTGACATTCACTTCCATGGTCTTTTTTTTTGTTTTTATTTCTCTCGAAATTCTTTGCTTTTCTTGGAGCAACTCTCTCAGTAATCGCTCCATCTTTCAAGTAGTTCTAATCTCGTCCGTAGCCAATGTTACACAGCCTGGGGCCAGGCCCTATTTAAAGAGATTAAACATTATAAGCAGTGTTCAAAACCTTACCTGCTGACCTCTCTTGATGACTGGAAAGACGTTCTACTTATTTGCGCAATGTCAAACACAAGCGCAATAAAAATCGATAGAGCGGGTTGTATATAAATGTCTGCTTTTACGTGCCGTACGGCTTCAAGTTGTGTGCGATCATGGCTCTCCGCAACTTTTTCTCTTTTGTTGCTCTGATTTTCCTCTTCTTTGACACTGTTCTGACATCCATTCACAAACATATTAAGCACTGTTTCCCCACTATTTTTCTTGTCTAAAATATGTCCTGTGAGTGTTAGATTCTCCAAACCGTTGGTCCTCATTATGCTTTCTAGTAATCTCAGCTGTCTTCTTCTGGTTGAAAGTTTTCTTGTGGTTTCTGTTTTTCAAATTTCGGGAAGTGGGTCGAGTCGAGAACTTTTCATTGCTTAGAGCAGTTCTCTTTATATATAAAGAACAACATCAATAATAATAATAATAATAATGAAATACTCTAATATATTTGATAATAATTTTATACTTTTTTATTATTACTATTTTAAAATATAGCAATACATTGGCACATTTGATGTAAAATTTACTCCGACATCCAATGTAATATATATATGTGTGTGTGTGTGTGTGTGTGTGTGTGTGTGTGTGTGTGTATGTGTGTGTGCGTGTGTGTGTGTGTGTGTGTTTGTGTGTTATGTGTGTAGGGGGCAATGAGTATAAATATTACCTTTGTTGCTCGGCTGCTGCAATTTATTATTAAGGTGGACGGGTAACACTGATCTTCAACCATCCCCTAAATCTCCACGCGCCACACCCTGTAATCCGCTTCAGCAGGCGGGCTACATCACGTGAAATTACCATCGAAAGGCTCTTCACTCTTCTTTGTACTGGTAGTACCGAAGTGGTATAACTCCGTGATAATAAAACCTGAGGGATGTTTTCATTGTGTTTGTGGAAAATATTTGCACCAAGTCCTTGTTATCAGCACTTCCAATAAGTGTGGCTGGTTCTACACAAGCCTTCACCACTCTAAACAAATCTTTTGTGTGGATAGTATACAGTTCAGTTCTGTGTCCCTTCTTTGCTATTCCACCTGAGCAACAAGTCCACTGACGAGAGAGTTAAGGCGACGGGGACAGGTACAGGATAGTACTGGAAGTCTCTAGCTGGCGCTCCCAGATGGCCGTTCTTGCACAATACCCTGAGTAATTGTGCTGTTCTTGTCCTCCGATGGTGACAAACCAGGTCTATTTAGACATAGCATTGCTTTTCCTAATCCGGGGAGGGCTAGAAAAGGTGCCCTAAACATTGCTTGCTCTTAATCAACTTGGTAGCCCGCTGCAGTAGTCTAGTTATCCAATAACGCAGTCGCAATAATCGATTTAGTAGAAATAAAACCCGTAAACGTGTTAACCTCGGGTCTTGGAATGTAAGAACCCTCCAAGACAACGATTCTTCTCCAGAGCGTAAAAGAACCCTCGCGACAGATGCATTAAGCAAGCACAATATCGACATTGCTGCTCCCGGTGAGGCTCGTTTTGCTGGCACCTCTCAACTTGAGGAGGTTAGTGCAGGACATACCTTTTTCTGCCTATCAGAAATATCTAAAATTAGATATTGTTAAATCCCTGTCATCTCTTCCAAAAGGAATAAATGATAACATTATGACTCTAGTCTTAGAACTCGACGACAATTCTTCTGCCACTCTTGTGAGCTGTCATGCCCCAACCATGAACATCCCTGTGTTGGAAATTGATGTCTTTTATGATCAAATACTTTCAGTCATTTCCAAAGTTCCACATAGAGACAAACTTGTTATTATGGGAGACTTTAATGCACGGGTTGGTGCTGACCATCAGACATGGCCTGGTGTCCTTGGCACTCACAGAGTCGGGAGTATGAATTCTAATGGGCTACGACTTCTTTCTCTCTACCAAGAATTCGATCTCACCATCACCAACACACGTTATCAGCAGTCCAATCATCACAAAACGACTTGGATGCATCCCAGATCCAAAAATTGGCATACGATTGATTACATTATCTCCAAGAAGTGTGACGCGAAAGACTTCAATATCACCCGCTCTTTCCACAACACTTGCTACCTTTCAGACCATGCTCTACAAAATAGAAAAGCATCCTTCCGACTCGTACGCAAGAAACCTCTCGTTAGCACTATGATTCCTAAACGAAAGAACTCTCTGACACATTGGATTCGAGGCTTGATTCAGTTGTGATCTCAGAAGGCATTGAATCCTCCTGGAAATCTCTCAGAGATGCCATTTATTCCAACTCCCTTGAAGTTCTAGGACTTTCCATAAGGAAGCATCAGGACCGGTTCGATGTAAATGATGCTCACGTTCAACGTCTCATCGAAAAGATGCACGATTCGCAAAAAGTATTCATAAACAACAAAAATTATCCATAAAAAAAGCGCATATATAAACAATGTAAGCGGGAAGTGCAAAATGCTCTCAGAAAAATGAAAGAGTCCTGGTGGTCTGCCAAAGCTGGGGAACTCCAAGCGGCAGCTGACAGAAAAGATGCTAAAGCACTTTATGAAGGACTTAAAAAGGTGTACTGCCCACAAGTAAATGGAATTTCACCTCTTCTGTCGTCTGACGGTAACACACTCCAAACGGAGAAGAAGGAAATTATATCATGATGGAAAGAATACTTTGAAAGTGCCCTTAACTCCACATCTCTGCCATCGATGACAAATGTCATTGCTTCAATTCATCAGCGACCAGAAATGCCCCAGTTCTCTGTTGAGCCATGCCTAAAGGAAATCCAGGATTCTATCAATAAATTGTCCTCGAACAAAGCCGCTGAAAAAGATGCTATCCCGCACCCCGAAATTTTTAAATATGGTGGGAAGACACTAGTTAAGTAATTCCTTGAGCTTTTTAATGACATATGGCAGGCTGATTTTGTTCCATAGAACTACAAAGATGCTTGCATAAAACACTGTTCAAGAACAAAGGCAAAAAGTTTGTATGTGATAATTTCCGTGGCATTTCACTTCTAAATATCGCTGGCAAAGTTCTCGCTCGTATTATTCCCAAAAGAATAATCAAATATCTCATTGACGACATCTATCCCGAATCTAAGTGTGGCTTTCGTTCAGGTCGTGGAACCATTGATATGATTTTTTCACTTCGTCAGGTTACTGAGAAAGTTCGCGAGAAGAACCATGAACTCTATACCGTCTTTATCGATCTGACTAAAGTGTTTGACACCGTAAACAAGGGTTCCCTCTGGAAAGTACTCAAAAAGCTTGGCCTACCTGACAGTATGCTAAATAACATCATCTCGTTTCACGAAGGAATGAAGGCATCTGTTCTAATGGAGAGTTTTCAGAAGCCTTCAATGTAACAAATGACACAAAACAAAGTTGTGTCGTGGCTCCTGTACTTTTCGCTCTCTTCTTTTCGGTCATGCTACACCATGCTTTTAGTGATCTTGACATGGGTGTGAAATTTGAATTTCGCACAACTGGCGGCTTCTTAAACCATCAACGTTTTAAAGCAAAATCGCTGACTCGAGCAAGCATTATTCGTGATCTTTTGTTTGCTGATGACGCTGGCCACCTCAATCGAAGAAGCTCATGCACTAGTCAATTGTTTTTTGCACAGCTTGCAACGCATTCAGATTAACTATAATCTGTCCATCAACCAATGCCTACACCTAAGCAAGTCAAGGGTGTAAAACAAAACCCACCTGCCTATACCTTTCCAATCGTACCCATTACTGTTGGCAACAACAACCTAAAGTATGTGAAATCATTCACGTACTTACGAAATAAAGTCAATTCAAGTGCCTCTTTGGATTACGAGATAGTTAACCGAATATCAAAGGCAACCAATGCCTTTAGGAAGCTTAAGCGTCACTTATGGAATGTTCATCGAATTTCGCTGAAAACGAAAATCAGTGCCTATCGAGCAGTCATTCTCACCACAATTCTTTATGGGTAAGAATCGTGGACGCCATACAGGACACACAACAATCAACTTGATGTTTTATCGAATCCTTTCTGACGCAATCCCAGTTCAAATGGGCTGGTCATGTCATCAGAATGAGTGATGATCGGATGCCGAAAAACCTCATGTATAGCCAACTTTTTAAGCATAATGTAGGCCGTCCTTAGTTAGGCCTCAAGGACAAACTTAAATACAATTTAAATGCTGCAAACATTCCTATAGAGGAGTTCAAACTTGGTGTTGAAAACCGAGCAAACTGGAGAAACTACTGCCACTGAGGTATAACTAACTTTGAAAAGAATCGTCTCAAACAACCAAGAGAATTAAGAGCCAACACTAAATCTCGGGCTCATACATCAGCCCATATGATGGTCAACCATTCATCATGTTCCCCGTGTACATTTGTTTGCAAATCCCGTGCAGGATTGATGTCTCATACGAAACATAAACATAAAAACTGAACTGAAACACACTCATACCTCGAAAACGACGGGAGAGAGTCCATCACACATATATATATATATATATATATATATATATATATATATATATATATATATATATATATATATATATAGTATTTACATTAGTCGGACTATTGTCCTCATCTTTGTCGCCATTTTTGTCACAACGTTTCGGCTGTTGTACGCTCCGGCCTTCTTCAGGTGGTTGGAATTTCGAATCGAACCCTTTATTTCGATCACTGGGGTAGACTGTTCTAGTTCCACGAGCCATGTTTGATGGATGCCAGTTATCAGTTATCTCCTGCTAATTTTCCCTCTGAAAGTTCTCCACTGCCTGAACCGGGTATTGAACTCACACTCTTTGGGTCTGTCACTGGATCTAATCAACGCCTTTATCCACTGTGCCATGTGTCCTTGAGGACATAAATACTGTACATAATACCTCATCTCAGAAATATATATATATATATATATAACTTTCGCCAACAAGCAGAGGTTGGGCTTTATCTATCTATCATGAGGTTATACGTTCAGCAGTGAGACACCACTTTGGGCTTTTGAACTTTGTGAGCATCGCTTTCACAACCAACTATGGACAAGCTTCTTCGTGTCTCGAGTGAGTAAATATCACAATTTCCAGGTCCGTTAACCTGACTCTCCCCCAACGCAGCAGATTTAACTCCCTGATACTTCTATATTTTCTACTTTGCTAAAATTTGCTAAAATTTGCTTTTAAAAGACCACAGACTAGATTACGGAGAATGCACTGATGGCGATATCGAAATATGAGTTTGAGTGTTTTGAAACGGGGAAGGGACTCTGAGATAAGTGTGTATGACACCCCAAAGGAAGTACTTTGAATTGGGTGCTGAGTCGCCATTGGCCGGTGTAGGATTCTTTTAAGCATTATCAAATGGTTGTATACTTTCCGGATGGACCTCCTTTACCTAACAATTTTAAGTTGCGTTGAAAGAGGCAATTGTAATATGAGTTACATACAAGTAATGAAGTACCTCTTTTTCTTTTTTTTCTCCTCTCTCTCTCTCTCTCTCTTTCTCTTTCTCTCTCAATTTTTCTTTCTTTTTCTTTGTTTTTTTCCTTTTGATTTCACTCATTTTCCATTCTTTCGCTCTTTTTCCATCCTCTTTCATTATTTCCTTCTCCCCTTCCTACCCTCTCTCTTTCCATCCGTCCTTTTCTCTCTGTCGCTATCTCTTTTCCTCCACTTTTCTTTTTCACCCTTTTCTCTTTCCTACCGTTTATACTCTCTGAACTTCCCGCTTCCCTTTTCACTCTTTCATCTGTCCTCTGTCCCTCACTTTCATTCCTCTTATTTCCCTCTCCTTCGCATCTCTCCTTTCTCTGTCTTATATCTTTTTTTTTATATTTATCTACATCAAACTAATTGCCACAGAAAAAAATCTGTTTGCTTCTTTCTACCAAAAATCCTTTTAATGTGCTTCAACGATTTTAAATACTGCGACGGAAAAAATGTTTTGTGATAAAAACAACAACGTTGTATGGAGATATTTACCAAGCTTAGCTTAGTCCGACACAGGGCCAAAAGATAGAATTCACAACATCAGCGAATGGCCCGGTGGAACGATCTTGTGAAACACCACTCAGTAATATTGCTAAATAAAAGCAAAAAGTTACTGTTTATGAATTAAAGGTGAGAGAAAAACAAAAGTATTTTTAAGTGAAAAGGAAAGGTTTCTTACACCCGTTCTATGAATAATGGGACATAAATACACCTTACACACTTTCGAGGAATGAGACAGAAAGACATGCTTAATGCATACGTCCTAAGACTAAGAGAAAGGAACATGTTTATAGCACACGTTCTATGAATAGTGGCACATAAATACACATTACACACTTTCGAGGAATGAGACAGAAAGACATGATTAATGCCCACGTTCTAAGACTAAGAGAAAGGAATATGTTTATAGCACACGTTCTATGAATAGTGGCACATAAATACACGTTACACACTTTCGAGGAATGAGACAGAAAGACATGATTAATGCATACGTTCTAAGACTAAGAGAAAGGAACATGTTTATAGCACACGTTCTATGAATAGTGGCACATAAATACACATTACACACTTTCGAGGAATGAGACAGAAAGACATGATTAATGCCCACGTTCTAAGACTAAGAGAAAGGAATATGTTTATAGCACACGTTCTATGAATAGTGGCACATAAATACACGTTACACACTTTCGAGGAATGAGACAGAAAGACATGATTAATGCACACGTTCTAAGACTAAGAGAAAGGAACATGTTTATAGCACACGTTCTATGAATAGTGGCACATAAATACACCTTACACACTTTCGAGGAATGAGACAGAAAGACATGATTAATGCACACGTTCTAAGACTAAGAGAAAGGAACATGTTTATAGCACACGTTCTATGAATAGTGGCACATAAATACACGTTACACACTTTCGAGGAATGAGACAGAAAGACATGATTAATGCACACGTTCTAAGACTAAGAGAAAGGAACATGTTTATAGCACACGTTCTATGAATAGTGGCACATAAATACACGTTACACACTTTCGAGGAATCAGACAGAAAGACATGATTAATGCACACGTTCTAAGACTAAGAGAAAGGAACATGTTTATAGCACAAGCACACGTTCTATGAATAGTGGCACATAAATACACATTACACACTTTCGAGGAATGAGACAGAAAGACATGATTAATGCCCACGTTCTAAGACTAAGAGAAAGGAATATGTTTATAGCACACGTTCTATGAATAGTGGCACATAAATACACGTTACACACTTTCGAGGAATGAGACAGAAAGACATGATTAATGCACACGTTCTAAGACTAAGAGAAAGGAACATGTTTATAGCACACGTTCTATGAATAGTGGCACATAAATACACGTTACACACTTTCGAGGAATCAGACAGAAAGACATGATTAATGCACACGTTCTAAGACTAAGAGAAAGGAACATGTTTATAGCACAAGCACACGTTCTATGAATAGTGGCACATAAATACACATTACACACTTTCGAGGAATGAGACAGAAAGACATGATTAATGCCCACGTTCTAAGACTAAGAGAAAGGAATATGTTTATAGCACACGTTCTATGAATAGTGGCACATAAATACACGTTACACACTTTCGAGGAATGAGACAGAAAGACATGATTAATGCACACGTTCTAAGACTAAGAGAAAGGAACATGTTTATAGCACACGTTCTATGAATAGTGGCACATAAATACACCTTACACACTTTCGAGGAATGAGACAGAAAGACATGATTAATGCACACGTTCTAAGACTAAGAGAAAGGAACATGTTTATAGCACACGTTCTATGAATAGTGGCACATAAATACACGTTACACACTTTCGAGGAATGAGACAGAAAGACATGATTAATGCACACGTTCTAAGACTAAGAGAAAGGAATATGTTTATAGCACACGTTCTATGAATAGTGGCACATAAATACACGTTACACACTTTCGAGGAATGAGACAGAAAGACATGATTAATGCACACGTTCTAAGACTAAGAGAAAGGAACATGTTTATAGCACACGTTCTATGAATAGTGGCACATAAATACACGTTACACACTTTCGAGGAATCAGACAGAAAGACATGATTAATGCACACGTTCTAAGACTAAGAGAAAGGAACATGTTTATAGCACACGTTCTATGAATAGTGGCACATAAATACACGTTACACACTTTCGAGGAATGAGACAGAAAGACATGATTAATGCACACGTTCTAAGACTAAGAGAAAGGAACATGTTTATAGCACACGTTCTATGAATAGTGGCACATAAATACACGTTACACACTTTCGAGGAATCAGACAGAAAGACATGATTAATGCACACGTTCTAAGACTAAGAGAAAGGAACATGTTTATAGCACACGTTCTATGAATAGTGGCACATAAATACACGTTACACACTTTCGAGGAATGAGACAGAAAGACATGATTAATGCACACGTTCTAAGACTAAGAGAAAGGAACATGTTTATAGCACACGTTCTATGAATAGTGGCACATAAATACACGTTACACACTTTCGAGGAATCAGACAGAAAGACATGATTAATGCACACGTTCTAAGACTAAGAGAAAGGAACATGTTTATAGCACACGTTCTATGAATAGTGGCACATAAATACACGTTACACACTTTCGAGGAATCAGACAGAAAGACATGATTAATGCACACGTTCTATGACTAAGAGAAAGGAACATGTTTATAGCACACGTTCTATGAATAGTGGCACATAAATACACGTTACACACTTTCGAGGAATGAGACAGAAAGACATGATTAATGCACACGTTCTAAAACTAAGACACAAGAACATGTTTATGGTACACGTTCCATGAATAGTCGGACATAAAGACACGTGTCGATAAATGTGACAGAAAGAAATATTCTAAGACTGAGACGAAAGAATATGTTTAATGCACACGTTCTGTCGCTAAGACAAAGAGATGCACATGTTTAATGCACATGTTCTATGACCTATGCAAATCTCGCCAACTTGGGAGTGTTTCCTTGAAATAGACACGTTGGGTGTGTTGGATTATTTTGTGTACTATGTACTAGTGAGCAAACCCAAATGACTTGACTCACTTTATAGTTCCCCAAAAGAAGGTTAACCAATCAGGAGACGTGAAATATTCAATCCGTCGTGAATAAAGGCGGTCATTTTGTTTACTCTCTCCGAATGTCCAATGCCAACCTGTCAAGCGAATGAACAGAAGGAAAAACTACTGAACTACGCTCTGCTACTTTATCGGGATATCCACTGCTAACCTGAACTACGCTTCCCTACCGTCTTCGAAATATTCACTGCCAACCTCTGGATTCTATACTCAAAGACTACCATCATCATGAACAAGGTGCTGTGGAGGGGTAAAAACTAGTTCGTTTTCATTGCAGTTGTTATAATTTAGGAGTTATGATCTTTATGAAACCTGTGAAATCCTCTTGCAATATTTCCTTGTGATTTTACAAAATATATTAATTATTTTTCCGCATTTTTCTGGATTGTCAGAAAAAATTTAAAAACACATATTTCTAGTTTGTTTTTTTTTTCTTATTTCGAAAAGCGTGATTTTTTTTTATTTTCGCTCCAATGACAATAATGTTTTAGTGATACAGATCTTACTAAATAATCCTTAGACACTCGACGTGGTGTAATAGCAAGCTTGTCTCGCTAAATTAGTTACTACTAAATAGTGAGTTCTATCCTCACTGGGTGCCTCATACTTTTGACCCTGCGCCACATCTAAGCTATGCTTAGAACATCACCTTACTAATTAACCTATAGCTAGGGGAGAAGAGGTGGATTCATAGCTTTCCCTTTAAATATAATGAACCCAACGGGAATTAGAACTCCTATTTGGATGTATACGTTCCAAGATTAATTGATTTGTTTTGTACATTTTTATCAAACTTTCGCAGGTTATTCAAAGCTAGAAAATATTTTTAAATTGTAAGAATTTTATTGAGATAATAATGATTTATTTAGTGATACAAGTCCTACTAATTAACCTATAGCTAGGGGGTAAGAAGAAGTGGATTCATACCCTTCCCGTATACGGGGTATTTGCGCGTAAGTGAATATAATGTACCCCCACTTGAATTGGAACTCGGTTCTCTGATTTCCCATTCTGAGCCATTATTCATTACACCACCCGCATATTCAAGCTTACCCCACCTGCTATGCCCAAACAGTCACCCATCTAGGTACTGAATAGACTCGAGGTTGCTTAACTTCGGTGATCGCATGGTCTTTCAACGTGATGTCTCCATAAGCCACAAGAAAATATCTGTTTAGTAAGCAGTTTGTGCTACTTAAATTTGTTGGATCATTTTAGTCATATCCCTAAAAATTATTTTTAAAAACATACTACATCGAAAGAGTAGGACTTATTGAAGGTCTCATGAAGTTATTAATAGCTAAAAATACCTAAAAAAATATATATACGCAAAATACAAATCGAAAAGATCAAATTCAAATTTAATGTTTTTAGTCATTATTCTTACTCATTTATTTTTCAAACACGATTCAAGTATCTTGCAATTTATTAGATAAAACCAAAAGAGAGTCAAACAATATTATAGTTTCTTATAGCCATTTTTTTCAAAAGCAATGTACACTTTTTATGTAATACCACTATGAGTAAATAATAAGTAAAATAGAAGATTATTTCTGGAGATGCCGTAAAAAATCAAACGTTTCCTCATTCCGCAGTATTTATAACCATTTCGAGTAGTGGGAAATAAAGAAAGTGGATTACGTTAATTTTATTTGAGACAGATAGATAGATAGATAGATAGATAGATAGATAATCATGGAGAAAGAGTGGGATGCTTTGAAGATCGCTTGAGACCTAAAAATGAGTCATCTTACAGTCTATACAACTTACTGTCTATATTTACAAATGCTCCATCTCCAATAATGTTATCTCTTCCCTCATGAGTATAACAATTTTAAACAGTGTGTGTGTGTGTGTGTGTGTGTGTGTGTGTGTGTGTGTGTGTGTGTGTGTGTGTGTGTGTGATAAATTTGGCTATGTAATCCCGACAGAGTTACAACTTAATGACATTTAAACACACAATACATTATTCGTTTCCATCTGAGGAAGCCACAGAGGCGAAACGCATTATCAAATATTATTTTCGAAACATACTTTTATGAACGCTTCAGTCGTGGAACTGCACATCACAAAATCATATATATATATATATATATATATATATATATATATATATATATATATATATATATATATATATATAATCTTATTCTTTGTAATTCCAGTCTGATGAGGCAAATATTAAAAACTTACCTGCCGAAATAAATTTATTATCAGTTTTTTCGAGATGCGCTAAATTTTTACCTTTGATGTATATCATATTGCTCTGTCTACAATACATTGAGCTCTCTTCATAGATCTGTCTTTTTAATATTTTATATTAAAATGACCTACTTGGATTATCCTTCCCACTTACAGATTTGATATGATTACATATATATATATATATACATATATATATATATATATATATATATATATATATATATATATATATATATATATATTCCCCATCGATAGTACAAGTCTGAGTTTCATGCACGACGAAATCTTCAGGTGCTGTCGTAACTCAGCACCTGAAGGTTGCGTTGTGCATGAAACTAAGAGTTTTGCTTCCGGTGAGCTAAAATGTATATTTATTATTAATATAAAATTTAGAGTTCTACTATGTGCGATGATATATATATATATATTCGCCCCGGAAGCTCCAATACGAACATTTCAGAGTGTTTGGGTGTCAATCTGAGGACAGTGCAGAGGATTTGGAAAGAGTTGGATGAGTCTAATGGTGATTACTTAGGTGTTTGAAATGATAACTAGTGATGACAGCGATATTCCTCCATTCGTCTTTCCACAGAGCCTCAGACTTAGCCTGGAGACCTACATGAAGTGCCTTGGGTAGGTAGTGTTGCCCTGGGTCAAGAGCTGGGCTGCTGAAAAACCCTATGTGTGGCAACAGGATTCTGCACCATGTCACACAAGCAGGAGAACCCAGTCATGACTGTCAGACAATTTCTGTCACCACATCACCCCTTATATTCTGGCCACCTAACTCTCCAGACTACAACCCTCATGATTATTGTATGTGGGACGCAGTTGAGCGAGGGACCAACAAAACTCCTTGTAACACCAAAGATAAACTGAAGGCAATGGTTATGGCAGCATTCTCCAACTTATACAAGGAGACCATCCAGAAGCGTTGCAGGAGATTCTGAAGTCTTATGGAAGCCGTTGTAGAAACCAATGGCAATTTTATTGAATAAATTTACTCTTTAGTATTTCAAGATATTTTTGTGTCCTTTTGGTAAATATATGTTAGAATGAGATGTCAGTGTTATTTTCATTTCTAAGTAATTTAGTCGACAATTTATCCATCGCGCCTTATATATATATATATATATATATATATATATATATATATATATATATATATATATATATATATACATATATATATATATATATATATATATATATATATATATATTGTCATCCACAGACAGACTGTTTCGCTGTATCACAGTTCATCAGTGTGGCTAGACGTCCGGTTGCCTCTGGCTAGAATCGAAAACCGACTGAATTCGCGTCAGTCGGAAATTTTACACTGAAGCCGTTGGCGCATGGCAGAGAAGAAGGTGAATTTAAGCGTTTTTATTTTTAGATAAACACACAGTGACTGAGAGAACTCGATTGATTTACCGAAGAGTAAAGTTGAAAAAGTTTATTTGTGACACGTTTCGTCTTTCAGGACTTCTTCTGACTAAATTTGTTTAACGTTAATGTTCTTTTATGCGCCGTGTTTCGTCCGGATGTGGGTGATCATTGCTCTCCACAGCACCCTATCCTTTATAGATCCTAGTGATGTTTGTCTTTTTACTATCTTTCCATCCACTTAGCTCTTTAGGTAGGTCACCCACTTTATCCTTCTGTCCCTCCTAACTTAAATATGTCATGTCAGTAGCGAATTCCCAAACACTTATTTCCTCAATATGAAGCGCGACACCGAGATCCGAAGACGGATTGGAATGGCCAAGGAAGCATTCCAAAAGCTAAGCAGGGTATCGCGAGACAGGAGCATTTCTTTGGTTACAAAGAAAAGGATACTTAGCTGTTACGTGACATCCGTCCTTCTTTACGGCAGCGAATACTGGACGATTTTCTCGAAGATGAAGAAGAGACTCGAGGCGACGGAGAACGATGCTAAGGATTCCGTGGACCGAGCATGTGAGCAATGATGAGGTCTTGGAAAGAATGCAAACAAGGTGGGGCTCATGTTTAAGATCAGGAAGAGGCAGCTGAAGTTTCTGGGACACATAATGAGAAAAGAGCGCCTTGAGAATCTGATACTCACGGGTCGAATAGCGGGAAAGAGAGACAAGGGAAAGCAACGTGTGACATTCGTTGCGGTCTTGAGCAAGTGGATGAGAGAACGTCGTCTTCGGATAGCAAAGGAAAGGAACTTGTTGAGAGCTGCAAAGGATAGAGGGAGGTGGAGAGCTATGATCGCCTACGTCCTGAAAGGTCATGGTACATAAACAGAGAGAGTCTCTTTATGATTCGAAGTGTTTCTTTTTCCTTTTTCCTTTAATTTTATTCGTTGCACACACGTTCGGTCCATGGTACTCTCAGTATCCAGTAGAACAAATTTTCTATTGCTTCAAGTCTTCTCTTCATTTGTGGGAACATTGTTCACCATTGATTGCCATATAGGATGATTGATATTACAAAGCAGTTCAGCGCGCTTTTCTTTGTCTCTAACGGAATTTTCCCGTTTCATAATAGAAACGACAATTAACGGAACTGTAATACTTATTTCAGTACGTTTGATCAGAAATCAAAAAAAAAGCATTGCAATACGAAATAATGTTGCAAATTTAATTTTCATTGGAAAAAGTAATATATCGTAACTGAAATTCTAAATAACGGAACAAGATCAATATTTTATTACATCGCCTAAATATTCCTCTTTAAGATAGCATTAATTTTATAAAGAAAACTATTTTGCGCAAATAATTAAGGTCCTTTATGCTTTCCATATTCACATTTCATTAAAAGCAAATAACTAGGCACACATGTACCAGATGCTTAGATGAAGGACTGTTCATAATTTTGACAAAAGTGGACATATATAGAGTAACTCGTATGAATCGAACGCGTTAGTAATTATTTATAAAACAAGTTTGGTAACCGCTACACCAGACCGAGGCGACTGGAGAGGGGTTCTTATTTACTATAAAGAAAAATCAGTTTTAACCCTTTGAGCCCAGACCACCGCTTTACCGGTAGTAGAGAAAAATGACGTAATACCCAGCCACCGGTTGATCAGAGACAGAGAAATATGACTTAATGCCCAGCCACCGGTTGAACGGTGGGCAAACACTACTGTCGTGTTTTGCCATTGGTTTTCTTATTTCAAAAAGCCGTAATATTCTGATGTCATCGAACGTTATGCTAACATGTCCGTGCCTTTTCATTGATTTGTGCATGTGTTTTGGATAAAAAGATCTTCTTTTTGTTGTTTTTTTACCATGAAGCTTGAACTATCAGAGAAGCAATCAGGAACAAAACGTGCGAGAAAAGAACTCTACACAGCGAAGCAAGTAATTGAATTTTGACTCAGGAACTCAAGCAGAAGGGTTAAAATTGTTCAGGAACGCAGGGCTGAAAGGGTTAATAAACTTTTCAAAATGGCAACTGCGGTGTCCGCTTAAAAAATGGTTAGAAAATTTCTCCGTTACTACTGTGTGGAAAGTTCGATCTTCTTTTGATGCGTCATATTTTATTAGCATTGTGCTAAGTTAAAGTCAGCTTTGTAAATATTGGGATATTAGCAACGTAATTACGTATTTCGCCACTATAAATTATGAGTCAACCAACCAAGGTAGAACCCATGTTGAATGGAAGGAAACTACGTCAAGAATTATTATAGTTTATTCATTTTATAAGTGTTCTTCTTTCTGGTGACCCATTTGGTGTCAAAAAAAAATCAGGCCCACATAAGCACAAACAGAAATTACATGAAACAAGAAATACATTTATTTACAAGAGCAAAATGAAGTAGAAAATATAAATTCTGACTAATGACGATACTGCTTCTAGTGTTATTATTACAATAAAAATCATTCAAAAACGATTAAATGAAGGAAATTTAAATTCAATTTTAACCATATCAGACGATAAAATGTAAAACAGGCATAAATAAAAGATTTTGGTAAATTATAAATAAATGGTGGCAAAGCAGATATAAGACAGATGAAAGTGATGCTTTCAAAAACTAAAATAACATTTTTGTTAATTAATTCTGTCATATTTGTAAGTCAATAATTCACATTAAATGTATATGTTAGAAAATGGTGGTCTCGAATAAATGAAAAAATAAATTCAACGAACACAAAGTCTTTTTAACACCACACAATATAACAAAACAAAGTTTCAAATGAATTTGAAAATATAATTTATTATAATTATATTATAGTAATGAGTCTTCGCTATGGTACCTAGACTTTTTGATTTTAAGCGTAGTACGATACTGGCGTCGAGGTCTCATCAATTTACAATTGAGCTGGTTAGATGTAACCGTAAGTTCTATGCTAAAAGTTTCTTTCCTCGCAATTCTCGCTTGTGGAACTCCCTTCCGACTCCGTGCTTTCCAACCAACTTTAATCTTCAAAAATTTTAAATGCAATGTCAATCGCTATCTACTCTCTTCCTGATTACTCTTTCCTCTTAATGCTCATTATGAATGTTTTTGTTCCTAATTCTTTCGCACTTTTTTATCATTTAGGTTTGTTTTACAGAGTTTCTACAATTTACAAATACAAAGAATAATCTGCAATTTTATTGGTCCTGACCTGGCATCTCGGAAACAGTGTGATTTTTCTATAAATATTTTCATGGTAATTGTCCTGATGAGCTTTCCTCTATGGTATCTAGACTTTATGAATTTAAGCGCAGTACTAGATTGGTGACAAGATCTCATCATTTTACAGTTGATGGCTAGATGTAACCGTAAGTTCTATGCTAACAGTTTCTTCTCTCACGCTTCTCGCTTGTGGAACTCTCTTCCGGCTTCTTGCTTTCCAGTCAACTTTGATCTTCAAAAATTTAAATGCAATCTTCTTAATTCTTATTTTTTTATTGTTTTCTCTCCATAATAGTGTTTTTCTCACATTCTCTAACATTCACTAACCCCCCCCCCACACTTGCGTCTTAGTGGCTTTATTGCCTTGCTTGGGATGAAATGATTAAAAGAATGGATCCAAGACTATTCCATTTTCCACGCGTTTAACCAAACTCATCTGTAATTTTCTGTATGTGATATTTGTTTATGTTTTATAGTTATTAAACGTTCTTTTCTTTCTTCTATATGCCTTCAGGTTGTGGAGGATCATGGCTCTCCACAAGTTCCATTCTTTTTTTTTTTTGCTTTAAGTAACTTTTGCCATTTTACCATCCCTCTTTGTTATTTTACTACCATCAATTCACACAAACTCTTTAAGTAGATTATTCGCTGTTTCTTCCCTGCTTCTCTTGCCTTCTGCATGTCCTGTGAGTGTTAGATTCTCTAGGCTCTCTTTCCTCATTATATGTCCGATGAATTCTAACTTTCTGGTTGCAAGTATACGTTTTCTTGTCGTTCCTATTTTGCATAAGACTTCTTCCTTGCACACATGTTCTGTCCATGCTGTTCTCAGCATTTGTCGATGTCGCTTTAAGTCTCTTCTTCATCTGTAAAAAGACCTCAATGACGTTGAGAGGAAATACGCACAAATTGAGAAAGCGTGTTTGAGCTGCGCATGGGCAGGTGCGAAATTTGACAGATATGTCACAGGACTCGAACCCTTTAAACTGTTAACGGACCACAAACCACCTATACCATTAATAAACATATATGATCTGTACAATACCACATTACGATGTCAATAACTTCTGATGAGACTGAGAAGATATATCCCAGTATCAAAACACGTTCTAGGGAAGGCACTAGTTGTACCTGATACACTATTAAGATACCCTTTATCCGACACTGATAGTAACACCAGCAAATATATAGGAGTATACACAGACTGTGTGGCAAGAACCTGAACAGTATAGGATAAGAAATTAAATGAGACTAGTCGCTGAAAAGTCGAATCATCACAAAAACGACATGAATCGTAATCAACTTAACAACTGCTTTATTCAAAATGATGCTGAATTCGTTTTGCTACCAGCATTCCCTAGTGGTACCGGAAGTACTTACAATCATCATTATAGTCAATTTCATAGATGTTGTTATAAACAGATTGCTCAGCAATCACTGCCATATAGAACAGTGGTCCTCAACCACCAGGTCGCGAGCCAGTACCGGGCCTTGGACCATTTGGTACCGGACTGTGGACCATTTGGTACCGGAACTTGGACCATTTTCCACCGGGCCGTGGACCATTTGGCGCCTGGCCGTGGACCATTTGGTACCAGGCTGCACATAAAGAATAACATTTTATTGACTATCGCAGTCTTTTTTATTGTGTTTTGTTATTGGTGTGACCGACACTTCGTGGAAAAATTGTTTTGCATGATACCGGTTCGTGGATCAAAAACGTGGGGACTGCAGATATAGAAAATTAGAAATTATACAGCATATATAATATAGAAGTTCAGCTCTCTTTATTTGCTTCTAATGAAATATTCCTATCTCTTAATACTTTACTTAATTTCCGTAAGGCACTTTCGCTATTTCTGTATGCCTTCGAATTTCTAGGCTATATTTTCCGTCGTCTGTTGCTATGCTACCAATACAGTTGAAAGTATGTCCCCGATTGATTTTTGACATTCACAATACGTAGCACGCACCTTGGGCCGTTTTTTTTTTTCGTTGAGTTGGGTGTTGACAGCTATAGATTCCGATATACAATTAATAATTAATCCATTTTTTTGTTGCTTTTCTTTACTAATTACCTAAGATTTCTTTCAGTTTTCATTCTGAGTCTGTCATCAGCACAATACCATCTGGGTAAATGAATGACACAATGAAAAAATTCATATATAAGGCGTTTCATCCTTGAAAAAGACTTCTTCAGACTAAATAATATTTGTATCGATTAAATCATATGTATGTCAGGGGAGAAAATAAAAATATAAACAAACGCCGGTTATAATTATCGAGAGAAAGGCTCAAGATGTAGGGACGCTTAACTTTAAATTTTGAATTCCTGGGGTCCGATATGTCTAGATTTACAGCCAAGCCGACTTCATCCAGCTTCTTACTGTTGTTGTTTTTGTTCTATCGCTCTTGTTTTTAAATATCCCATATTGTCAATTAAAATGAAAACTTAAGAGTCCCTGCATCGTCAGCGTTTCTCTCGGTGTTTCATTATAACCAACGTTTGATTTGATTTGCCCCTCCTCCTACATATATATATAAGGATTCATCTGGTCTGATGAAGTCCTTTTCAAGGACGAAACGCGTTACATTAGTTTTTCCATTTTGGTTATTACTTAACCACTCTTAATGAAGAAGTCCTTTTTAAGGACGAAACGCGTTACATTAGATTTTTTTTTTCCATTTTGGTTATTACTTAAGCACTTTTAATAAAGAACGCCTTACATTAGATATTTTTCATTTTGGTTACTAGAATGCTTTTGAAACACGCTCACGTGTGTTAAAATCCTCACAGCATTTGGTATTGTTGAAGTTATCGCTCACGTTTTTGTCGAGATTTACAAACTCTACGTTTCGTTCAATTTCGCAAACCAATCTATGAAATTTGAATAAGCTGATTTGTTTAGAAAAATACTTTGACAAAAACCCTACTTCTAATAATATCTTTAATTTAATAGGACTTCACGGTAAACAATATTTTACTACGCACTCTAGTAAAATCAAGTGGAGGCAAGGTGGGCAATAGTTTTGCAGAATGGGAAAGAGGTATTGTCTTGTCTGAATATTCTCTTTAGTTTAAAACTTCTTCATCATGACCAGCACCAATCAGAAACTCTCTTGTCCAAGAATTTTTAATAATTCTCTGTATTTATCTGGCAACTAACATCTATTTTGGAGTGACCCATTATTTTACTACCTACAATACTAGTCCAAAAAAATACATCATTGCCCCTTGGTGTCTTCTAAATCATATTAGTTGACTATTTCCACAAATGACCATTTCTTCTAGCCCAGATATCAGGTCTATGCAATATTCCTCTACATTCATCATTAAAAAATACTGTTGAGAAATCCATTTTCAGATATTTGCCTAAATTACACATTTCTCTTTGTTGTGTTTACTTAAAGCTGATAGTTTGATTGTTTTCTCCCTTTAGCCAAATTTCTTAATACTAGAATTTTTTGCGACACACTGACACGTGTTGAAATCCTCACAGCATTTGGTATTGTTGAAATTATCGCTAACATTTTTGTCGAGATTTACAAACTCTACGTTTCGTACAATTTCGCAAACCAATCGATGAGATTTGAATAAGCTAATGGAGGTGTTGCATTTACGTCACATAATGTTATGGGAATTCAAGTGATGGAAACACACTATGGAAACATCTAGAAACTTATGTGATGGCTATGGTCAAGGAGTCATAAATGACCGGTAAGTAGGGAATTGGTTTACAAAGTTTCGTTAGGGGGAGAAACATAGTTGGAAGATGAACCCGGACAGAAACATTGATCAGACTTTGATGGTAAAGATCTAAAGTCATTAGTGGAAAGCGATCCACGGCAAAGTAGTCGAGAATAAGCAAAGATGTTCCACACGCTCGTAGCAAAAAGAAAAATATCATTGTGTCTGAAATAAACATAAATTAATAAATTAAAATAGAAATAAAGATAATCATATAAAATTCACAAAACCCAGTAATTTTGAATACTAGATTTTTTTGCAACACGCTAAATGCATGTTGAAATTCTCACAGTATTTTGTATTGTTGAAGTTATCGTTAATATCTATTATCGAAATTTACAAACTCTACGCTTCGTTCAATTTCGCATACCAATCGATGAAATTTGAATAAGTTGATTTGTTTGGAAAAATACTTTGACAGAAACCCTACTTCGCGGTTTTTTACGCACTCTAGTAAAATCAACCGTATTTTGTACCAAGCCACCTGTTTGCACTTCTCCCAAAATTTGGTTTTGATCGGTCAATGTATGACTATTTTAGAGGGTGTGACGAACGAAAGTCACAGAATTTTATATACAGATCGCTTACCCACCTTTAGTGTGATAGCTAGACTTTATATAACATATTCATACACAGTATCATCTGCGTATCTTGTTGTTATATTAACATTAGCTAATGACTCTTGTTCTAAAGTTCAAGATAGAACCAGTTGTAAATTGTTTGGTATGGCTTTCTTTTTCATACATCTTCCCATCTGGGCTCAGCTGCTGTTTACGATATTAAAGAAATACTTTCCTCTTTACGTTTGACTGCTAAATGATAAACATAGAAAAACATAATCAAACATCAGGTTTTTTTATTTTTCGCTAGTTTGTATGCTGTATAACAATATCTTTAACCATTCACCGTGTTTTCAGCAATTTTGTCCACTGCCTTTCGCGGGCGATTTTTGTTTTGGAAAAACGAGAAATTTGAAAGAGTCAGTTCTGAAATGGAGTGGAGGGCAAGCAGCCAATTAAAACAAACTGGCCTCTGTAGATATTTCCTACGTTTTAGCATACTCTTTACAGTATCACACAGAAAATAAGAAATGAACAGGAAGGGCGAGTCAGCTGGCAGACGTAACATTCAAAATCTTGCCTTGATAACTTTGTTCGAACACTTTCCACGAGAGCAACTAAACAGGCCCTGCGAGGTAATTATGGTAGCATGGAGAATAGAAAAATTTTGTATCAATCTTGCAAATAGCTAACTTTTATCTACACTATTTACATTATTCGGACTATTGTCCTCATCTTTATTGCCATATTTATCGCAACGTTTCGGCTGTTGTACGCTCCGGCCTTCTTCAGGTGGTCGGAATGTCGAACTGGACCCTTTATTTCGCTCGCTGGGGTAGACTGTTCTAGTTCCACGTGCCATGTCTAATGGATGACAGTTATCAATTATCTCCTGTTAATTCCGCTCTCCAAGTTCTCCACTGCCTTAACCAGGTATTGAACTCACAACTCTTTGGGTCCTGTCACTGGATCTAATCAACGCCTTTATCCATTGTGCCATGTGTCCTTAAGGACACATGGCACAGTGGATAAACGGCCGAATCGTTGTGATAAATATGGCAACAAAGATGAGAACAATAGTCTGAATAATGTAAATAGGATACATAATACCTCATCTCAGAAATATAAGCAGATACTAACTTCTATCTGTTCTAAAAATAGGCGCCTGTTATAGAGCAATCTTGAGTCAGTTTGTATTGTATTATATTGATTTGTTTTTACGGTTTATCAACCTTTTGCATGTTATTTAAAGTCATAAAATATTTTTAGATGGTAAAAATTTGGGGGGATAATAATAATTTATTGATACAAGTGCTATTAATTAACCAATAACTAGATGTGGATTCATACCTTTCTCATTTGCGCGTAATTGAATATAACAAACCCGACTGGAATTGGAACTCGGCTCTCAAGATTTCCAATTCCGAACCGTAGTCCATTGCATCACCCGCAGATTCAAGCTTACAGCACCCCATGTAGATACTGACGAGGCTTGACATTGCTAAACTTCGATGATGAAACGAGAACCGGTGTTTCAAAATGACACGGTCGTGAGCTTAGTCAGTATTGAAGATTATTGCTAACGTAATGAATCCAATCCTAAATAAGAGTGCCAATATGTGTCAGGTGAAACCTAACTTCCAACTGCTTGAAAAGACAGCGTTCAAATTGCTCGATTTTTTTCGCCGGAATCTGGCAATGGAACTCCTGTTTGAAAACGCCTTTAATGAAGGAAATAAAGCAGGTTGTCATAAAGTACGCTTTTTTGTTTGTTTGTTTGTTTGTTTGTTTCGTTATTAAACAATTTACAATTTTGACCAATTCTCGGGCTGCTTAATTTTGGAGCTAGAATTCGTACTCAAGTTACATAAGTAGTTGTGGAACATTTTTATACAGTGTAACCCGGATATAAGAGAGCTTTTCTCTGGTCCCAAATTAGAGCCTGTGTTAATAAAACAAAATAGACCAAACCCGGATATAAGAGAAACCCGAATATAAGAGACTTCTTCTCCGGTCCCGACAACTTTCTTATATCCGGGTTACACTGTACTTGTATCTAATAAATAGAAAAAAAAAAGATATTCCAGTGTAATTAATAGAATTGGTGGAATTCTTTAAGTCACTATAAAATAAATTATTTAGTAAGACATTGTTTAGTATTTTTTCTGTTTTTCTTTTCTGTTCAAATATTTTTAAGCATAAAATTATTTTATGAATAAAGTGGATTGATTTTTAACTGTAAAAACTTTTTTTAAAGACATGTAAATGTTCGATACCATAAGCTCTGTCCCATAATCGTTGCATTGAGTTAGCGTGACATGTGTATGCAAATATAACAACTATTATGGGACAGAGATCATATTGTCACTAGTTTAAGTATGGCATTTTAATTCAGTCAAACCTGTGGAGGTATTTACTAGCCTCGACGATTTCTTTCTTTAAGCAACTAGGAATTTTGACTAATTCCCCGGTTGCTTAATGAATCAGTACTCAGGTTTATTTTGGTATAATAAATACCCGGATATAAGAGACCCGGATATAAGAGAGATTTTATCTGGTCCCAAATTAGAGCCTGTGTTAATGTACAGTGTAACCCGGATATAAGAGAGTTGTCGGGACCGGAGAAGTCTCATATCCGGGTTTATCTTATATCCGGGTTTATCTTATATCCGGGTTTGGTCTATTATATATACATTAACACAGGCTCTAATTTGGGACCAGAGAAAATCTCTCTTATATCCGGGTCTCTTATATCCGGGTTACACTGTATATATAATAGCCCAAACCCGGATATAAGAGAAACCCGAATATAAGATACTTCTTCTCCAGTCCCGACAACTCTCTTATATCCGGGTTACACTGTAGAATATAGAGACATTTCAATGGAAACAAAATAATAGAATTAATGATTATTCTTCTCTGTGCCGTGTCTCTTCAGGACATGGCGCTCCACAACTTCCTATCCTTCGTAGCACTTAGCAGGTTTTGTCTTTTTACTATCTCCTCCCACTCTCTGTTCCGCCGTCCATTTACACAAGCTCATTAGATTACTTGCTGCTTTCTGTCCGCCTCGCCTTCAACATGTCCGATGAGATGTCAATTTTTCCGGGCGTTCTTTGTTCGGCGTGAAGATAGTGGTTAGCAACCCAGTAGGACGAAAAATAAGAGCTCTTAAAGTGCAAAAAGAACTAATGATGTGCTAGCAAGCAGGCTAACAAGAGTTAGTGTCTCAATAGAGACACCGTGAAGAAGGCAACGGGAAACTATTCCACTATCAATGCCAGTGAAAAATCGTCGCAATACGCGACAGAAATTCGTGAAAACAGTATAAAATAATGTGCAGAAAAACAACAGAAAACCAAATTAAATCCAAATGCTGGGGGATTTGACGCGGAGTATGAAATTTTTGTTTAATTTTATGTTTTTCCTATATTTTTTCTTGGGGTGCTTACGACGTCCCAATGACGTCACTTGGGGGGGTAAGATTTAGTCAAAATCGAGGACAGCTAAATGAGTTGCTTATTTTTCTTAAAAATGCAGGAAAAACAAGCACTTCGTAAACTTGTGAAGGTCTTCTTTTTCCTTCGGTCTAAAAATATCAGGTAAAATGACAACCTATAACAATGTAAAATAAATGTTCAACGATTTTACACAAAATTTACCATAATAATGGATTATATCTACTGCTTCTTTTTTTTTTTAATATATGCTATTCGAAATTTAAGTGAAATTTCACGTAATTTTTACTGCGGGAAACACATGTAGAGGAAACTCACGGAAATTGTCGAATAATCTCGAAGTCTGCTTGATGCCGATAATGATAAGTCAGTAAAAGAGTAGTTAGGAACAGCAAAACCCATTTTAAAGGTAATCCTCGATCAATGAATAGCGACACAGAAAACAGGATCTTTTTCTCGTGAACAAAAGAAAATGTGCAACGCTAGACACAATGGCAGATACGCCAAATACACACCAGAGCAGTTAACTGTAAAGGCAAAGTAATGTAAACAGAAGGACGCTGAGGTGTTTAAGAAAAGAAAATTGGAGTTAGAAACAAGAAAATTAAAGATGGTAGTAAGATCAAAACATAGGTTGTAAAATGATTAAAAAATAAAATTAAAAAAATGCAGAAATCAAAATCTTGGAGATTTTTTGACGGCGGAGGGTGAAGAGGTTTTTCGATAGGGGAAAAGGGAGTTCAGTCTATAATCTTTTCAGTTGCTTTCATGTAAGCTAACTTTTGTGCTCTTTTGTATGAAGAGTAACAATGAAACTATTCACTTTCTTGCGTTCCTCGCCCCATTTTCTCACTCTCACTCTCTCTCTCTCTCTCTCTCTTGCTTTCTTTCTTTCTTTTCCTTCACTCTTTCTTTCTTCCTTTCTCTTTTTTTCATATCCACTGCTAAACGCACTTACACGAACTTTTTCTTTCCCTATTTGTTCTTTCTTTCGTTCTTACTTTTTCTTTCTTTTCCTTGTTTTCCTGATAATATAAGGGAAGTGAATCTTTCTGTCTCCCTTCCCTTATCTTCTCCGTTCCTCTATTTCTCTACATATCTGTTTTTTTTTTCTCATTTCTTCTTCCCCCCCCTCTCTCTCTCTCTCTCTCACATTTTTCCTTTCTTTTCTTTCTCTCGTTCTTTCTTTTTTCTTTTCTCCCTATCTTTCATATACCTACATTAACCCTTCCTCTCCCTATTTTTTCTTTCTTTCTTTCTTTCTTTCTTTCTCTTTGTTTTCAGGTTCTTTTGTCTTCTCTCTTACTACCTCCATTCCCTCACATTCTCGTTTCCTCCATTTCTTTTGTTCTCTCTTTCTTTCTTTCTTTCTTTCTCCTATTTGCTTATCTGCTCCTTTCACATCCCCTCCCTGTCTCACTGCTTTCTTCTCGTTTCCACATTTTTCTCTCCCCTCTGTCTCATCACACCAACCTCTGCCCCATTTCTTCTCTCTTCTTTCCTCTTCCTCCTTCTACGTCCCCATCTTTCTCCTTTCCACTTCCCCTTTCTCTTTGATTCTGTCTCTCACCTCCCACCTTTCTCTCTCTCTCTCTCTCTTTGACTTCCCCCCTCTTCTTCCCTCTGCTACTCTCTCCCTACCTATTTTCCATCCCTCGTACAACATCTCTTTTCATATATCCCGTCTCTGCGCCCCTTCATTCTATAAATCTTCTCTTTTTCGCGACATACCTCAGTACTGACAGGCGAATTACATTACTTTTTTCGATTTTTTTTCCTCAATGCGGATTTACAGGATAACCACTGAGAATATCTGACAAATTGCCGCCGAATGAACAATTTATGTTCGCTAACTCTTTTCATTTGTGATTGTCAGCTATCAACCGACATTCACTTGTAGTTACACACACGATAATTGCTCTCTGATCAAGTCGCCAATATTATCTATCCACAGTGACTGCGATGTTAGAGGCTTCGCGCCAAGACCGATTGGATAAAACTCGTCAGCACATACAGAATCCCAATGAAATCGTTGCTTTTGATTGAGTGTTATCAGGTCACTGAACGATGAAGCTATCAAGGGGAGACAACTACATTTTTCTCCTCGTTCACTAACGCAAAGAAGTGCTATAAAAATCATCTAATCAATGCGATCTGGACAAATCGAAACGGCTAATAACAACTAAAATTATCCATTATCTCATGCCCTTGACCTTCTCTCACACTTTGACTGTAGCTTCTCATTGTCTTCCTTATCCATTTATATCTTCTTTTATCAGCCATGTTTTTTTAATCTAAATGTTATTTAAATATTAATTAGTTTAATATTCGAAAAATGAATAAAATATATACTTTCTAATGCATTATTTCTTTTATCTTTCTTTTACTCTATCTCTCCATAAATAATTATAATGTCTCATTATTTTACAGTTGAAACAGCGAGATGTAACCGTAAGTTCTATGCTAACAGTTTCTTCCATCGCACTTTTCGCTTGTAGAACACTCCCCCGGAATCTTGCTTCTCAGTTAACTTTGATTTTCAAAAATTTAAATTCATTATCAATCGTTATCTTCTTCTGTCTTCTTAATTCCTCCTTTTTTTTATTTTCCTTTTCCCTTACTAAAGTCTTCTAATTCTCTTTCACTCTTCTTGCTTTCCACTCAACTTTGATCTTCAAAGATTCATATGCAATGTCAATCGTTATCTTCTCTCTCCTTAATTTTTCTTCTTTCTTCTCTTGAGTCTTAGTGGCTTTATTGCCTTGCTTGGGGTGAAATGATTTTAAAAAATATGTCACAATTTCTATACTTTTCAATCCTTCCCAGTCTTTTGAGCTTTTGTTCATTGTCTATTGATATTCATCCAGTAAGCTTGACTCTCTATATCTTTTTTTCTGTTTCCTCCCTTCCCTATCTCTCTATATGTAAAAGTCTTTATTTTTTCCTTTCATCTGGTTTTCTTTGTACTTTATTTCCTGATTTCCGACCGCTTACTTTTCCTCTTACGAGCCATATTGTCTTTCTCTTTTTTCTCTTTGCCTTTTCCGATTGTTTTCTGCTTAACATCATTTTGTCCATGCTTAGAAAGTGTTTTTAATTTTAAATAATAATAATAATAATAATAATAATAATAATAATAATAATGCCCTGATGTAACACGGTGATCGTGGTTTCTGATCTTAATCGATTGAAGATGTCAACTTGTACACGTTTTCTCATGGTGAATTAAGATGGGCTACAGTAAATATTACGTTCAATAATACAGATTTGCTTGCCAGTTGCCTGACCTTCGCTAGTTGGGCATGTCTCTAGGTCAGTGGTTCTAAAACGATGCGGAAGAGGATAGCAGGTGAAGCATAAGGACTGAAAGGCAATCAAAGATTTAGAAACAGTTTCAAAAAATTCATATGGTAAAAATAAAATATGATTTCAAAATGTAAAATATTATTATGTATTACTTGTAATTACATGCATGAGTCCCAGTATAAGTAGTTATAAAGAATTATTGACCGATTTTATCATTGTGATATTTTGCGTTATATCAAATATTAAGTATATAGTAACTAGGGTCCTCAAATTAGAGGAGAGAGTTATCAATGCTAAGGTTCAGACTTCGAATCCGTGGTTATCTCCCTTTAACCCTCACTCTGTTTTTATTTTTATTTTTAAATGTACTTTTTATCACGTAAAATTTGATGAAGCGCAAGCAAATTTTCATTCTGAAAATGCGACCCAAAGAAAAAAATGTTTAGGAACCACTGCCCTAGGAGATGACGCATCAGAGATAGTAGTGGGGGAGTGGCGTGGCCAGTGTTGATTTTTTTTCTTTAAGTTTGAAGGTTGAAGGCTATTTGGGAGTCATATCTAGATATTTGGGAACATCATAAATCGGAGACAAACTGGGTTACAAGATCATGCGTGCCGTCTATCAAAATCTATCACCATATTGTCCACATTTGGCTGTGCTGCATGCGTCTGGTATACTCTTATCAAAATGAGTTTCATGGTGGTAATATTGGGCTTCGTGTGCATATAACCCAGCATCACTTTGTTGACGTGCTGCTCTCATTAATAATAATAATAACACGGATCCTAAAACAGAACTGATTCTAACCTTCACTAAGACCGAGGATCAAGCAGATACTACACTCTGATCCGCTCGGCATAGTTGCATCTTTATCTCTCAGAAACCTGCTTTTATTTTTCTTTATTTCTGGTTCGCGTTGATTACATAACGATCGTAGAGTGACGACCAAGTGATAAATAACCTGAAACAAATAGCAGTCAAAAATAAATAATGGTTAAAAATGCTTCGTGAAACTTATTGGGCAGAATATTAATACCGTATTATTAATAATCCACGGCGCATGCGCTTGCGATGACATTCTGAAAAATAACTGCAAAATAACGCACCACGTAGCTTCCCTGTTCCTTTGCTATAAATATTTTCCAAATAATTGTTTTTTGGTACCTCGACTTTAAGAATTTAAGCGGAGTACTAGATTGGCAGCTAGGTCTCATTATTTCTCTGGTGAAATTGCTAGATGTAACCCTATGCTGTATGCTAAAACTTTTGCACTTCTCGCTCGTGGAACTTTTTCTGACTTCTAGCTTTCCAGTGAATTTTAATTTAAAGTTAAATGCAATTTCAATCGTCATCTCCTTGATTCCGGTTCTCTTATTGTCTTCACTCCTTGATGTTGTTTTTTTCCTCAGGCGCTTTCGCTCTCAGCATCCCATTGCATCCTAGTGACTTTATTGCCTTGCTTGGAGTGAGATGATTATTTTCTAAAAATCACTTACTCAATTGAAGCCTCTGGCGTGTAATGATTTTCTCTCAACTTCTTAACAAGTTCTGCTGGGATTATAGTGTTACATTCTAAAATCATGTATGTTACGAAACCTATTGTATTTTTAACAATTTTTGCCCAGTACAAGTTTGTGAGCTACTTATGGCAGAGTGTTACAATAGGTAATGATAAAATAAGTGTGAGATATAAATGGAAGAAAAAATGGTATTATGAGAATAAGGAGGCTAGATAACGATTGTTCCATGACTTGAATCGGTCAATATTAAAGTGCTTTAGGAAGCATCGACGCGGGAGTCTGTTCACCAAAGTGACAGTATTTGGGGAGAAAAGGCTGTCAGAGTGGAACGTCTTTCTTACTTTCTTAACACTGAAGAAATAAAGAAATATTGGAAATAGCATAACGTGCCCGAGCAGTAAAGATTTGAACTGGTGGAACAAGAGAATGGGACACATCTGAACATTTACCATGAAAGTAGTGATAGATTAGCGACAGGCTTGCAACTTTGCTTCTGTTGGGAGAGGAAGGATCTTCCATCAATTACGAAAGCTTTTTATAGCTTTTGCTTTTGATACTGACATACGTTTTACACCCAGAATACTAATTTATTTCTACGATGAATAAAAGAATTACTTTCATCCTCACTCTCTCTCTCTCTCTCTCTCTCTCTATATATATATATATATATATATATATATATATATATATATATGCTAATGCGAATAATGCACATCATGTTCTCCAGAAATAAATTTAATTTTCATTGAACGGAATTTTTATTTCCTCTCCAAAAATACATTACCTTCGTGAACAACGTAATAAAATCAAAATAGCAGAGACAATCAGCGTCAGAGCTTTATCTCTCGCGAGACGCGACGTGACAATTTTCGCGCCAGTCAATCGAGGCAGTTATTTCGAACGAACATCCCAACCCCAGATAACGATTTGATCCTCAGCTGAATTTCTGAAGAACGACACATGTTCTCTTGACAAATTCGTAGAATTAAATTTTGTGTATACCTTTTCGCTCTTCGCTCGTTGTTGGAAGGAAATATCCGCTGTGATTGTCTGACCTTACTCTCTTGGGGTCTTGTACCAGATAAGGTTAAATTAGTCATCACCATCACCATCATCATCATCATCATCATCATCATCATCATCATCATCATCATCAGTCCTATGAGCGAGTGTACTCGTAGTGTAGCTGCGCAGCTGACCACTTCTCTCGGTCACGTCCTAATGTCTCAATTTTGGGGAATTATTTTTCCAGTCCAGTAGGTGACGTTTTCATCTGCCTCTTTATTTTGCCTAGGGTGCGACTTTGTCCAATGGCAGTTTAAGATTTTCTGGCTCTCATGACGTAACCATATAATTTCAACTTTCTCTTATTCACAATGGTCTTCTTTCTTGCACAGTGTCGTTTTTTTTTATGCGGTCTACGTAGGAAAAGCCTAGGATAGTCCTGTAGCATCTCATTCCTAATGACCAGTCTGATCTTGTTTTAGAAAACTTAATCTCACAAAATGTTTAAAGTCATATTACCCTAGATTATTGGATGAACGTGTATCGATGTCATCGTCGCAAATCAAATGAAAATTGTTTCGTGATTGTAGTTTAAAATCATCATGCAATAGGTTAGCAATAGTTGACGCTTCTCATTCCTGAAAATCATGAAGTTAATCTAAACATGTGGATTGAAAGGGGAACAAAAATGTCTGATTGCTTTTTATCGCTGAATCTATCCAGCAAAGAAATGTTTGTTTGATTTATTTGTTTTTGTTTTTTTACGGTTTATCACCCCTTTGTGGATTATTTAAATCCGAAACATATTTGGGATCGTAAGACGTATTCTTTTTTTTTTTTGTCAATAAATATTGCATTAAAATGTTTTTTGAGGTAACAATGTTTTTTTACCCAGATGAAAGTCCTACCATTTAACCCATGATGTGGGTTCATGCCTTTCATGCTGCAAAGGATAGAAAGTTAAAATGATTCTAATGACCCCTGATATATTTTCTTTAAAAGTTTATTATTCGATCGGGCTAGCTCGTACATTCATGAGTCTATCGCGTCAATCATCACAGTCCTGCATCTTGTTTTTGTCTCTCCAGATTAGTCTTAGTTTTGCAACAGATGCCATCGTTTGCGTTGCTCTTGAAATTATTCCTGTTCAGGAGCCTTCTTCGCTTATAATTGAGGTTAAACAAAACGAATACTCTCCTTACTATAAGTTCCTGCATCATGGTCGGAAGGTCATTACGGTGGAATAACACAGTTGGTCATTGTTGGCGATTGCTGGGCAACCAACCCGTTTTGCGCCATGGCTCGGTGTCCAGAGCAGTAGATCCAAAGGTAAACTTTGCTAAGACTATAGAACTGAATAAACAATTTATATTTGTTCTTATTTTCTTGGCATGGATAGCCTATTATATACAGTGCATCTTTACTTATATATTACCAATGATTGTTTTATTTCATCATCCTCTCTCTTCATTATCATAATTCATATTACCAGTAGTATCTATCCGCAAGTGAGCACCTGACCAGCTCCCAGAACCTGTCTCGGTTGCATGCCAATGCCTAACTTTCTGTGAATGATCTTCTAAACTAATAAGTGGCATTGTCAGCCCAGTTTTTTCTTTGACTAAGGTGTTATATTGCAGGACGAAAGGGGAAAGATTGTTTGGCTCTTGTGACGTGTCCGTACTGTTTCCACTTTCTTTTCTTTACGCTGGCGCTATGAGGTCTTCCATCGAGCCTGCTTCTTGCCAGATGGTGTTGTGCACTGAGTTATTTGTGATGCCTAGTATAGTCCTGTAGCATCGTTTTTCTAATGCCTGGATTCTTCGCTGTAATTCTGTCGAAGTTAATGTCAAAGATTGGCAGGCTCAAAAAAAGATTGTGAAAACCAATACACGCAATAATTTCATCTTTGATTTCAGACAGATGTTCTTGTCTTTCTAAATGGTTCTTAGTTTTGCAACAGCTACCATTGTTTGTGCAGCTCTTGAAATGATTTCTACATGCTTTATTTAATTAACGAGATATCCGTAGACACATTAACACACTTGGATAATTGTTCTCGTCTTTGCTGCTATTGTCACAACGTTTTCTCCGTTATGTCCTTTCTGGAATTCTTCAGATGATTGTCGATCCCAGGCGACGAGTTGATGAAAGCGTTCGTGAATTTTGGTGGCATAGTACTTGTGTGTTCAGTCCCTGGGGTCGGTAATGCAGATTTCGACTCAGTGGGAACAGGACGGGGAGTAACTGAGCATTACTAAGAAAAAAGAGCAAGTCAAGACATGAACAGCGAACGGAAACGGTTTACGCCCGTAGATTAAATAAATGGTTCAGTTCAAAGCTCCCTGAAGTTTTGGATAACGGGGTTATCTTGTACTACTGTCGATCTTTCATAAAAGTGAAATGGCGTTAATCGAACATTCGAAAAGTAGAAGACACAACTATGTTAGACAACAGTCATCAGATTACCAATGGCCGTCAACTATATACTCTCCTTTCTCGTCCTCTCGTTTTCGCTCGCTTTCTTTCTTTCTTTGCCTTTTCTCCTCCTTTCTTTCTTTCATTCTCCTTGTTTTCAAGTTCCCTTGTCTTCTCTCTTTCTACCCCTCTTCCCTCTCATCCGTTCATCGATATCCCTCTTTCTTTCTTTCTTTCTTTCTCTTGCCTATTTACTTATATGCTCCTTTCACATTCTCTCTCCCTGCTTTCTTTTGCTCCCATTTCGACACTTTTTTCTATCTCCTCTATCATCACACCTTCCTCTGCCTCATTTCTTCTCTTTTCCTCTCCCTCTCATTCTCTCTCTCTCCTTGCCACTTCCCCTTCTCTTTGATTTTGTCTCACTCTCTCTCTCTCCAACTTTTCTCTTTTTCTGACTCCCACCTGTTATTCTCTCCCTCCTTATTTTCCAGACATTTTATGTCACCTTCATATATCCTGTCTCCGTCTTTCTTTCATTCTTCATTCATAGCAATGGCCGCATTACCGTTGAGCGGCGCGGTCAAAATCACTGCGCGTATTGTCCGGGAATTTGTCGATACCATCTCGTATTTTGTGTGCCTATGCACCACGGAAATACGATAACCATCAATACAATCTCTTGTCTTAATCTATTTAGAATTTACAAGCATCGACAATATTTCTGTATCTTTTTCTTTGCTTTTTCAGATAGATGGCCGGGACTGTTCTTCAAACGTCACGGTAGCAGCTTTCTTAAAGTCGGTGAACATGACAGGTGGTGAGGAAGACTTCTGAAATGGAATTTTGGGCATCCATCACACTAACAGTATTTTCGCTTGTCTTGCGTAAGTTCACATTCATATTTGACAATTGCTTTTGTTTTACTATTAGTCTTTTTATCAATTGATGTATTACGTCGCTCATCGGAGTAATTTTATGTTTTCCAAGATTCAATTCTTCAATTACCAAAATATTTTATTTATACAAATTTATAGCATCATTAGTCATCAAAGTATTTTTACTGGATTTCAAACACTAACTTTCGCATAAATTGTGTATTCCATCACAAAAATGGAAGGCTTTCCGAGAATTAAAAAAATTATCATTTGAAGGTAACAGATTCGATATTTATATCACTTGTGAAAAAACTTCTTTTTCCAACTCAATGATTTGGTTTCAATATTTCGTTTCTTCAATGTAAGAATGAAGGTTTTCATACAGCCTAATATTCAGTCAATTTCGGTGCCCATTTCGTCATTCAAACAAGCTAACTTCATTGTTTCTTTCCAGGTAAACTGACTTCTCAAAGTTAGAATGCTTGTCTCCGTTGATAGTTGCATAATTAAAAGAAAAACTTGTAGTTCCATCGAATGATTTATTTCATGGAAATATTTCAACTAGCAGAATAGAATATTTCCATAAAATAAATCATTCGTTGGAACTACAAGTTTTTCTTTGAATTATGCAACTAACAACGGAGACAAGCATTCTAACTTTGATACGAATAAGGCATGGACCTCGCAAAAAAAACGTATGCTCTTACTTTTAAACGTCATCAACTCGGTTTTTTCATTGGTTTGAATTCTTAAGCGTTTCTAGTTTCTTTGCATTGTTTTTCTCAAATTAAAGAAGTGACCAAGGCTAGCAACAGCTAGATGAAATATTTCCATGAAATAAATCATTCGTTGGAACTGCAAGTGTTTCTTTTAATTAAACTGACTTCTGGCTGTTCAAGTTAGACTGTTCATCTTGTCGGTAAGAAAAGTCATCAGCAGCAGATATGACGTCATCATCACTGCGATACTGTCACACACGCAATACTGTTGCCACTGCTTAAATACATTTCACATCTTACTCTGCTCGCATCCACTGTTTGGTCTCCGTAAACATTCCTAAAGTGCCTATTGATGCAATTTTTCCCCATGAAGGAATGTAATGACGCATATTTGCTTCATATGCACTCTCATGTCAAAACCATTTTTTTCCAAAACTAGCTGTAACAAGACATAAAAATATGTTAGGTTATTTGCAGGAACACCCACCTCTAACATCGTGAAAGCATTCCTTTTCGGAATAATCCTTTTTCTAGATGTAAACAAAAAACAAATAATCTAATAAATAGTATCAAGTGTTAAGAGGAATGCTGATTTTTAATATCTTCCATTAAACATGTTTTACATGTTTTCCAGAATATCCTTTGTATCTCTTTTTTTTATACAAAGAGAGATTTAAGCTGATATCATTAAACGCTAAATGCCTCCTAACCATAGAGTAAGTTTCATTTTTTTCGAAAAGCAATATTTCTAAAAGGGACGAAAATTCTTGAATAGTTTTTTTTTCCTTGAAATGAAATTTAAATTTTATAAATCTGTTCATCACTCAAAACTCTAGCACTCTCTCTTCTTTCTTACTGTTTCTCTTTTGAAAATAAAGAGGAAGAATTTTAAAACGGTATTTGAATCTTTAAAACCTTTAAAGGATAATAGCTTTTACTATTAAACTTAGCAGTTTCCTTTTATTCTTTTATGCTTTTCTCTCCAGATCAATTTTCTCTCTATTTCCTGCCAGCCATTCTCTCTCACTCTCTCTCTCTCTCTCCATATATACATACACACATATATACATACACACACACACACACACACACACACATATATATATATATATATATATATATATATATATATCTTTCATTCTCTCATAATCACTTTTCTCTCTTTGCTTTCTTCCTTTCTACACTTCAAACTCCTATTATCACTTTTCTCTCTCACGCCTGCTCTTCTTTTTCTCCTTAACTATCACTGTCTCTCTCATCTTCTTTTCTCTCTTTTTCTTCATTCACTCTCTGTTCATTCTCTATCTCTATCTCTATCTCTTTCTCTCCCCCCCCTACCCTCACTTCTTTTTCCTCCATTCTCTCACTATCACTTTTCTGTCTCGGCTGCCTACCTTTTTTCTCACTCTTTTTCTCTCTCCCTCTCTCGCTCTCTCTTTGTTTCATTATTTCGCAATCCCTTTCTCTCTCTCTCTCTCTCTCTCTCTCTCTCTCTCTCTCTCTCTCTCTCTCTCTCTCTTCTATCCTCCCATTCTCCTGACCTCCTCCTTTCTCTCCTTCATTCTCTCACTATCACAGATAGATAGATAGATCTTGCCGTTACGCTCATTTTTATTATACTATTCTTCTCTTCCATTTATGTATTTCTCTCTCTCTCTCTCTCTCTCTCTCTCTCACTCACTCACTCACGCTCACTTTTCTTACTATTTCTACATTTGCCTGTGTTTCTCTTTTTGTATAAAATAAAATAAAACTCTCGAGACTCAATAAGGGAAAATGGCGAGAAAGTAAAGTAGGCAAAACAGGTATCAGATAATTAAGCAGAAAATATTAAAAAAAACATTGGACAGAGAACAGAAAAGTAAACAAAAGAGAGAGAGAGGGGGGAAGAGAATATAGTAGCTGAGAAAGAAAGAAAGAAAGAAAGAAAGAAAGAAAGAAAGAAAGAAAGAAAGAAAGAAAGAAAGAAAGAAAGAATATAGTGAGGAATTGATGGAAAGATAAATAAGAAATCCTCGTAAAAATAGACAAAGAGAAAAAGAAAGAAAGAAAAAATATAGAGAGGAATCGATAGATAAAAAATCCTGGTAAAAATAGACAAAGAAAGAAAGAAAGAAAGAATATAGAGAGGAATTGATCGAAAGTTAAATGTCATAGCCTGGAAAAAACAGACAAAGTAAGCAAACAAGCATAAAGGACTTGATGGAAAGGTAAATAAGAAATCCAGGTAAAAAATAGACTACGGGAAAAAGAAAGAAAGAAAGAAAGAAAGAAAGAAAGAAAGAAAGAAAGAAAGAAAGAACAGACGGACAGACATTGATGGAAAGATAAAAAGGATATCCTGGTAAAAAAAATAGATAAAGATAAAAAGAGAGGAAGAAAGAAGAATTAATAGAGGAGTTGATGGAAAGATAAATAAAAAAAATCTTCGTTAAAAAATATAAAGAGGCAAAGGGAAAAAAGGAAAGAAAGAAAGAAAGAAAGAAGTGAATATAGAGAGGAATGGGGTTTAGCACATTTAAATCTACAACAGAAATATTTGAACAAGTATTTGACACCATCGAACATGAAAACTGATTTGAAAAAGGCCAATGACATTTTTTATTTATTTTTCCTAAAGGATTTTTTTTTCGGCCAACACTTTTTCAAAGGTAGATATTAGCATAAATCTGACAAAACAAATAATAGCCGTTCGCGAAAAAATAATTATATTCAATGAGGAGGGGAAGTATGGAACACGATTAAAGCAAAATTTAATAGTAAATAATTAATGATTAGAATAAAATTACGAAAAATAAATGACAAATGACCTTTTTTTTTTTTTTTCAAATCAGTGTTCATGTTCTATGGTGTCAAATCCTTGTTCAAATATTCCCGTTGTAGATATCCCAGAAATATTATCGACGAACTTAATAATTCCATCCGGCTGTGGCATAAGGTCAATACCCTTAGAGCTACACGATCTTTTCTTCACTCTTGTTTGTCACGTGGTGTTGTCCCGTCGTTTATCAGAGGCAGGTTGTTGAATGTCAAGATAGGATCCTGTCTTCCAGTTGATCGAGCTTTTAAGCATCAGTTAAGGACATTATATTGGCTGGCGGGCATCTTCTCGTCAGCGCCGGTCTCTTCCCTAAGCGAGTTGTGAATGAGGCGCTACTCGTATTGAGTATTTACGTGAACGGAATTAAGAGAGTGGCACTAGTGGACACTGGATGCTCACAGACACTCGTGAGTAAGTCAGCCTATCAATCATGGCGGGTGACTGAGGTGAACGTACTCACCGTAAACGGAAATGCTCTCAAATGTTGCGGAGTTGGAAGTATCAAGCTTGACGTGGACAATGCAAACCCCTTCGAAATCGAAGTGTTGGTAGTGAATGGAGAGCTATTGGGTTTTGACTTGTTGGATTCGACGCCATTAAAAAATTAAACGTCGGGAGGGTATGCGATGATATCGATGCTCTGGGTGGAATCACGTTTCCAGGGACTGCCCAGTTCGACGAGAAGATGCCCGCCAGCCACGCAGGTCACGCGCAACAATGCGTTGCTTCCGGTGTCAAGAATTAGGCCACATTGCTTCATCGTGTCCGGGAAAAGAGGAAGGAGAATTGAAGCATTTTTGGCTACCGCGTTTGGTGGAGAACGAGTTATTTTTTCTGACTGGTTACACGTATTGTGCTTTGTGAGATAGTACCGGCGAATCGAGTTTTCGGCATTTCTTTCTGCTCTCGATATTCGAGTCTGTACTTATAGAGATTTGTTCTTTGTGTTGTGGAAGTAATCTACAACAAATACTTCCTTTGCTTTCAGAACGCTTATATATTCCTCATCAAGCTTGCGTTTATATCGGTCGACTTTGATAGATATTAGAAACAAGTTGTCCTTCTTTGATTTCTTTTCGCTTTTCTCATTATTTAGCAACAATTAAGTTGAAATTCGAAAACCGTATCAAATTTTAAAAAAAAACAGTTATCTTAGTTTTCTCGTTTCTAAAAGATTTGGTGTTGAAAATGGAGATTTAAATAAACACTATTTACATTATTCGGACTATTGTCCACATCTTGGTCGCCATATTTATTACAACGTTTCGGCCGTTGTACGCTCCGGCCTTCTTCAGGTAGTTGGAATGTCGAACTAAACCCTTTATTTCGCTCACTGGGGTAGACTGTTCTCAAGGACACATGGCACAGTGGATAAAAACGTTGGTTAGATCCAATGACAGGACCCAAAGAGTGTGAGTTCAATACCCGGTTAAAGCAGTGAAGGACTTGGAGAGAGGAATTAACAGGAGAAAACTGATAACTGACATCCATTAAACATGGCATGTGGAACTAGAACAGTCTACCCCAGTGAGCGAAATAAAGGGTTCAGTTCTACATTCCAACCACCTGAAGGCCGGAGCGTACAACGTCCGAAACGTTGTAATAAATATGGTGACCAAGATGTGGACAATAGTCCGAATAATGTAAATAGTGTACTTAATACCACATCTCAGAAATATAGACAGATATTAAATAAACACATATTTAATTTTTCCAACGTTACTCTTAGGGAGATAGAACGTCTTCTTTCTCGAGGGTTGGATTTTTGTATTCCTCCTTCGAAAGTAAACAAAGACCATATTTTTGCTAAGTTTGAGTTATTATCCTCTCAGTTAAATTTACATAAACATTCCTCACCTGACAAGTCTTCCTTGTATAAAACTAGATTAGTTGAATTATCAAGTGAATATTCTTCCCTCTCCGCAGATCGTGATTTTCTTGCGTGGCAGAGTGTTCACTTCCAGACTATTAAGACTTTAACGTCTAGAAACGATATTTATATCACCAAGCCGGATAAAGGCTCTGGTGTAGTAGTTTTAAATAGTCAGGATTATATTAGTAAAATGGAAATCATTTTACATGACTCCTCTAAGCCTAGGAAGATTGTTTTTGTAGACGTATGTGATAGCACCAACAAGATAAAGGTGAAAATACAGAGACGTTTGCTTTCTGTATATAAAGCTAACATGATTTCCAAAAGTGTGTACAATCGTATCAGACCTGTTGGTTCGAAACGTCCACGGTTGTATGGTTCATCCAAGGTATATAAGGACAATGTTCCTCTTAAACCCATTCTTTCTATGATTCGTTCTGTGCAACACCAATTGGCACAATGGTTGGCTGAAATGCTCCAACCCGTTTCTGTATTGTTTTCCACCCATGGTATTTCTGAATCTTCCAAATTTTCTAATTTTATTAAAAATCTAGAAATTTGTTCCAATGACAAACTCTTAGTGTCATTTGACAATGTTAGTTTGTATACGAACGTGTCAATCCTAGACACTGTACAAATATGCTCTGATGCTCTCTATAGGGGTTGTTTGGGTTGTGCTATAATTCCAGAAACTCTTTTTTTTTTAATTTATGCAATTAGCAACTGAGGTGAGTTTAGATGTGCAAATACCACGGGCCACGGTGGAGTAATGGATAACGATTCGGATTGAGGAATCGGAGAGCCAAGTTCGAATTCCACTCGAATCCATTACATTCACTTATATCCTTGGGAAACGTATAAATCCTCCTCTTCTTCCCAAGCTATGGGTAAAGCCATGGATGGAAACTGTTTTACCGCAGAAAAAAATGGCGGGAAAAATTCTGCCTCGTCAGTCATGTATCGAAACATACATGATCGCCTAAGCGTGTATCACGCATGGCACATAACTGACTGAAATGCTATATATGTCCAAATCGATGGGGTTTCGACAGGTAGTCCTTTGGGTCCAGTATTAGCTAACATTTTTGTTGGTTTTTACGCGCAACTTTTGTTTCAGAAATGCCGTAAAACTCATGTATGTTTACGCTACGTTCATGAGAGGTTTTCTATCGTTGATCCCATCAATGACACTACGGCCTTTGATACTCAACTTAATTCCTTTCATCCATCCTTGAAATTTACCATGGAAGTGGAGAATGATTGTACTTTGCCTTTGTTTGTGGGGGGAGACGTTCTTGTTGAACGTAAAGATAGCTTCTTTATTACCTCCGTTTATCGTATACCTACGTTCACACGTCTGTAAATTAACTGTAATTCCTTTGTTCCAAAAGCACATAAGATTAAACTGATCTCCACCTTGGTCCATCGCGCATTCGTGATTTGTTCTCCCTGTACTCTTGAACAGGAACTGGGGAAAATTCATCCCATTTTCGTCGACAATGGTTTTCCTACCAATGTCATTAAGCGTGCAGCTGAGCGTAAAATTAAACGTTTCAAAGAACCGGTAGTTTTTGGTCTTAGTCTTTGTCCTATGTATTTGAAACTGCCGTGGCTGGTAGGAAGGATCAAGGGTTGGCGGACAGAGTGTCCGCTTGCATTACATCAGGTTTCTCTACTGTTAAGTTGCGGGTGTTGTTTAGGATTAATTCGGTGTTTCCATCTTTTGTAAAAGATCGTCTGTCCTATTTTCAAAATAGTTCTGTTATATACACGTATAAATGCCAGTGTGATGCTGAATATATAGGACGGACTAGCGTGAGATTGGAGGCCCGCGTCAGTCAACATGTTCCGGCTAATATAAGATCAGGCGATCTGAGTCTTTGCTCTAGAATGACACAGTCTGCATATGATTCGGCAATAAATAGGCCAACATCTGCTTGACTATCCTGACTGTACCATTAAATAATCAAATAGTTTCTTTACTGTTTTGCACAGAGCCCGATCTGCTCACCAATTACGCGTGCTTGAAGCCGTAATTATCAAAATACATCAACCGGATCTGTGCAAGCAGAAATAACATTTCATTCGCTCTTTACATCTGTATGGCGGGCTATGAGTTATAATTTTTTCCCTTTTTCCACACTTTTGTAACTGTTCATTATTTATTTTAATCGTTAATTATTTGCTATTAAATTGTTTTCATCGTGTTCCATACTTCCCCTCCTCATTGAATATAATTCAATTTTGGGAATGACTATTATTTATTTCGTCAGATTTATGCCAACGTCTACCTTTGGAAAAAGTATTGGTCAAAAAGGAATCCTCTAGGGAAAATGAATGAAAAATGCCTTCGTCTTTTTTAAATCAATATATATATATATATGACAAACCTTGTATTTCACCAAAAAACAGTGAACCTGAAAATTTATGGTTGATAACATTTTTAAATCAAAGAGCCTTTGTATTTATAATGCTCGATATTAAGAGATAGAGAAATAACAATAACAAATGAAATTAAATGCTCACTAGATCAGAGGCAAATTAAATGAAAATTTAATTTACGTATATATATATATATATATATATATATATATATATATATATATATGAATGACAAACTGGAAAAGTTTTTTTTGTGACGCGTTTCATCCGTAATAGTTTAAAAATTATTGAAAGAATATTTTTACTCCATCTAGAAGAAATCATCTGTATTCTTTTCCTTTTCTCTCCATCACCTTGGTCCTTACATATATTGCAAATTTATTGAGGCACTTTGAAAACATTTTCGTCTCAGTGGTTTATTTTCTCTTTTAATCAAAGTAGCATCACCTATGTCAAAATTGTGTTCCTTTTTTTTACGGCGGACAACCAATGCGTTTTGTTTGTTATTTAAAACGCGTTGGTTGTTCACCGTAACAAAATTTTGTTACAGTATCATCGGTTGAGCGTTTGTACGTATATTAAGTTTTGCACTTCTTTGTTTCGCATTTAAATCACCATACAGTGTTGATTTCTATACTGTGATTGTATATATATATATATATATATATATATATATATATATATATATATATATATATTGTGTGTGTATTTAGGCATCATTTTTTTCATTGATGCATGTTTCATTAAATAATATAGATAAGTTTTGTCTATTTATTTTATGCAAATTCCTTTCACATCGTCTGATAAGCTTAATAACATTATCATTGAAAGACGAAAGAAAATCACTGTATTGATACATGTTTTTTAATCCTATCTCAGCTTTCGGCTTACATAAGCCATCATCAAAAATGACAATAATATTACATTATTTATGTTGGTCATACCACAAACTCACTTTCACGACGCTTCACACTACATTTTAATAATAACTCTAACATTGTTAGGCATTTAAAACAACATGCCTGGCCGCATACAAAATTCCGGAAAATCCTTGTGGAAAACACAACTATACTTAAACATGAAAACAATAAAGAAAACGTAAAAATTCTTGAAGCTATATACATAAAACAGTTGAAACCTAACCTGAAAAAAATAAACTATTAAAACTCCACAAATATACTCAAATTCCTATAATGGATAACAGAAGCCATTGGTTTATACTAACGGCTTCCCATACTTAACATTTCGCGTTTTCACTCTCGCGTGATCATGCGTGATGTGATGAGCCACGGTGCGATTTTTGCTTCCAGCGTCTCGTATGCACGAGTTTGTCGTTGCTTGGAAATCTTCCATGCAAACAAAAACAGACTATCATTATTGCCATGTCCGTATTTTGTTTAATATACTGTAATGTTATTGTCATCTTTGATGATGGCTTATGTAAGCCGAAAGCTTAGATAGGATTAAAAAAACATGTATCAATATGGTGATTTTCTTTCGTCTTTTAATGATAATGTTATTAAGGAAAGGAATTTGCATAAAATAAATAGCACAAACTTTGTCTATATTATTTAATGAAACATGCATCAATATATATATATATATATATAAAACAACTGAAAAGTTGCAAATGAAAAGAAAAAAACTGGGTGTTTTTTTGTGAAAGTATTTATTTATATGTTTTTATATATTTGATATTTCAGACCGCTTCGGTCCTTCCTCAGAAATTAATTGAATAACTGTATTTGGGAGTTTGTTTACAAGTAGCGTCCGTCGCGAGACGCGGACGTCACGTGATGTGGAATGCAACTGTGTTTGAATTTTTTAACGTAAATCTAACGATAGTATTTTAGATATTGTTTAAAAAGGTTTTTTAACTATATCTAAAGAAAATTTTAACTATCGAAATATTTATACAGATTTAAAATACCCAAGTCTTTGTTTAACCCTAGTTTATATGTGTCTAATTTTAAAATCCAGTATTTCTCTTCGTGTGTATGTTGAACTAAAACCTGAAATAAACATTTACAGTTGTCTAATGAGTGTCTTGATTGATTAAAGTGTTCAGCTATGGGGGAATAAGGATTGTTTTGACGTATGGTTAGTTTGTGGTTGTTGAAACGAAATTTAAAATTAATTCCAGATTCGCCAATATATCCACTATTAGGACATATTGTGCAGAATAAGTAGTAAATTATATTATGGCTATCACAGGTGAGGCGAGGTGGATGTATTTTGATTTTGGAGTTGGGTACAGAATATACACTATCGGTTATTAGGTGTTTGCAAACTAGACAACAAGTTTTATTACATTTATAATTTCCTGTTTGGTTTGTATTATTTAGATATTTGGTAGAGGTGAGGATAGATGATAAGTTAGGTGTTTGTTTTTTTGCGTTGATGGGTGGTTTAGCGAACATGTCTTTGATTTTTTTGTTTAATTGGAGGTTCTTGTAATCATTTTTTAAAATTGTGAATAAGCGTGTGGGAATAGTGATTGTGGTTAAAAACCATGGGAATCCGATTGTTGTTTTTACTTTTCTTGTATCTGAGAAGTGTGTTACGATTTATATGGATAGTTTTATTTAGTGCTTCTTTTATTATATTTATTGGGTATTTACATTTTAGGAATTGTTCTGTTAAGTTATTAATGTTGTGTAGAAAATCTAGATGGTCTGAGCATATGCGTTTGATTCTTAAAAATGAGCTGTATACGATAGATTTTTTTAATTTAAGAGGATGACAGCTGTTGAAGTGTAGGAATTTTTGCTGGTTTGTGGGTTTGTTGTATAGACTGGTAGAAAGTGTATGTTTGTTTCATTTTATCATAACGTCTAAGAAAGGGACGGATGTGTATAAATGCTCCATGGTAAATTTAATTGCATCGTGGAAGTTGTTGCAGAAAGTAAAAAAAAAATTTAATTTTTCTGATCCATGAGTCCATAAGAAAATGTCATCAATATATCTAAAATAATGTAATGGTTTAAATTCTGAATTGTCTAGTATTTTCCTTTCTAGAATGTGCATAAAGATATTAGCATAGCTAGGTGCCATTTTCGTGCCCATTGCTGTGCCACTAATCTGTAAATAGTGTTTGTTGTTGAATTTAAAATTATTATGTGTTAGAATGAAATTTATTAATTGACATATATCTGTAATTTGGTTGTTGGGTAATTTTTTACTAAGGAACTCATGGCAAGCTGATACTCCTTCAGTATGTGGAATGTTCGTGTAAAGAGACGAAACATCCATCGTTACTAGGATTGTATCCGGGTGGACTGAGTTTATGTTTTGTAATTTGTTGAGAAAGTCAGTAGTATCTCTAATATAACTAGGTATGTCAGGCAGTAAAGGTTTTACGATGTTGTCTATGTACCCAGATATAAGTTCTGTGAGGGTACCTATGTCTGATATTATGGGTCTACCAGGTGGTATGATTTTGAGGGATTTTGAAATTTCATAGATGTTCTCTTCATTATTTGTTTTGTGTAATTTGATGTTGGTTGGATGAAAAGGTGTTCGAGTGTTTTTCTGAAATGATTTTGGGGAGTTTATGTAGTTTTGGGATAGTGTAGAATGTTGCTGTTTTGGTTTCTCAGGAATAAGAGATTTTATGGTATTCCTTATGTTGTGGTTCAGGTTCTGAGTGAGAGATGATAATTCTGTTTTGAATGTGATAGTTGGGTCTAGAGGTAAGGGTACATAGAATCGGTTATATACATATATATATATATTGATGCATGTTTCAATAAAGCAATAGTTCCATGATAAAAAATTTCGCATAATATATTTTTCAGCATAATTTTCTTTCTGGCACTGCACTTGAGCCAACACTTCTGCATCAGTCACAGTGATCGAACATTATACAGTGAAAATTCCCGATCAAAATTCAGCTAATAGATGGTTCGGGCTATGAAGTTGTTGTTTCACTTTCTAATGCCAGTAGGTGCTGAAATTTTATCGAGCCAACCAAGAAGTGGTTCCCAACAAAATTATTGTTTGATCAGATTTTGGGAAGTGACAATTTATCAGCACCTCCTCTTTTATGCCTGATGAGGGAAGTGGCGGTTGTAGTGGAATCATGCATGAGAGGAAGCATAAATAACGCAAGCAAACGTGTTATTGCTGCTGCTGCTGCTGCTGCTGCTGGTTGTGTCGGAACGTGGGAAACGTCTTGTATGCTCATAACAATATACTGTATTAAAAATGCCATTATCTATCAGACAATTTAAAGACATAAGTTTTACTGAACTCCTATTTTATTCTACCCAATTGTGGTTGTCAAAGCACTCAGCATTTTTTCTCTTGGGTATTTCCTTTGCTCTTTTTAGGTTTAACGCTTCAACGTGGATCTAAAAATAATTGCACGTATAAAAGCATCATTAATCTGAAAGCTTTTTTTTTCAATATAGACTGTCTAGTTATAATTGTGCTTTTTACTTAAGGTTAAAATAGCCTTCGTTATTATTGTACGTGTCGTACTCTGTTTATTTATTGAATTCGCGTCTTTCTAAGAGAAAACACTAATCTTGGAGTGTATCAAATGTATTTTCGTCTTTTACCCACTAGAGAGCTCACGTGTGCCTTTTTAATCTTATATAATACTTTACTTATAGCATTTATCCATCCATCTTTCTAGCTAGCTGGCTATCCTTGCTCCTCTAAAAGTTTTCGAATGTTGGTGGCCGTGTTAACCTCTAGCTTGCGTTTTAAAGTCTCTATAGGTAGTGTAATGTACATCCCCACACAGATTATGTATATATATATATATATATATATATATATATATATATATATATATATATATATATATATATATATATATATATTGTGTATTTAGACAGAAAATTCTCTTTTAGGAATGTCTGATTGAATAAATTACAGACATTATATCTGCTTATTTTTATTATATTCCTTTCATACAGGTTCGATTTCCTGTCGGAGGACGCATATTTTCTATGAGAATTTCTCGTACATTCAGGCCGGTAAATGTTGTTAATACTGTTTATTATAAACAGAGCATTTAAATATTTGTATCTACAAAAAGAACGTATAAACATAAAAAATGTCTTAAAAAATAATTGTCGGACTTCGTCCATTTCATAGTGTATGACGTCATTTGTTTACATTTGGATACGCATCGAGCAGATATGAATGAATTAGAGAAAATCATGGAGAATTGTGTTTAAAAACAGTAAATTCGACCTTCCTAACCGAACGCTCCTCTGTGGCCCAGTCGGTTAAGGCACGTCAGGCTATATGACGGTAACGTATAGGATACAGGTTCGATTTCCTGTCGGAGGACGCATATTTACTATGAGAATTTCTAGGATATTCAGGCCGGTAAATGTTGTTAATACTGTTTAAATAAACAGAGCATTTACTTAAATATTTGTATCTACAAAAAGAATGTATAAACATAAAAAATGTCTTAATATATATATATATATATATATATATATATATTCTCTTTATACATTAGATTTATAGATACAATTTATTTAAGTAATTACTGTGTTTTAATTAAACAGTATTATTTACATTTACCGGCCTGAATGTTTGAAAAATTTCTTAGAAAATATGCATTTCCGACAGGAATCAAACCTGTATTCCTATTCAGAAGCTGTCATTTGATCTGACGTGCTATACTATTTAGCTACCGAAAAGCGTCTGGTTAGCAAATTCCAAATTACTGTTTTTAAACATAAAATCGTCGACGTAGATATGGTGTTTAAAAAAGCATATGTTCTAGAGCAATAAAAAATTTAAAATACACAATATCAGGGATAGAGCGTATCTAAGTATAAATATAAAAGTGGATATTGAGGTCAGTACCCAGCCGCGACAATCTGTTTCAAGCTTTATATATATATATATATATATATATATATATATATATATATATATATATATATAACATTCGGGCCTGGAGAGCCACGTTGGAATAGCCTCAAGTTCGACATGTCAGAAATAGTGATGTTATCGGCCCGCTTGCGGCACCGATCGAAAGTGACTGAAAACGATACTACGTGTTGACCCAATCTTTGTTAGTAAAATTGGCTAGACAGAACTATTCCGATAGTTGTGCTAGCACGAAATCACAAGTCATCGTGATCGAGTGTTTGAGCGTACTGGCCTTGTTCAATCTGTTCATGCCGACAGATTATTATTATTATTATTGTTATTATTATTTGTCTCTTTCTCTCTCTCTATCTCTCTCTCTCTCTCTCTCTCTCACACACACTCTCCCCGCTCTGCATAGTTGTAGTATAAACTAAAGATCGTTTCTGCAGGCATCTACCCTAGTAGACTTAATTAAACAGTAAAAAGATGAGACCTACTTGCCAATTTAGTAGTAGGCTTAAATTTATGCTTTCGGGGCATCAAGGAGAAGAGTGATATTTATTCCGCATTATTTACAGAAATGCGGCACAAGGCCAAAATGGGGAAAAAGGACAGTCTTCTTCTGTCTTAACATTAAACTTGGTTAGCCACGATCACTGACCCAAACTTACTACAATATCCTTTACACGAAAACAACGCATTCTTAATCACCATTCTTACAACATCCACCGTAATACCCTATTGTCTCTATGAAAGTCCTAACTAGGAACCAAGGAAAAGAGTTCATTGGAACAACTGCCATGAAAATATTTATAGCAAAAACAAAACAGGGAGAAGCTATGTCATGGCGTTGGGGAAGTGTCTTAAAGTCAGGACCGGTAACATTACAGACACATCTTTGGATTTTGTCTAGAATCTCCAGATGTATAGCAGGAGCCGCAGACAAGATATGGCAACAGTATTCAAAGTACGGGTGAATGGTAGATTTATAAATGTGAAATATGGATTCTGGCTAGAAAAATGGTCTGGCACGACACGGTGAACCAAGTTTCAACAAAGCAAACAATATATACAAACGGTTCAAATGACCTGAAGCCTGCAAGAGAGGCGGCTTCTATGGGATTTTCGAAACAGAGACAAATCTCATCCGACCCACAAGACTAAATATAAACTTAATCGCCAATGAATCTTTTGAAACGATAACACGTGGCGCCCAAAGAGTGAACCCGAAATAGAACAATAGCGGATAATCGCGAAAAATGTTCGGAAATTGGAAAAACCAAGAATAATTGCTGTTCGCACGATCATTGATGCAGCGGTAACAATACTGAACGTCTTCTCAAGAAGACACGAGTAAATACGAACTTCAGGGGATAAAAGAGACACTAATACCATTCAAGAAAAACAAGTATTTGGTATCGTATTCATTTCAGTAAGACACCAATAATACTCATATTAATACGATTCCTATTTCTGAAACATTAATAACTGATGTTTTATATCCAAGATCAAGTGACAACAAGACATCTTAGTACTCCAGTACTCTCCCTGTTCTAATTATTTTACCATTGAATGATTTGTCGTCTCATCTCTTTCTCCTCGTTGTTGGCATTTGCTATTTTGTTGAGCGTTATTCTCCTCTCATAATAATGATATCATTATTATTACTTGCATTATTTACATTACTGTTATGGCAATTTACCCACGCACGCATGGACTCTCCCAGCTATAAATAGGAGCAGGTACTGCCTTTTGGAGACGGAAGTTTCCAGCAGTCAGCTCTGACAGTCGGACCGAACATTCTTGCTGTAACACTCTCGTTTGTATATGTTTGTATTACTGTTTCTGTTAATATATTTAACTCAATTCCTCTCTCGTGTCTTTATTTCTGGCCCTTACAAGGCCACAATAATTACTCGAACTGTTATTCTCATCTTTGTTGCAATATTCACAACGTTTCAGGCGTTGTACGCTCCGGCATTCTTCAGGTGATTAGAATTTCGAACTGAACCCTTTATTTCGTCCACCGGGCTGGGTAGTTTCACGCGCCATGCCTCTTCCGGATGTCTCAGTTATTTCCCTTTAACTCAACTCTCCAAGTTTCGGTACTGAACTCACAACTATTTGGCTCTAGTCACTGGATCTAACCAACGTCTTTATCCACTGGGCCATGTGTCAATCACCTGAAGAAGCCGGTGCGTACAACGGCCGAAACATTGTGAATATAAATGAAGATGAGGATAACAGTCACGAGTAATGTAAATAATGCAAGTAATCATGATACTTCATCTCAGAGATATAGACAGATATTATTATTTATTTCAAAAATATTTTCAATCGCATTTCTTTCATAGTCAAATGCCGAGTACTGGCAAGCGAAGGATATGATTTTTTGTTTCCACTTAATTAACCAAAAGAAAGCTATTCACAAAAAAAGTAAAATGTACGAAGTTCATCGCAGGATATGAGCTGTGTTTCTTAGAACTATTTTTGTTGGATTTCCTGGAGAGATGGTGCACCAGAGATTTTATTGATTTGTTGTTGAATTCCTTTCTTTATCAGACCCAAAGCTCCAACCACAACAGGAACAGTTTTAGTGTTTTAAGTATTACATTTGTTTTTATATTTCGATTTCCAGGTCTGTGTATTATTAATTGATTCAAAGAACAGCATGCAAAGGCGACTTGGGAGACAAATCTAGATACTTGGGAAAACCCTCACCCGGAGACCACCTGAGTGGAATGGATTACCTGATCCTATAGATTACCTGACCGCGTGCAAAGATATGCGCTACTTGTATCAGAAGTTGTAACCTGGTTACGCACAGTTGACTGTGATGAATATGCATGCTATACCTTCATTGCACTGAGTGACATGATGGGGATATTGGGCTTCGTAAATTTTTGCCCGTATGTCACTTTGTTGTTGGGCTGCTTTGTCACTCATATTAATAATAATAATAATAATAATAATAATAATAATAATCTGATGATGATGATGATAATGATGATGATGATGATGATGATGATGATGATGATGATGATGATGATGATGATGCATGTATTTGGTATAAACTTATCAGAAAGAATGACATCATGGGGACATTAGTCTTCGTAAATTTTTGCCCGAGTGTCACATTCTTGGCTTCCGGCTGTCTCACTTAATAATAATAATAAGAAGAAGAAGACGAAGAAGATGATGATGATGATGATGATGCGTGTATCTGGTATAGACTTATCAGTATGATATGACATGGTGGGTCCGTTGGGCTACGTAAATTTTTGCCTGAGTGTCAGATACTTGGCGTTCGCTGAATAATAATAATAATAATAATAATAATAATAATAATAAAAATAATAATAATAATAATAATAATAATAATAATAATAATGCAATGTATCTTTGAAGATATTCGAAAAACTGTCAAAATACAAGGACCTTGAAATAGAAATCACAAAAATGTGGCATATGGGAACATCAACAATCCCTGTTGTCGTTGGAGCCCTTGGACTGGTTGGAAAAGATTCCAGTAGGCTGATTGAAGGGATCCCTGGAAGTCCATGCCTCAAAGAGATACAAAAAATTGTTCTGACAAGTACAGCCCACACTTTACGAAGGGCTTTATCTATGTAATTATTTTTTTTCTTTGCAGTGGAAAGTGTCATGATGCCATTTCTAACCTTAGGTCCCTGGGCGGGACCCGGAAAGAAATGTGTAAACGCCAGATATCAAAGAAAATAATAATAATAATAATAATAATAATAATAATAATAATAATAATAATAATAATAATAACATAATGATGATGATGATGATGACGCATGTATCTAGTATAGACTTATCATACCGAGTGACATGATGGGTACATTGGGCTTCGTAATGTTTTTCCCTGGCGCCATTTTGGTGTCGTGCTGCTCTCTAACCCATTAATGATAATAATGTTGATGGATGATGGTGATGGAGTGATGATGATGATGATGATGCTTTCTGTTCTTGTTCCATTCTTCAATCCCGTTAGTCTTATAAGCTTTATTATCCATTTAATGCCGTCGAGCAGAAAACGTTGCCAACCTCTTAATCAAGACAGAATATGCAGGCAATTATCGCATTGTTTTAATGTTATTTTTTTATTAATATATTAACGCTAATAACTAATGTCAGAAATAAACGTGTTTCTTTTTTCTACCTTTTTTTTTTTCAGCTTCCTCGTTTGCCGATGAAGTGGAGCTAGCGTTAGTAAGCAAGCTGTTAAAAAATTACGACAAAAGAGTCCGGCCGTCTTTGAATTCCTCGGAGGCCATCAATGTGACGTTTGGATTGGCGTTAGCTCAAATTATAGATGTGGTAAGTACATTAACCTTTGTCTCCTCCTGTCGAATCTGGAACTGGCTTCAATATATTTCCTTCATTGGCGCCCACTTTAGAGCAATGGCCATGTCACGTAAGCCATTCCCAATGAAATTCATTCTTCGCTGGGAAGCCCACAACTGTGACCATATTTCAAACTGTAAATATTGAGGCACTTTGCTGGGCGGTGGAGGGCGGGGTGTGAAGTAGTTAACTGCTTAAGTCAGTTCTCGTGGGTTTTTTCTTTATTCGCTGCCACACTATTGTGTCCTTAAATGCTAGATGATCAAAAACTCAGGACTCTCGCTGTAAAGCACAAAGCTATTTCAAATCAATTTGTTCTTCGCTGGATACGTCACTTTTTCTTTGTGCCAGACTTGGTTTGATTTGTTCTGTTTTACGGCATATCAATACGGCATATATGGGTCATTTAATGCCAACAACTTTTTTTTCTCTGGTAATATTTTTGTTTTGTCAAAAATCTATTTGTTAATATTTTTTCCTCAAAAATGTATACGTGGTAATATTATTTTTCCAAAAACGTATTGCTGGTAATATTATTTTTTCAAAAACGTATAGCTGGTAATATTGTTTTTTCAAAAACGTATAGTTGGTAATATTATTTTTTCAAAAACGTATACCTGGTAATATTATTTTTCCAAAAACGTATACCTGGTAATATTATTTTTTTCAAAAACGTATAGTTGGTAATATTATTTTTTCAAAAACGTATAGCTGGTAATAGTTTTTTTCTAAAAACGTATTGCTGGTAATATTTTTTTCTTCAAAAATTTATTTCTGGTGATAATTTTTACAGATATTTCTGGTATTAAAACCTATTTTTACACTTTTATAATGCTTTTTACCTCAGTTTCGGGGTTAACTATTTGCCTATAGCTGGGACCCTGACAGGTGCTACCACCCCAGGTCAGGGTGGACTTGGGAACATCAGCAATTAAGAAGAGATTCTACTCTACACTTCTCAAAGCCTCCTGATCAGAGGCCTTGCTGTTGGACGTAGTTTATCGTCTTACCCTGGACGCGGATGTAGTTTATTGTCATATCCAGGACGCGGATGTAGTCTCAGTTTCCAATAAACTCGTGGAAAGGATTCCTGTTAACCCATGCCTTAAAGAAATACAAAAACAAATTGTACTCACAAGTACAGCTTATACATTACGAAGGGTTTTCTATAATTAAATGTGTGTGATCTTGGTTTCTTTGTTTGGGGCGGTTACAAAAAAGGATCAGGGAAAGATTATTATGAAACCGAAGGTTTTATTCTTACTGTACAAGACCAATGCTTGATAACTAGAAATTACCAAGCACATATACTGAAAAATTGTGTCAGCCCCAATTGAAGATTCTGTGATAAATATCCAGAATCAATTGGCCCTCTTGTATCAGGTTGCACAGTGTTAGCAGTCATAGAGTGGGCCAATACCTGCACTGGTAATTATACAACTTTTACGGGAAGGAAACTGGTATGAACATCACCCAGACCGATTACAATTTTATGAGACTCTACAATAAAGACAGACAGAACAATCAATACTAATCGTCCAGACATCGTGATCAAAGACCACAAAAACAGAATGTGCTTTCTTACTGACATGGCAGTCCCTGCAGATTATAATGTATCTTTGAAGATTTTCAAAAAACTATCAAATTACAAGGATCTTGAAGTGGAAATCTAAAAAATATGACACATGAGGACATCAATAATTCCAGTTGTAGTTGAATTCCTCGGGTTGATTGGAAAAGGTTCCGATAGACTCATTTAATGAGTGCGTCCCAGTTCGAGTTTCCATTTCTATAGTGTCCCCCCTATCCTCTTTTCAAATTGTCCATATAATTTTCCTTCAGGTACGCGTCGCCCAGGAACTTTTTGTATTGCCATTTGGGTGCTGCGTTAGACGTCTTCAGTTTCCGTAGTTTTACTCTTAGTTTACATATAACAGGGCGATGGTCGCTTCCGCAGTCGGCACTTGGGTAAGTTTTGCAGTGAACCATTACACTGATGATAATTGGAAAGCCCGAAACGTTACTGTAATCCTTGACATAATGCACAGATACTACAATGGTGCTAAGCAGAAGGTCTGAAAGCAAACAGTAATCCTTGACAGAATGCACAGATGCTATACTGATGATCCTTACGGGCACATCATACTGAAACACCAATTCCTGTACGATCACCAAAGTTAAGCAACGTCGAGCATGGTCAGTACTTAGATGGGTAACGGTTGGGAATACCAGATGTTCTAAGCTTACATGTGCGGATTGGGTAATAGATAATGGCTCAGAGTTTTTTAATCGGAAAGCCGAGTTCCAATTCCCGTTGGCTTTGTTATATTCACTTTCGCGCAAAAATCTTGGAATGGCTATAAATCCACCTCTTCTGTCCTAGCTATGGGTTAATTAGTAAGACTTGTATCACTAAATCATTATTGTCTAAAAAAAAGGTTTCCTACAATCTAAACATATTTTCTGGCTTTAAATATTGATAGATCCATAGAAGACGAATCACTCAATCAATACACTGATGTTAATCAGAATGCCCGGAGACGACATTGTCATCCTCGCTGGCATGGATAGATGCTACATCGATACGAGGCAGAGACCCCAAAGCCTCACTTTGATCATCGACAGAATGCACAGGCACTCTGATCTTAGGTAGAAGTGTCGTTTCAGGCGTAAATGATCCCATCATTTTTTACGGGTATTATGCGCGAGATTATGCTAATAATGAGTGATCATTATGTAAATGTTTGTTTGTTTGTTTGTTTGTTTTGTTTTGTTTTACGGCATATCAACCTCAAAGGGTCATTTAATGCCGATGGCCTTTTTTTTTTTTTTTTAATATTTTGTTAGAAAACCATTTCTGTTTCTCCCTTCTTTTTCTTTTCCTCTTAAACGTATAACTTTCTTTTAGATTTTCTGATATGTGACACTATGAGTTGGATATATGCGCACGCGTGTGTGTGTGTGCGCCCGCACATCTGTGTGTGTGTATATATACACCCCCACATCTGTGTGTGCGTGCGCGCGCACACATATGTGCGAGAAGATTAGTTAGATTTGACCTGGGCATCAAACTTCAAGACCAAATGATTAGATTAGGAATCTAGATAAAAACATATGGTGAAAAGGGTAGATAAGTGTTAAGTACTTGTCAGAATACGACGATAGGAAAAAGACCGGCTCTGGTCAAAACTTAAAAGGGTTTGAATTTAATGTCCCTGAATCGGAGTCAGCTAGGCTAAGAAATATTTTTATGTCCACTTTCTTCAAAGAGAGAAATGGTCATGAAAAAGTTATGGGTTTATTCGTGGGTGTCCCTTGTCCGGAAATGATGAAAGAGGATTCTCCATATATACGGCAGCGCTTTGGGCCACGGGGTAGTTAGACTTAGTTTAGGTTCCAGGAAGGTTGATTTAGGCCGGAGCACGTAACATCGAAGAGCGACCCATTAGCAGCCGGACATTGTTAGTTAAGATATATATTTTTTCTTGCCAGCCGAGAGTCAGCCCGGAGTTGGTCGTCCACAAAAAGGTCACACGCCCTCCCTCCTCTTTTCGTCCTACCCAAGTTTGTAGTTGTGTTTTTCTTTTGCCTGTGAGCCTACCTCTCGCTCGATCCACCGCACAGAAATTCTACGACGTGGGGTCTATATCTTTGTGCAACGAGTTGCAGAGGTGGGTAGTCTCACAGATAGAGGCCGATTTTCCTGAAATACGAAAAAATGATTTGGGGGCTGTTTTTTTTTTTTTTTTTTTCAAATATATCTTTAATATTATTTTCTTTGTAGAGATTTTTTCTTGTTTCTGTGAAATCAATGCAGTCTGTTAGAATATGTTTATGTAAATAAATAAATAAAAAATAAGCCGGAGGGGTGACAGTAAACTGACAAGAGTTAAACAGAAAAAAAAGGCGAGAATGTAAACAATCTGTTATGACGTTCGTTTTCAGTGGTTAACTCCGAAAAACAAAAAATACAATCTTCCCCCACAAAAAAAAAGAATGGACTGGTTATAATAAATATTGATCATCAATGGGCATCGTTTACAAAAAAATGTATAAACTGATTGGATGACGAATTATTGGTGACAGAGGGAAAAAAATAAAAGAAATAAAAGAATCATTTATTTTTCTTACTGTCATTTCCTACCCTATAATTTTCTCGCTGTATTTTTTTTAATAGGTTCTTCCTCCCTTTTTCTCTCGTTCCGTATTTTTGTATTTTTGTTCTTTCTTTCTTTTTAATCCTTCGTTTTGTAAGAAATAGAAGCAGTCAGTATATCGTCTGCATTTTAAACTGAGCTGGTGAGAACGAGTTAGAAACAATGGAGAAAGCGATGCGAGACGCTCAAGTTTTGTTTCAGCGTTCTATTATCTGCTTGACGGATAACAATTCTCGGCGTTCTTTATCTTTATATATATATATATATTTAAAGACATTTTTTTTTTATATATATTATGTTTAACGTTCTTTTTATAGATACAAGTATTTAAGCAAATGCTCTGTTTTATAATAAACAGTATTAAATAACATTTACCGGCCTGAATGTCCGAGAAATTTTCATAGAAAATTTTCGCTCTCCGACAGGAATCGAACCTGTATTGCTAACCAGACGCTGCTCTGTGGCCGAAAGGTTAAGGCACATCACGCGAAATGATGGTTCCGTATAGGATACAGGTTCGATTCCTGTCGGAGAGCGAAAATTTTCTATGAAAATTTCTCGGACATTCAGGCCGGTAAATGTTATTTAATACTGTTTATTATAAAACAGAGCATTTGCTTAAATACTTGTATCTATAAAAAGAACGTTAAACATAATATATATAAAAAAAATGTCTTTAAATAAATTGTCGGACTATGTCCAATTCTAAAATATATATATATATATATAATAAAAAGACTTAAACACTAATATTCCATGGTCATAATTTATTCCATTGGAATCGTAAGAACGATCCAATTCATCAGACCTACAGATTCAAAAAGAAAACGGAACAACGACTCCGGGAAAAATTGGTGAGAGTATATGTGATAGTTTGTGGGGACCTGTGATCTATATAGAGGGGTAACAGACGAGAGAGATAGGGAGGTCCGAAGGTCCGAATATTATTATATCCTTACTCTGTCCTGGACATCGAGTTCTACCTGGATCATATCCTCTTGGAATTATTTTTATACATATATGTATGTGTATATATAATTACATATGTATGTGTATATTCACCACTAACATTGTCTATATATATATTCCCACTCGCTGAAACTGACTAAATATGACGGAGCTGCTGGAGAGAAATAAAAAGAAATAGAAAATTCACTAACAGGAAGCAGATTACATACATCCATAAACGCCTCGAGCTTGGGTTTTAGCAAAAACCACCCTTCATCGAACTTCATTGACTGGCGCTACAGAATCACAAACAAAAATCTGTAGCAAATAACAGAAACAATATCACTTGAGGACTTCCAACAACAACAGTCAGTCAGTTATATGCCATGCGTGATACACGCTTAGGCGATCATGTATCTTTCGATATATGACTGACGAGGTAGATTTTTCCCGCAGTAGGTTGCCATTTCTTTCTGCGGTAGACCAGTTGTCATCCAAAGCTATAGAACCCTGGTCTGTCCTGCTATTTACCCATAGCTGGTGGGGAGAAGAAGAGGATTCACACCTTTCCCAAGGGTGTTAGCACGTAAGTGAATGTCATGGATTGGAATTCGAGTGGGATTCGAACTCGGCTCTCCGATTCCTCACTCCGAGCCGGTATCCATTACTCCACTGTACTCTCCAACAATATCAACAACAACAAAAATGGATAGCACTTGTAATACGAAGAGAAAATAATGACATAATCAATATAATATTGACTTTCCACACTGAGTCAAACAAAAGCTTAGGAAGGAAACCTCCCATCATTACTGTTGTGGTAGGATCCACCTAATTTGCATAGTGGAGTACCGACGATATAAATATGGTTGGTACCGGAAGACATGGGGGCGAATACATAGATCCAACTAGAGACTCTGCCCGACTGCGACTTAGTCAACACATTCTCCAGGAACGGTCTTCCCAGAAATATACAAAAGACTATATGTAAATATTGTGTACACATTCTTGTTTCAATACATTTTATTCTAACTACATTTTGTGTTTGCATTATTATTCCATGCATTAGTCAAGTTTCAACAATTACTGTAAAGTGCGATAACAGTTACTGAACTTGAGAAACCTATTTTCCTGAAAAATTGTTTTAAGAGAAAGATTTTATAAATTTTACCCGAAAGTAGCACTGGCTGCTCGGTCAATGAATGCCGAATGTTTCCTTATAAGGAAACGGTTGATATTACCATTACTGTTGACTGATGCTTAGTTCGCTATTCTCGTACAGCCATTCGCTAGTGTACAGAGTTCGATCCTCCCTATTACTTTCACTGCTATCGTCTTGTACACGATTAAGCTTATTTCTCTCTGTGTCTTCTTCTTGTGTCGTCTCTTAAAGATGCAGCCGTCATGGCTCTCTACAACTTTCTACCCTTTGCAGCTCTAACCAATGTGTGTCCCCTTACTATCACTTCCAATCCTTGTTCTGTTATCCATTTAAACAAGTTCGTTACGTAAGTTACCCTTTTCCTCTCTTACATTTTGTATGTCCTCTCAGCGTCAAATTCTCTACTTCTTCTTCCCCCAACTAAGGGTTAAATAGTAAGACTTGTGTCACTAAACCATTATTATCTCAAAAAATATTTCTACAATCTAAAAATATTTTTTGGCTTTAAATAGCCTGCAAAGAAAATGAATCAATCAATCGATCTATTCCAAGAGCTTTTGTGCTAAATTAGACATAACAGACTATATTGGAATCCACTTCCTCTCTCCCCCAGCTATGGGTTAATTAATAAAACTTGTATCACTAAACCTTTATTCTCTCAAAAAAATACTTACAATCGAAAAATATTTTGTGGCTTTAAATAACCTTCAAAAGGTTGCTAAGCTGAAGAAGATGAATGAATGAATCTTTGTGGGCGATTAATTATTTTAACCCAACAACCGCTTTCCCACTACTCCATCGCTATGTCTACGGAAAATGTTCTATCGTTGCTTAGTCCCACCAGTTTAGAAGTTTACTACTTAGACCCACCTTGCCGCGTACACAGGGTTGAATCATCCTCATCATTCAACTCAGACGGCCTCTTCACAAGAAGTGCTATTTTTAACAGACTCCCGAGGGGATGCTTCCTCCATCACTACAATTATAACCTCTTGAAGTCTCGGGTTATTTCACCAACACCATTCAGTAATCTTCTGTCTCTTGGACTTTGTACTTGATGAACAACAGTAGAAAAAATATCGACTGGCGTCCTCCATGTTTGAACACTTCGATTCGTCGTTATTATTTTTCACTTTGTACTGGAACAAAATCCTTAACAACACTGAAACTCACAAAAATATGGCGGTATGGTTCAGAAGATGCTCTAACTTTGAGTAGGTCACATGTCAAGAATGGGGGTCTGCTTTTACATTGGTCGGAACTGCACTGCCTGAACGTTCCTACTTTGTCGAGTCTGTTTTCGTATGCCTTTTGAACTAGTTTGCCTCATTCACATTTTTTTTTATAACCGTTTAGTGTTTCATCTTTTTTTGGCACAAAGATATGTAGATAAATACTGGTCTGACGGTTGATAGCACTTCACCCAGCCAGGCGACCATCAGCCTGTTTCTACCCCCGATACAACTCCCACCAACTAACAGCTAATGACAGAAAATTTTTCTTAACGGACTCTCCTAGCCACCACCACTGTGAATATTCGTTCGCTTCCTTCCCCCACTTTCCCCAAATACTCCCCCACACATACACATATATCGGTATGTATGTATCCATTGTAGCTATCAGCATCTATGTGACAGTTCACTAATCGAATTCTATTCATTCCGATTGATATTTGAACGAAAGCGAACGGTACCATCGTCAACTCACGAAGATCTGTGTGTTACAAGTTTGAACATTGAAAAGGAAATTTTGGAATCGACCGTCGGCTTCTGTCTCCATTTCAACATTCCGGTGAATCGACTCTTGCACAGTAAACGAAAAGACTGCGAGTCCGTTTTTGTTTTTTGTTGGGGTTTTTTGGGGGAGGGGGGGTATTTTTTGTTTTGTTTTTTTTTGTTTTTTGTTTTTTTTGTTTTTTGTTTTGTTTTATTTGTTTTTTGATTTTTTTTTGTTTTTTTGTTTTTTTTGTTGTTTTTTTGTTTTTTGTTTTTGTTTTTTTGTTGTTTTTTTTTTCCAGTCCACTGAACTAAAATAAAAAGATTTTCCCCATCGGTGCGTGTCCGCGTATCTTTTTTTCTCAAACGAATTCCTTAGGACTTACGGCTGGCCGCGGCGATACTAATATCTAGTTTTGCTTCGATGATATAACACAGAACAATACTGCTACTCTCGCGCAACTTTCGTCTTCTCGAAGCACTCGCCGAGAATTTAGTGAGATGATTATTTCTGACTTGTTTCCTCATGCCTGTCTGAGGCGAACAGTGGCAAACTTGTCAAATTCGCTCGGCGTACGGAAAGAATTTCTGAGCAGTCAACATTGGATCACGTTTGCTGGCTTATTGTTAAATTATATTCACGTTAGATTTCCTGTTATGTATTATTTTATTTTTTATTTTCAAAGGAAAATAACTTACGGTGTATCTTCAAACCAGAAAATTCCTGATGTCCATCGCTTGTTAGCATAGAAGGAGAATTAAATAAAAGCAAGTTTCTCCAAATACCTGTAACTCTATTTTGATCATTCTTTCTTTGTTTCTTTCTTTCTGTCTATCTATTTTGGCCGGTTCATATCTATCTATCTATCTATCTATTTCGGTTGGTTCGTATCTATCTTTCTATCTATCAATATATATATATATATATATATATATATATAGGATCGAAATTGCTACATTAACGACTCCCTCTACATGCCAAAAGTATTAAAGCTTTGAAATAGAAATTCAAAGCAGTTTCTTTTTTACTAAATTTCACACAGTAGCTCTATAGCTACTCAAGGTAGATGGTTACTGAATGAGGTGAGTGATAGCAATCTAAGAGGAGGTAACAGGATGTGAACTTTTTTAGGATAAGAGTGGTAGATAAAGATTGACCCCTGACCCGATGAGTCAGATATTAGTGTTCACAGAAGCTTCTACGTGGAAGTCCGTTCCACACAATGGCAGTTCTTTGGAGAAAAACTGTTTGAGTGGAACTTCTTTCTTACAAATGGAATACTGGGGGAAATGAGGATTATTAGATTTCGTGGACGTAACAGTGCCAATATTAGCTGCAACGGCCCGAGCTGATGGAACTAAAGAATACAGCTCATCTGAACAGATATTTACTACGTTCAACTTCATAAGGCTACAGTAACTAAACGTTCACGAAGGATCGAACTTGAACTAAAAAATTCGTCTCCGAGGCGATCGTTTTATTCACTTGCAGTATAACCCGCCTTCGACCGGGTGTTTCATTACCGGGAATTTTTGCCGTTCAATTGGAGCAGTTTAAGTTTAAAGTCAGCCCACCCGAAAATCAGTATTAGCAACAACAATTGGGTGAAACTGAGGCACATCCCCAAATGGGAGGGTTAACAATTTGAAATGTGGGTGGCCCTGAAAAGGGCCGTTTTTGCGTTCACAATCTTGCAAGGAAGGATCCTCTTCCATGGACCGTCATAATAATAATATACGATAATTTTTATTTATAATATAATTTTTCTTTATAATTCTAATAATCTTTTGCTTTAGATTTCAACTCTCTAAATTGATTGTACGCTGTTTTTTACAGACATTAAATTGTGCCTTTGATTTTGCGCAAAGTGTAAAAAATCAATTTTTTCGATTTTTCACCTTCAAGGTTGGAATTTTTTCCCGCCAATTTGGACTCAAAACCGACACTGAAGAATTATCTATCAAACAAAAAAAAAATTCATCGAAATCGGATGAAAACTGTGGAAACGCAGAAACAACATCAGATCACACACACACACACACACACATACTCACATACATACATACATACATACATACATTTTGAGAATTATAGATAAAGAGAGCAATGTCGTTAGAGCCCTAAATCATTTACTAGCCTTATGTTCGCTACAATTGAGCGGTTGTTTCACAGGAAAAATGACGAAAATAGGATATCCCTGCCAAAGGTCCTCTTGCTTGAGGCATCATCAACCACCTCCCCTCTAAAAAATGTTATTTTGTATGCCTGTTGCCTCGTAGAGTCGGATATTTAACAGCTCTGCAAATGCTACATGACCGTCTCTTCATTGTGCATTTTTTTTATTAGATTTCAACTATCTAAATTGATTGTACGCTGTTTTTTACAGATATTTAATTTTGACTTTTGATTTATGCACAAAGTGTAAAAAATGAGTTTTTTTCGATGTTTTTTACCTTCAAGGTTGGAATTATATCCAGCCATTTTGAACTCAAAACCGGCACTGAAGAATTATCTATCAAACAAAAAAATTTCATCGAAATCGGATGAAAACTGTGGAAACGCATAAACAACATCCGATCACACACACACACACACACACACACACACACATTTTGAGAATTATAAAGAGAGCAATGTCGTTAGAGCCCTAAATCATTTACTAGCCTTAGTTTAGTCTAACACAAAGCTACAATTTTGAAACACCCGATGAGGATAACAGTCGTCTGCGAGGCGAACTTTATAAAATCGCTTCGGTAGGCAATCAAATCTTAGACTGGCATAAGGCTACACTAGTGGAGCTCCGCGTGTACATTTAATTAGAAAACGGAAATGTTTCTCAAAATTTTAGAATGATTCATACAGAAACAACTAATCACGAAGTTTTCTCACCCACATCTGCACTAGATACACACACGCACACCAAGCAAACACGTGTATAAAAAACACTAAATGCACACACATACACGCACACATGTATGTGCTCATCACTCAGCCAGCCAGTGCCATACACGATACACGCTTGGACGATTATGTCTTTTTCGATTCATGACTGACTAGGCAGATTTTCACACAGTAGATTGCCGTTTCTTTCTGCTTTAGACTTGTTACCAATCAAGGCTACAGGGCCCAGACGGTCCTGCTATTAAACCCATACCTGGGGGAGATGGAGACATGCCTTTCCCAAGGGTATTTGCGCGTAAATGAATGTAACAAACCCAACTGGAATTCGAACTCGGATCTCCGATAGTAAAAAGAAAGCAATCCCATAAAACCTGAAGAATGTCAATGAACTTATCGGCCAAAACGTTGTAAAGCAACAAAGATGAAAATATTAATCCAAATTTTGAATCCTTTATTTGTCAATGCGCTTAATCCTTTGCCTACTACTGTGTTCGGTAACTCAAAAAATAAAAATAAAATGACTTTCTCTTTGCGAATCATCAAAGTTTCAAGAGCAATCACTCAACACAGATAACTCGTGGAATGATTGATATTCATCCTTTCTTTCTTTCTTTCTTTCTTCACAGGACGAGAGGAATCAAATCCTTACAACGAATTGCTGGTTAAATCAGGTCAGTCTACCACTTTTATAGATTCCTTCCTCATAATTTCGTCTTAAAAACAAATAAAGAAACTACTTGTGTTTGTTATCGTTTTAATGCACTAATCATTATTTTTCTATTTTTACGATTGCCTTATTTATGCTTGGTGTAGAAGACAGAATGTTAGTCACTAACAAAAGAAACAGTCCACGATGCGAGTCGCGAAGTGAGGACTTTAAACTCAAGCAAGCACAGAAATTTAACTACCAGGGAAGTGTTTTGACAAATAACGGAAAATTCTTACGCATAAATTTGAAGGCGTTTTGAATTAGCGAAAGATGCCTACCAAAATATAAACAAAGTACTATGAAAAAAAAAAACAAATTTTAGAAACAAAGAAAAGAACCCTGAACTGCTATGTAACTTCAGTCCTTCTATACGGCGAACGCTGGAAGATGAGGCTCGAGACAATAAAAACGTGGTTCTACAGAAGGATGCTGAGAATATCACGAACGGGAGATAACAACGGATATTTTTTTTAGGAAAATGGAAAGAAAAGCACACAAAAAGAGACGGTTGAAATTTCTAGGGCAAATAATGAGGAAACAAGTCTTGGTGAATTTGATACTCAGAAGACATACTGACGTCAGTAGCGGCATAGAGTAACTGCGAACAACTTGCCTAACGAGCTTGCGTACATAGAGGACAGAACGGGAGCCAAGATCACCCATTACCTGAAGGAATACAGCACGTAAAACAAGTTGATTGTTCGGCTCCAAAACACACTTTATGCCTGTTTGAATGGAATCGGCAGTATTTTGTCAAAGGTTGTATAGTAAAATATCACTTTACCCTAATACATCAATACTATTCGTATATTTCATAAGTTATTTTTAAATTTTGTTAAAACAGTATAAGGGGACTGCATGTCTTCTCAACACTCCAGCACTCTCCTCAGTATTCACGCTATAGTCTGTATTTTTTCTCTCGAATTTTAAGCTTTTTCGTCAGGCTTTTCAGAATTGTTCCCAGTGTTCCTACAACGACTGGTACAATTGTCACTTTCACGTTTCATAATTTCTTTTGTTCTCGGGCTTTTCGCTTTCTGATGATTTTGCTCTGTGGTCTGCTATGTGAACGAAATCGATGACCTGAAAGATCTGTGCACGATCTGGTATCGTGTCCCGGACTGGACTGTCCGTTTATATTTCCACAGCCCAGGGTATTTTCTGTTTTCATCTTCTCAAACAGATTCTGGTTCGTACATAAACCATTGTTCTACTTCTACTACCACTCCTCCTACTACTACTACTACTACTACTATTATTGTTATTATATCTGCCTGTTTGCACAATCTGTTGGTTATCGCTGGGAATTGAATTATTTTCGAGTGAATTACTTTTCACTCGTATAATTTCATTTATATATTTCATATGCATTTGTAAAATTTATTAAAATGTTATCCTTTATCTCAGTCGGCGTTGTTTTCTTTCGAAATAAATGTTGTATTGACGTTGATGAAACCGGTATGGTGATATTCGGGAAGATAACTGATTGCCGCAAATATGTTTTTTTGCATGCTTAGAATTTTTACATAGAACAAATGCAATTATAATTCTATTATTATTTGTACTCAATGTGTTTTTACATCAGTTCCAACTGAATTTAGTAATGCGGTCGTCTGCAGCGCTTCATTTCTTCCTTGGACTGGATATGGTTGAGAAACGTTTCCATTCTAATCCACATGATTCCGGGAGCTCCTATAACTACTGGTTTTATTTCGGTCTTCATACCCAACTTGCTGCTGATCTCGATCTCCAGGCTCTTGTATTTAGCTTCTTTGTAACATTCTGAGATGAGTCTTCCTTCGAGTGAAATTGTTTCATGGTCATATTCTCTATAGTCTTGGCTCCAATCTTTTTTAGGTGCCAGACATTTTGGCACCAGCTTCTTAGGTGTTAGACAGCCTGGTGCCAGGAAGTTACATACTCAAATATCTCTTTCTGCTAGAAAATGTAATATAACTTTTGACAGCAAACTCGTGTGAGACAAAGAAGAAAATCTAGTCACCAGTTCGTAATTGACCTCAACTATTACATTTTATTTAGCTTAACACTTGGCACTAATACCAATCGATGAATCTCTCATTTCTTCTCTCCGGAAGTATGGATCAAATAGCAGGGTAGACTGAGCTCTCTAGTCTTGATTAACAGCCAGTCTAGTAAAAGTAGAACTCTGAATTCAAAACTGCGGAAAAGGCAACTGGAAACCACTCCATGACGACCTTTCGCAATCTGTGGAGAGTTATTATCACCAATATCTTAAAATGAAATGGCATTTTTAAAAAAAACTGCTAGATAGATATAGTTGAAATTTGTAAGGCACTGTTGTGGAGTAAATAGTACACCGCGGTGATTAAATGAACTTGTCCATGACTATAAAAAGCTCCAGGTCAGAGGTGAGAGGAGAACAGAAGCCGTTTGGAGTTAGTCTTCAGACTAAGTAATACAGACGTCACAGCAAGTTGTCGAAGCATTACTTATATGCGCTACGAAACGCGTTATAACAGTGGGGACTAAGGATTCGAAACCCAGGTGATTTGTAACTGTTGTGACAAGGATTCAGAACTCTTACAACTTATAACAGTAACGAGGATTCAAGAAATCATATGAGCTGTAACAGGAATTATAAGGATTTTGGAAACACATACTGAGTGAAGAAGTATGGGAGAAAATATATACTTGTTGCTTCGGGAACAAGGATACGGGTGACGACAAGAATTTTAACTATGTTGGTTTAAAAAAAATTTTTTCTTGTGTTGAATTATTTTTTTTTTTTTTACTTTTGGGTGTAGGAAAAAACATTCTTGCAAATATAGAGCAAATTTTGTCTTCGATTGTTGAAATTCAACAACAACAGAAACAGCAACAACAACAAAATCAACAGTTGCTAGAGCTATAAAAACAGCAACAGGAGTTGTTGGATATAATTCTGAAGAAAACAAAAAAATTTTCAACGTCTCTTACGCCAGACGCTGTCCAAAATACCATATCAGAATTTGTACACAATCCTGACAAAGAGCTGACATTTCTGTGTATTTTCGTAAATATGAACAAATATTCAGTCAAGAATAGAATGGCTGGGAAGATGAGAAAAAAACGGGATTGTTGTTGAGGAAAATAGCTTCGATATAATATGAAAAATACTGCAACTACATATTACCAAAAAAGCAGGTGAAATCGTGTTTGAAGACACGGTACACATTCTGACGAAAATCTTTAGTGACAAGAGCTCTCTGTTCAATGCTCGTTGGAGGTGCATGAATCTAACCAAAAAAGAAGACGGAGATTTTGTCACATATGCTGGTATCGCGAACAAAGAATGTGACAAGTTTAGAATAAAGGAAATGATTCCAGATATGTCCAAAAAGTTGATTTTCGTTTAACAGCTAAAAAAGATGTTGAAATATGAGCGAAGATTTTAACGAAAATTGAATAAAACAGTAATATTACACCGCAAAGCAATAGTGGACGATTGCCAAACAATTCTAAGTCTGAAACACGATGCGGAAGAAATTCAGCAAGGCAAATGTACAAAAAGGAGAATAAATCCTTGTTTCAGATGTGGTAAATTACATCTTGGAAATAAATGTTCATTTAAAAATGCAGAATGTTACAAGTGTGGAAAACACAACATATAAAGTCACACTGCAAAACCAAACCAAGAAAAATTTTACGTTGCAAAAGGATCACAGAACTCTATTAACAATATGTGGTTCAAAGAAAGGAATACCTACGTATACAGTTAATAGACTACAATGCTGGGGTACCATCTTATTAGACTATGATTTTACGATGGAGTACCTACCTTCTAAAAATTTAGGACATGCGGATGGATTATCGAGATTAATACCTACAAATGCGGAACCATTTAAGGACACGGACATGGTCATTGTATCACTAAAAAGCGAAATGGAAATAAAAAAAATTGTGTAACGTATTACCAGAGGCACCAGTTACTCTGGAAGAAATAAAATAAAAATCGGAAAATTACGTCTTTATTGCGAAAACGAAAAAGAAAGTAACAAAGAACAAAATCCAAACTTAAACGTTTACTCGATATGCGACAGTGTCGTAATGTCCAGGAAAGGGTTTTAGTACCTAGTGTGTTACAGAAGGGAATATTAAAGGATTTTCATAGCGAACATCCTGGTATTTCAAGGATGCAATCTTGGATGGGGAGTTTCGTATATTGGACCAGAATGAATCAAGATAATGACAAAATAGTGAAAGCTTGCAGATGTTGTGCTTTTGCAGCAAAACTCCCTATCACAAAGATAGAACCTTGGCCAAAGACAGACACGCCGCTGTCATGTCTGCATATAGATTTTACAGGTCGTATGAATGACCGGAAATTTATACGCGCAAAAATCCAACATCTTCAGTGACAGTGAATTTCTTGTATGGACTGTTTATCAGATACCATAGTCTCTGATAATGGAACACAATGTGGTAAATGCATCTTGGAAATTAACAGGTAAATAATTCGAAGATTTTTGTAAGATGTTTTCCATTGAACATATTACGACCCAAGGTCGAACGGACAAGCGGAACGATTTGTGGGAATGTTCAAATGAGCGTTGAAGAAAGCAAGTATTGAGAAAGTAAATGAGGAAGCACTTCAAAATTTTCTGAGAATTTACCGTGTAACACCTAACCCCAAGACACCACCAGCTATGTCGCCGGTGGGATTAATGTTTGCTAGAAAAGTAAAATTTTATTAATTTAAGTTATTATCAAGTCGAAAAACACGAACGGATAACAAAAACAGCACCAAAAGTTTCAAGGTCGGCGATAAAGTGTTCTTTAGTGTCTATAAGGATGGCAAAGAGACGTTGGAAGACGGCATAATATCAGCAAGAATCGGGAAGATGATTTAGATGGTAAAAGGGAAAAGATTTCAACATAAAAGGCACCATAATCAGCTGAAAAAAAGGTTCATCGATGAAAGACCTGAAACATTGGAAAAACCGACAAAGCTTCTGCAGGAACCTACAAGGACAAGTTCCAGAAAAAGAAAGCGTACTGAAGAACTAGAAGTGGATCCGGGACGGAAACGCTACAAAGTCAAATACAATGGCGAACTCTCCAGAAAGAGCAGGAGGGGGTGAGATACTAATACTAATAAAAAATAAAATATTTTTTAAAAATATTAATCTCTAAAGGGGGATGTTGTGGAGTAAATAGTACACCCCCGGTGACTATATGAACTAGTCCATGACTATGAGTAAAGAGCTCCAGGTCTAAGGTAAGAGAAAAAAGAAGCCGTTTGGTGTCAGTCTTCAGACTAAGTATTACAGGCGTCACGGCAAGTTGCCGAAACATCACTTATATTATAAGAGCTACGAGGCGCATTATAACAGTCACATAATGAGGAAAGAGGGCTTGGAATATGTGACACACACAGGACATATTGAAGACAATTGGGACAGAGGAAAGCAGTACATAACCTATCTAACAAGATTGTGCAAATGGTTGGCAGAACAGGGATTAGGAGAGATAGAACAAAGACATCTAAGAGCTACAAAAGGACAGGAAATTGTGGAGAGCCATGATCACCAACGTCCTGAGGGCGCATGCTATATAGAAGAAGAAGAAGAGGAAGTCAAGTAGTTTGGCTGTAAAGAATTGTTGACTCTCTTAGATAATTGAGGATGTTGTGAAACATGTTGTGAACATGACAGCTTGACCAGACCAGGTGCTGTATGCTTGGATGTGCGGATGGTGTGATGAATAAGAACACGGAATTGTTGATCGCGGTGCCGAGTTCCAATTCCCGTTGGGTTTGTTATATTTACTTACACCTTGGGAATGGTATGAATACACCTCTTCTCCCTCCCTCCCTACACCGGTTATAAGTTAATTAGTAAAACTGATATCACTAAACCATTATTATCAAGAAAAAATTCTTACAGTTTAGAAAAAAATATTTTCTGGTTTTAAATAACCTATAAAGGTTTGATAAGCCGTAGAAAAGGAATCAATTAAGGTAACAACCGTTACAGGAACGCTAGAAAAGGTTCCTCGGTTCCTCGGAGCGTGCGAAAAAGATTGGATGCACTTAAAATTAAGGGGACACTAGGGGGTCCATTGGGCCAACGACATTATAAAAACAGCTACATTACTGAGAAGAGTGAAGTATTGTGGAAACTTTCTGTTATTAATCACCAGTAGACCACCAACTGAAGAATAATGTCTGTCTGCTCGTATCTGAGTATGCCTATCTATTTCTAGGCTGGCTAGCCACTCCCTGTTGCAGACGCCTGCTCAGGGGCATTTGTGTTTGTTCAACACACACCTGTGGTTTATACTGCAACTATGCTGAACGGACCTTAGTTACAGTTTCTAGTAGAGAACGTGATCAACAGTCTAAGCAAAGCCCTCGGTCACAATGACTTGCGATTTCGTGCTAGCACAACCATCGACGGATCACAAACAGTTCAGTCTTTCCAGTTTGACTCACAAGGTTAAGGGTCAACGCGTGCTATGGTTTTCAGGCACTTTCCAAAGGTTACGCACGCTGGGATTGCCTTCCTGACAAATCGACCATGATGGGATTCAAGCCCGGATTCCCATTGAAAAATAGTATTTATCTAAAAGTTTTTTTCTCTTCCTAGGTGTGGCTGGATGTAAACTTACGATGGGATCCAGACAAATACAATGGAATCAAAGTTATTCGTATTCCGTTCACGGACGTTTGGAAACCAGACATCCTTTTATATAATAAGTAAGTATTTATAATGGAGAGATGCTATAGTGAACCCCGGTCAGTAAAAGTTTTACCTCATAAAATCTACGCCTTACATCAGTATATCGCATAGAAATTTTGCCTCCAGGTCATTAGTCTTCATAAGAGATTTTACTCAGGTCAGTACTCCACATAAGATTTTTGCCCAGGTCAGTACCTCCCGTAAACATTTCCGTCCTGGTGAGAACACCTCATAAAATCTTTACCGTAAGTCAGTATCCCTCACATAAACTTTCCCCCAAGTTAATACTCCTATTAAAATAAATTTGTCATGGAATTCAAATATTTAAATCATATTAAATCATAATCATCTGAAATACGAATACAAAGTAAATATAAAATACCGTAATTCCCCATGTATAATACGCCTTAATGCATAATACGCACACCTAAAATTGTGCTCAAAGTGTGGGAAGATGCTTCTACTCACGCATAATACGCACCCCTTATTTGGTAATCAAACCTTATAAATGTCAACGTTTCATACTTTTATTAAAAAAACGGTTTTAAAAATAAAATAATATTCTAATTTAGTTTTATGATAATTCTTATTTTATTTGACATTTGTAAGTATTTTTATGTACATATAATTGTATTTGACATCCTTATGGGGTCGCAATCGCCGAATGTTAGTGTCAAATTGTCGTATGTTTGTGGTGAGTAGTCATTTGGCAACTGAAATCGACCTATGAAACGGCTATTTTTTAAAGATTTTTTTGTAGCTGTGCATAATACGCACCCTAATTTTGTTTATTATTTTTTAGAAAAAATGCGTATTATACATGGGGAATTACGGTACCTCGTCTATTTTTATCCTAAATTTTTTTCCGTTAATATTCTTATATTATTTCAAACTATTGTTCTAATCTTGGTTGATATAGATGTTACTACAGACACAAAGTTTCGGCCAAGTACACTCTGATCATCATCAGGTGCCCATTGATTGGCTGATGTGGGTTATCTATTGATTATTGTGATATTTTGTCTTTGTGATATCAGTTATTGTTCGTTCCTGATGAATAGGTGCTTCACTATCTGATTCAAGGATTGAATTCATAACCACTAAATGACAATAACACATTTGTAACCAAACTGCTATATCCGAAGAACATATTATTTCGTCCACTCGGGTAGATTGTTCTAGTTCCACGTGCCATGCCTCTTCCGGGTGTCTCAGTTATTTCCCTCTAACTCAACTCTCCAAGTTTTGGTTCAGCACTGCTGTGGCCGTGTATTGAACTCACAACTCTTTGGGTCTAGTCACTGGATCTAACCAACGTCTTTATCCACTCTACTCTGGTAGACGAAATAAAGAGTTCGGTTCGAAATTCCAATCACCTGAAGAAGGACAGGGCGTACAACGGCCGAGACGTTGTGAATATAGCAATGAAGATGAGGATAACAGTCCGATTAATGTAAATAATGCAAGCGTTCTCCTTATATTCGCATTTATTTTCTTTTACCCTCACTTCTTTTTTAAATCGCATTATTCTTCTTAATCGTGTTCCCTTATTTAATTCCCAATCCCGTTCTTCTGTTATTTCCATTCTTTAATTCACATTAATATTCTGTTATTCACGTCCCTTTCTTTTATTTGCATTCTTCTTCTTTAAAATGCATTCTTTTTCTTTGACTCCCATTTTTATTCGCATTCCCTTTTCTTATTCACATTCTCATTCTTTTAAACTCATTCCTTTTATGTTAATCGTATTACTCTTTCTGTTATTCACATTCGCTTCTTTTAATCGTATTTTTATAATTTATTCTCATTTGTCTTCTGTTATTCACAGTTGTCTTTTTTTTTCCTGCTCCTTACCTTTCTTTTATATCCTTTATAGAAATTTCCTTTTGTACTCTTTGGTTATCTATTTACATTCGTTTTATTTCGCCTACTATAAAGAAAAGCAGACCAACTTTTAAACTTGTAGAGACGCTTTATTCTATTTGACCACCGACCAAAAGTGAGGTTCGGCCATTAATTTTATACAGAGTGCTCCGCAAAAAAAAAACAGGAAATTTGGTACAGTTTATTTAATTGTTGGAATTTTTGTTACAGGGATTTGAAGCAAAAGCAAATGATAGAAATTTCGTAGCTTAAAATAGAACAAAAACACAAATGTTAGATGTCAAACTAAAAAAGTTAATTTTTTTTATGTTAGTTAATTTTTTTTTTCATCATATAGTAAATCTAAAATATCCTGTGTTTTTTTTTTTGGGGGGGGGGGGGTAGCACCCTGTAATAAAGTAGTTCGAAGGGGTGATAACTCTGGTTGCCTTCACCACACCGGCTGGGATTTTTAACCAAACCGCCCCTCCTATTATGCGTTTTCCTCTTCTCTTCCTTTATTCGGATTTTTGCTCTTTTCTCTGCCTTCGTTTCCTTTTATCTTTTTTTTTTTCTTTTCCTCCTCATTTTCTCTCCTTGAATTTTCGTCTCTTTTTTCTAATTGCCTTCATTCAGCTTTTGTCTGCATTCATTTATTCGTGTCCCTTCCATTCCGCAGTGCTGATGTTACGTCGTACTTCTCATCGTTGAGTTCAAATGTGATCGTCACCAGCGAAGGGAATGTCACGTGGCTGTCGATGGTGATTTTCAAGAGTTCGTGCAGAATCGACGTGCGATATTTTCCGTTTGACGAACAGAACTGCTCTATGCAGTTCGCATCCTGGACATACGATGGTTTCCAATTGCAGCTGCGCATGAACTCAGAAGAAGGGGACATCTCCAACTACATTCGTAACAGTGAGTGGATTCTCATCAAGCTTCACGTCGAGTGGAACCTAGTATACTACTCCTGTTGTATTGAGCCCTATCCGGATATCACCTATTACATACAAATTCGCCGACGCCCGCTTTTCTACGTATTCAACATGATTCTACCCTGCATTCTTATTACACTTGTGGCGCTTTTGGGCTTTTATATCCCATCAGATTCGGGCGAAAAAGTGACTATGGGAATAACCACGTTGCTATCTATGACAGTGTTTATGATGCTTGTAGCTGAAAATATGCCTCCCACCTCGGACGTACTTCCTCTTATAGGTAAGTCTTTCTTTCTTTCTTTATTTCTTTCTTTCTTTTTTTCTTTCTTTCTTTTTTCTTGACTGTACAATATCCTCAAACTTCCGGCAGTTAAATTTTACTCTTTGGGGACACCTGCCGTAAAGTTCACTTTGGGTTGATGAACTCTTCCGCCTTCTTCAAGTATATGAAAAAATAAGTCTTTCTTTTTTTCTTTCTCTTGGATGTACAATATTCCCAAACTTACAGCAATTAAATAAAATACAAAATAGTATATTTTACTCTTTGGAAACGCCTACCATAAAGCGCTCTTTGTGCTGATGAACTCTCCGGCCTTCTTCAAGAATATGAAAAAGTAATCTTTCTTTCTTTCTTTGATGTACAATATTTCCAAGGTTACAGCAGTTAAATTAAATACAAAATAGTATATTTTACTCATTGGGGATTCCTACTATAAAGCGCTCTTCGAATTGATGAACTATCTAATATGTATCAACATACCTTAGTTACAGTTTCTGGGAAAGAGCGTGTTATCTAACGTGATCAACAATTCGAACAAAACCAGCACGCTCAAGCCCTCGGCCACGATGACTTGTGACTTAGTGCTAGCACAGCTATCGACGGTCCCAATAGTTCCGTCTACCCAATTTCACTCAGAAGGTTTGGGTCAACCCGTGGTGTGGATTTCAGGCACTTTCCAAAGGTGCTGCACGCTGAGACCGACCCCTCCAGTCCGATAACATCAGGAAGTCTCCTTACTGACAAATCGAGTGAGATTCGAACCCGGCTCTCATGGTCAGAATACGAACATCCTAACCACGTGCCCATACTAATTAGTAGTAATAGAAAGAGTAGTCATAAGTTGGTCGGATTTTATATAAAGTGTTTTCACCTTCGACCATGGTAAGATTCGAACTCGGGCCTTATGGTCAGAATGCGAACGTTCTAACCACTCGGCCACGTGCCCATTCGCTCGTGGTGCTTTTGTCCAAAATGCAAGATGTTACAAAGCCAAAATATTAGCCTGAGAACTTGAGTCATTGTCTTACATTGCCTCGTCAAATCTAGATTCTTAAGATGCCATGCATGGCATTCAGCTCTTTCAGAAATGTCTAAACTATCATCTATATACAATCATTTTCTTTGATCAATGATTAAAAATGGTTTCAAGCAAATGAATTCTTAAGGTCATCACCAGATCCTATAGACTGGTACCACACAATCACAAAAAGGATTTACCAAATATAAAAGCCAATTCACTTAAAGACTTCCACCAGCAACAGCAACAAAAATGCGTAGCACATAACTAGAAGGGAAAATAATTATATAATCAAGATGTTCACTTTCCACACAATCATAAACAAAAGGTTAGGAAGGAAACTCCCATCAATACCAGAGAGAGTGATAACAATTAGTGGAGTTGAGAAGTTTTATATTCTAAATACTCCAAATACCTTGGTCTATGGATCAGTTATAACAAATTTAACATAGGAGATAAGGAAATTGAACACAGGATACATTGCGCTAAGGGAACTTTTGTCCAAAGCCATAAGATGTTCAGTCAGTTATGTGCCATGCGTGATACACGCTTAGGCGATCATGTATCTTCCGATACATGACTGACGAGGTAGATTATTTCCCGCAGTAGGTTGCCATTTCTTTCTGCGGTAGACCAGTTGCCGTCCAAGGCTATAGAACCCGGTCTGTCCTGCTATTTACCCAGAGCTGGGTGGGGGGATTCATACCTTTCCTAAGGGTATTAGCACGTAAGTGACTGTAATGGATTTGACTAGAATTCGAACTCGGCTCTCTGATTCCACAATCCGAGCCACAATCCATTACTCTACCGTGCCTTATTAAAGGAGGCACAGTAGTATTATTCAGTCAGTTATGTGCCATGCGTGATACACGCTTAAGCGATCATGTATCTTTCAATACATGACTGACGAGGCAGATTTTTTCCCGCAGTAGGTTGCCATTTCTTTCTGCAGTGAACCAGTGGCCATCCAAGGCAATAGAACCCGGTCTTTACCCATAGCTGGGGGGGAGGAGCCATACCTTTCCCAAGGGTATTAGCACGTAAGTGAATGTAATGGATTTGACTGGAATTCGAACTCGGCTCTCCGATTCCTCAATTCGAGCCGCTATCCATTACTCCACAAGTATTACGAGACAGATGTTACAAAACCAAAATATTGTCCTGAAGACAAAAGTCAGTCATTTAAATAACCTCGCCAGATCTCAATTTTCATATAGATATCATGCACGGCATCCAACTCATTCAGAGATGTTTAGAATATTATCTAAATTGAACTCAGTTCAGTGTTTAAAAATGTCTTCAAATGAATTAATCTGGTAAATCTTAAAGAAAGCGATCATTCACCAAACCGTACAGGTTGGCCTTACATAATTATAAACGAAGATCATTACGAAATAATAAAAAGAAAAATGCATCACTTGAATAATTCCATCAGCAACAACAACAAAAATAAATAGCACGTGTCAATAGAAGAGTTTGGTTTGGTTTGGTTTGGTTTATTTTGTTTTACGGCATATCAACACCTCAATGGGTTATTTAATGCCGACAACATTTCTAGGATAGATTCGTATGAATAGAATATATATTCTTTGGTTTAGATTGGTTTGGTTTATTTTGTTTTACGGCATATCAACCTCAATGGGTTATTTAATGCTGACAAAATTTTTGATTGCTGGTAATATTTTGTTTTGTCAAAAATCTGTTTCTGGTAATATTTTTCCTTCAAAATTGTATCGCAGGTAATAATTTTTTTCAAAAAACTATTGCTGGTAATAGTTAACTATTTGCCCATAGCTGGGACCCTAACAGGTGCTACCACCCCGGGTCAGGGTCAACTTACTAAATGTAATGAAAACTCGGAATCTAGTTCGGCTTAATGTGCATTTATTGAACGTAACTGAAGTCTTGCCGTTTGGGCTAGAACGGCGTGACTTATTTATACAAATCTTAAGACAGGGGAGGTATTCCGGTTGTCTTACCACACCAACATAGTAATTTCGATTCTAAACGGGTACTATAAACTTGTGTTAGATTAAACTGTTTCCTTCGTTAAATATTATAGACTGACGCTACAAAATCCTTATGGCATTATTTCATGATTAAATTACAATTACTTAACTGCTTTCTACAAAATCAAACGAGAGGTGAAAAATCCTTTCTCCTTACGACAAATGAGATTAATCATAGACAAATTATTTGTTTGTTTTAATTTTTTTTGACAATGCATGTCATGTCTTCAAATTTACTATAAATTACTGTATTTTTGGTCATTTTGCTATAAAATGTATTGCTGATCATTTTTCTATGAAATGTATTGTTAGTAATTTTACTATAAAAATGTATGATTCGTAATTTTACTATAAATTATTTTGCCGGTAATTTCACTACAAAAATATATTGTTGGTAATTTTTTGTTATTAGGAAAATATATTGCTGGCATTTTTACTATACAAATGTATTTTTGTACTTTACTAGTTCTTGTTTGGGGGTTCACTATTTGTTCATAGCTTGGACCCTAATAGGTGTTACCACCCGGGTCAGAATGAACTTGGGAACAACAGTAATTAAGAGGTGGCTCGACGCTCTCAAAAACCCCAATCTCCCGATCAGTGTCCTTGCTGCCAGATATAGTTGAAGCAGGTTGAGCAATAACTGAGTGAGGCATGGACATCAGAACAAGAACAATTCATCTCCGTAGATTAAATAAAGGATTTAGTTCGAAATCCCCTGAAAAATGAAACGGATCGACAGCCGAGACGTTTTAATAACAACTGTTGTAGCAGTTATTATTGAATGGAGACATACCCATTATCGTCCGATAATGGGTATGTCCCTATTCACATAAATACAGTAGTAAATACTGTATGTTGGTCTGCAATTGGAGATCCGTCTCCAGCTGTACTGGTCAAACTCACTACCTCCTGGCAGAGAGGATACCCAGACGAGGCTCTGTCGAAGGGCAGAGTTTCGTCTCGGAAAACAGCTACCTGACCCCGTTTTGTACGGAATCTACGGGGAATTTTTGGCTGAGCCTACGAACTCGGATACCCCACATTTAATTCAACCTTGTGCCACATCTGACCGCGTGGGGCTGTTGGTAGATATCCTACAGTTGGAAATTCATTGTGGAATTCGCTTGACTCACTTCTAGCAGTTGACTACTTCTTCTACGCGACGCTGGCGAATCTTAAATGTGTTGATCTTGTCCTAAATATTATCGTTCATTACCAACCTTCGTGTGATTATTCTATTTAGTAACCTTCGCTAGGTCACAACAATAACAATAAAGATTAGGATATTAGTCCGAATGTAAACGATGTGAACAGACTATAATAAATATCTTTCTTTTTTTCTGTTCCATTAAGAGAATCTGAGTGATAAAGATAATTTCTAAAAGTAAACGTTATCTCTGCCTGCGGCACTGCGCAACTCACTTGTCTTGAAAATTTCGCACGTACGTTTTTACGGGCTGACCATACACACGAGGCTGCTGAGAGAAGAATGTTTTTTTTTATCGAGTTACCAGAATGATTGGTAACCAAACGTTGAGAGCCCAGTCTGTCCTACTATTTAGTACATAGCTGAAAGTGTGGAAGAGATGGATTTAAAACCTTTACCTAGTGTATTTGTGTGAAAATGAACGTAATGAACCCGACATGGCGATTTGCCTTTCGCAGCCGGTAACCTCTACGCTAACTGCCAACCTTTTTCAAGATTCCTCCTACACTGGCTAAATTCAAGAAATATTAATGTTTGCAATGGTTTTGAATATTATGTTGCTGCATCCGTCTTTTTTTCTATTTTCATTTTTAAATAACTGTTTTCTTTTGTTTCTCTTGCAGGCATTTACTATGGTATTACGATATCAATTGTATCTTTCGCTACAGCTATGACGGTGTTTACCTTGAATATCCACCACAAGGGAGCGCGTGGTCATGAGGTGCCTGTAATCATTAAAAAAATTTGCTTCGGAATACTGGCAAAAATATTCTGCATGCGCCTCGAAAAACCGACCAACAAATCTTCAAATGTGGTGAGTAGATTCTCCACGACGGATCCCTTCACTCTAAACACGCTTTTCTTCTCCACGGGTCACGTTTCTTCTTCTTCTTCTTCTTCTTCTTCTTCTTCTTTTTCTTTTTTTTCTTCTTTTTCTTCTTCTTCTTTTTTGCCTCGTGTCTTGATTTTCAAACACCAGGAAAATTCTCCCTTGAACTATCCAAGCCAAATCCGGAATGGTACGAAATCTACTCTGCTCGAATTAAAAACATTCGGGAATAGACACAAGTGGTTCAGAGTTTTCCACTCCCGGGGGAATGCTTTTCCGTCACTATAATCTTAACCTCTTCAAATATATGGTTAATTGTTATCTTTCCTAATAATTTGCATTTCTTCACCTCCTCATTGTCATTCATACAACAGCATCGTTTAGTAACCCTATCTTGAGTGGGGCCTTATTAGGTGAACATTAGTAATATACACGCAAAAAAAAAAACTATATATATATATATAAATATTTTTTTTTTTTTTGCGTGTATATTACTAATGTTCACCTGTTTATTACGACTAATTAGTGAGTTCGACCCTCACTCGGTGCCCCATAATTTCGGCGTTGTGCCACATCTGAGCTACGCTTGGAAAATTACTATACATATATATATATATATATATATATATATATATATATATATATATATATATATATATATATATATATTAATAATAAAGTTAATGGTCAGAGTTGAATTAGTCCAGGAAACAGTAGTATTAAAAAAAAGTACAATATAAATAATAGAGCTTTTAAGTATAGAAAATTTGGGAATTTCCTAATTTTATATATATATATATATATATATATATATATATATATATATATATATATATTATTAATGATCACCAAACATATATATATATATATATATATATATATATATATATATATATATATATATATATATATTCAATTTAGCTACAGTTACTCTAAGTATCAATGTTACAATATCAATGGTTTTTCCTTAATTTTTTAGTTATTCTGCAGATGTTCTTAATGAATGAAACGTTGCAAATGAATAAAAAAATTTTAAACCTGCAACTGGTTTTCATATATTCCATCCTACATACTTTGTTAGGGTATTTTATATCAGTCACCTGATTATATATATATATATATATATATATATATATATATATATATATATATATATATATATATATATATATATATATATAAAGAAATAATACAGAATACATTACGTGTTCCTTTAGATTTTTAACTGGTTCTATTTAGTTTTCAAAACATCAAAGCCTGTGAGACTTTCTTAATTCTTTAACCTAGTCAAAAAACAAGTCAACATTTGGAAAAGTCATTAGCCCCACTCCCCTTAAAAGTCCTATTTGGTACGCTGACGTCTTCAAGGTATCAATGCCGACTTACCATTCACAACCACTAGATACAGAACCACTGTCCGCCTTCTCCTTATTTTGAACGTATGTACATGAACAAATCTCTCACTTATCTGTATACACACACTCTGTCTCTTTCAGATTTATACATACATATAGCACCCTTTTAAGATTAAAGGAAAGATAACGGTTAACCCTAGTCTTCAAATGCTTAAGATTTTAGTAATATGGGAAGCACCCACTTGTGAAGTAGCTGACATTATTAAACTTCCACCTTACTAATGGAATACGAAGGGAATAGGAAAAGGCAGTAATTTTTTATATTCTATAGTAATGGATTTATAATACAGTAGGGGAAAGAAATATTCGTACACCGTGATTTTTTTTTTATTTCACATAGATTTTCTAAAAGAATTTTATAATCCATACAAGATTTGTATACTATAGAATAATGCTGCAATATGCAAAAAAGATTCAGAAAAAAATTTTATATTAATGAAATTATATGAAATTAAAAATTTGGAGACGAAAAAGTATTCGTGCAAAATTATAATACCTATTTAATACTCTGTTGCATATCCCTTACTCAATTCTGCAGCAATTCTAAGATTTCGACTTTTTAAGTCATCATCAGGGTAAAAGAAAGTCGAAAGCCTGGACAATATTTTTTTCCCTTTTCTTTCGAAATGAACCTCAGCAATTTCCGACGGAATTTCCTCCTTGTCTGAGAAGGATTATTCGTAGTTTGGAAAAGTCGATCATTAAAATTAATTGACACAAAATATCTGCTTCCTTTAATAATATTTGCCTTAAAGAACATTTGCCGTGTAAATACACAGAATACATATATATATATATATATATATATATATATATATATATATATATATATATAGATAGATAGATACACGTATACGTATGTATATACACACACAGGTATATGTATGTATAAACACACATACACATACACATACACACACACACACACACACACACACACACACATATGCTCTTCCCTGCTCGACACTTTGAACTTATTGTCTCCTTCTTCAGATGAGTGGTCCACTATAGATAGTTGAAATTGATCAGTCGTTAATATTTTGAGAATCTTATCTCCTAAAATTGTTTCTTTTCTGTTGTAAAAGCTTTTTTACTTACTATCAGCAATTGCATTACATCGTGATAGCTAAATTCGAGTTGCAAGCTTTTCTCCATAAAATGTAACATTGTAGCCATATTTGTTAGATATTTATTTTCCATTTCGTAACACTTCCATACTTGTACTGTTTTTGTTAACATGTCTTTTCTGTCTTGAGTGATAACTCAGCATTAATGTGTTTGTTGAATGCACAATAATATAAACAGCATTCGAGAGAATAAGAATATTTATATGAACCTTACAAGTGTCGCCAAGTAAGGTAACTATCCCTATTTTTCCATTTTTCATATTATGTAAGACTGAATTATCTCCCCCTCGTGAGATTAAAATGTATTTATCTCCCCTGACACTGTTATATCATTGTTTTTTTCTGTAAAAAAATTATTTCCAATATTAATAACAAAATTTAGTGAATTTATTAAAATGAGGAAGTTTTGTCGTAAAAGTTTCAGAATATTTGTTGCATATAAAATACATTTATTATAAAAAAAAGATGTATTTCTTACATTTCTAATGGTGAGTAAATGGCACAGAACGAATTTCCACGCGTTAATTCTAGCATCCAGAGATATGGGTATCCTCAAATATTTAATTCAATTAAATTTTTTTGTTTCACCAGAAAATTATCCAATTTAAATATTATGGGGAAAAACAAAACATTTAGTCTTTTCATTGCAGTAAAAGAAATTTCCCACTTCGAACTGATTTACTGTTGAGTAATGTTCATAGTTTCTGCTATCATCTCTAACCGTTTTCTCCCCCCCCCCCACAAAGCATGCGGGCCCGATAGGCATGTTTGTAATAGTCGTTACAAAGTGCACTCCAGAACTGGATCCTGTGGTCTCTAGACTGTATAATAAATGCCTCCCTACCACCTGCTTTACTCCCTGCCTGAAGTCATTGTCAGTTGATCCAGTTTTTAAGAACTCTGGTGAACCGTCCGACTCATCCAATTATCGGGCTATTAGCCTTCTGCTTCTCTTTGGTAAACTCCGAGAGGCCCTGATCAATGCTGAATTGGTTCATCATCTCGTATCGCAGGGCGTTTTTTTTTTTTTTTCAGATAATTAATACGGCTTTCGTTTTTTAAGTGAACTTTTGATGTACTAACTATAATTGCGGGAAGAATCTGTCATGCTCTAAATAAAAACGGTGAAGCCCGGACTGTAGCGGACATTTTCAAAAGCCTTCGACAGGGTCTGGCATTCAGGTTTTCTCTACAAACTGAAAAGTTACGATATCTTCGGGCACATTTTTGATCTTATCCAGTCGTTCTTATCAAATCGTGAAATGAACGTTATCCTGAACGGCCACTCCTCTAGATCCTTTCGTTCTAATGCGGATGTTCCTCACGGCTCCATCCTTGGTCCTACGCTGTTTTTAATTTTTATTAACGAACTTCTCGATAACAACAGTTTTCAACTTGGCATCTACGCTGACGACACTACCATTTACTCCTCCTGTCTCGATAGTAAGGCTGATGATTCCGACGAGGCCAAAATGGCAACTGATGTACAAAACGACATCAAGAAAGTCATTAACTGTGGCAAAAGATGGCTTGTCAATTTTAACACCTCCGAAACGTATCTCCTTTAATCACCTGAGAGACCTCTCTCTGCCTTCCATCAGCATGGCTGATGCTAACCTCCAGGAAAGTGACTCATTGCACCTTCTTGGGCTAACGTTCTCAACTGACATAAAGTGGAAAGACTACATTGAATCCATTGCTAGGTCAGCTGCTGGAAAAATCGGTTCATTGTGTTGGGCGAGACAATTTTTCTTTCCGGAATCTATCTTGTATATCTATAAGTTTACCATTTATCCATGCTTAGAATATTGCTGCCATATATGGTCCGGTACCACTTCTATTTACCTTGAGCTCCTTGATAAGATCCAAAGAAGAATCAGCAATATTATTGGTCCTGATCTGGCGGCTCGGTTTCAATCACTTGCCTACCGCTGTAAAATTGCTTCTCTGTGCCTTTTCTATAAATACTTCCATGGTAATTGTTCGGGTGGGCGCTTCATTATGGTACCTGGACTCTATGAACTTAAGCGCAATACTAGACTGACAGCGAGATCTCATCAATTTACAGTTGAGCTAGCTAAATGTAGATGTAAGTTCTATGTTAACAGTTTCTTTTCTCGCACATCTCGCTTGTGGAACATCCTACCGGTTCGATGCTTTCCAGCCAACTTTAATCTGCAAAAAATTAAATCCAGTGTTAATCGCTATCTACTGCCCTCGTGATTACTCTTTTCTCTTTCTACTAATTTTTCTGCTTCTAATTCCTTCACACCCTGTGACCCTTTGCGTCTTAGTGGCTGTACTCCCTTGCTTGGGGTGATACCGATTTTTTTTTAAATCTCTATTTCTTGTTGCTAGAAAATACAATATAATTACGTTATATGAGTTTCAAGGGAGATCACTCATAATAAAAAATCAACAAAATTTATCTCCCTTTTAGACTTTTTTAATACAAATTATATAAATGTTCCTATTTCATTTCACCCCAAGCAAGTCGATAAAGCCACTACGAGTCAGGGGATTATCGAGAGTGAAAGTAACTGCAACTAAGTAAAGTAAAAAATAAAAGGAACAGCATTCACGTAGAGGTAAGATGACGACTGAGATTGCATCGATTTTTTTAAGATCGTAGTTGTCAGGAAAGCAGAAAGCCGGAAGAGAATCCACAATGGAAAAGTGCGAGATTAAAAACTATTACTGTATAACTTGCGTTTACATCTATCCATCTCAACGGTAAAATGATGAGACCTAGCTGCCATTCTAGTACTGCGCTTAAATTCATAAAGTCGAGGCATCAAAAAGGAAATCTTATCATAATAATTAACAAGAAAATATTTATAGAAAAAGCTCAAAGAACTGAAATTGAAGCCGAAATGCCAATTAACATTCCAGATTCTTTGGATTTTTCTCATCTCAAGAATTTGTAGGTATATTTCCGAAACAACCCACCATATATAATATATATATATATATATATATATATATATATATATATATATATATATGGTTACCTACAGATCCCCTTCCCGAATACCAAAAAGAATTAACTAGCTCACTAAACATAATGCTTCGCAACAATCTAATCGACAAGGAAACATGCACAACACTTACACCCACAAACTTCACGCCTGCCTTATATACACACTTACACACATCATACTCACTCACTCCCTAAGAACCAAATAACACACACACACTTAACAGAGACACATCCTGTCTCCAGGAACCAATAAAACTGTCAGGCTGACCAAGGGAATTCAGAGCAGCATGGATCCATCCAGCTCTTTTCTCAAATAACAACTTAAAAGAGACTGTTTGACCAACACAAGGAATGTTGAAAAATCCATGTTAAAAAAAATAAAAAAAACAAATGAAAACTACAGACAAAAGTTCATTTTCTCCATCGACATTCATTTCTGTAGTTCACTGCTACCAGCAAGCAGAAATATTTTTTCTCCTGATAATGGCCATGTTGGCCGAAACTAGTCGAGGAATCTAAATGAAATAATAAAAATAAAAACGAAAGAATATTAATCTACAACCCAGTAAGGACCGACAAGAAAGAGGCAGATCGGAGTTAAAATACATTTTCAAAATCGGATAACATATTAAATAATTAAACAGGGATATGGTTTTACTCAGAGAATATAGTTTCAGCGAGGAGCCTCTACAAAACGTATGCTGACAGACTACCAGGCGAAAATGATAAAAAAGAACAACAAAATTACCCGAAAAAGTGTTTATCGTCTCGTTGAAAAAGGACACAGGCGTGTCCGAAAATTCCGATTTTAAAATCTTTCTCTCCTTGCCTCAATTAAATAAAAAGGCTAATATATAATAAATATCATCAATCTTATTGACAATATTGTTATCATTTTGCTGTCTTCTTATTTCTCAAATTTCATTAACCGACATTATATGAAGCACACATTGACTATCTTTCGTTTTAACCATGCATATATATATATATATATATATATATATATATATATATATATATATATATATATATATATATATATATATGTATATATATGCTTATATATATATACACAGATGTATGTATATATACATATATGTATAATATGCTTATATCTATATATACATATAGGTATAATACGCTCATATATACATATATATATATATATATATATATATATATATAGCATATATAAATGTATATACTATTTATATACGTAGCATATATATATGTAGCATATATATATTTCATATATATATATATATAGCATGTATATATATATATATATATATATATATATATATATATATATATATATATATATATATATTAGGATTAATACAAATAAAATGTGTAACTTAGCTGATTGTTATTATATTTATCATCTCGACTATGGAGTTTCCCAGACGGAATTGTTGTTATATATATATATATATATATATATATATATATGTATATATATATATATATCGAATAATTATATCGATCGACGTAACACTGTTTGAAGCAAAAATTAAAAAGAATTCGTACATTTCAATATCGGGTAACTACTTTAATAATGTTTGAAGTTTTAAAGTGTAGTATTAAAAATAAATACATTTATTGTTTGGAAATTGTGTGTGTGTGTGTGTGTGTGTGTGTGTGTGTGTGTGTCTGTGTGTGTGTGTGTGCTAACGAGGCTCTTTATTCTGTAAAAACTGCTTCAATCAACTCTTTCAATTTACCGAATGCGGCAGAACCCTGACGAAAGTCAAAGAATACGTCAACAAAAACATTGTGGCAAAAGCAACAAAGACGAAGTAATCGAATCCAATGCATATTAATAATAAATTGGTTGTCGCTTTGTGCTCTGCTCAAATTTTATACTGTTTTCTGGCATTCTTGAATTTTTCGAAACCGTATCGCTCTGTCTTGAAGAGGATGTATCGCTCTCTTGTGTACTAGAATTTCTTGTCATTACTACCAACCCCACCTGTAGGTAGGAATGATCGCGTTGTTTTGCCTGTCAAATCCAACACACTGTATGCAAAACACATGGAATCGGTCATGACCACTAAAGAAAATAAAAATGGATGGAAAATATATGAATGGACATTTGTCACAATTCTCTTTTGTTTTCCTGAAAAGAATAAAATCGATTTTCTTTATTGATTTATTTATCATGGATTTCAAAATTCATTATCTGTTTATATGTTTATATATTTTTAATCGATTTCAGTTTTCTATGAATTGTTTCTCTTCCAAAACGATCGATCCTAAATGCATAAATATGTTTTTCCTCTGTTGTCTTTTTCCTCCATAGGCACATCTACCCGATATGGCGACAACCTCTGAAATCCCCGAGATGGTATATACTTACACACACACATACACACACACACACACACTCTCTCTCACACACACACACACACAAACACAAACACATTATGCACATACACACATATGCATATATATGCTCACAGTTGATGTATATATAAAAATGTGCATATATATATATATATATATATATATATGTATATATATATATATATATATATATATATTCACCTTATTCATCTCTACAACAGCTTAGAGGTAGATTCTCCGACTGACGCCAGTTCAGCCGGTTTCGATTCTAGCTAGAGGCAACCGGACGTCTATCCACACTGATGAGCTGTGATACAGCGAAACAGTCCGTGGAAAACAATATATATATGTATATATATATATATATATATATATATATATATATATATATATATATATATATATATATATATATAAATATATATAATATAGATTTGTACATATATATATATATATATGCATATATATAAACACCTATATATTTCATATATATATATGCGTGTGTGTGTGGGTGTTTGTATAGAATGAAATAACTATATATATATATATATATATATATATATATATATATATATATATATATAATGTAAGATGGAATTTATTTGAAAAGGGAACAGTACGGTGCTTAAAAGTTTTTATTCAATTGTCAACGTTTCGCTCTGTAAGAGCTTCATCATTACAGATTAGACTGATATACAGCCAAATGTTGACAATTGAATACAACATCCCACCGTTTTTGACAAAATCCATCCTACATACTTAGTTCAGATATTTCATATCAAAAATTTTATCCCATAAATATATACATCTACATAAATACATATATATGCATATATTTTTATATAAATATGTATCATTTATATATATATATATGTATATATACATATATATATATATATATATATATATATATATATATATATATATATATATATATATATATATATATATATAAGCATATAGAAAGAGCAGTGCACTGACACCAGTGTTCGTACTTGTTTCAACGTTTCAAACAATACATCTAACAAAGAAATCAATTTCTATTAATCAGTTTAATTAACGGTTATTTAAAACTAAGATGCTGGCATTCGGACCAAATCAAAAGCGAACATGGCAACACACTGTAACAGCTATATGTATGAACACACATTTTTTACATACAAATATACACACAGATGTACACATGAATGCACACACACTTACATACACACGCGCTAGCGTGCGCGCACACACATACACACACACACACACACACACACATATATATATATATATATATATATATATATATATATATATATATATATATATATATTCATACTTTAATGTGATTATCTGCTTTTATTTTCCCTTCAGTATCTTTTTATATTTTTAGTAATTACAGTCTAGTATGGCTTTTAATTATTTTTATTGTCATTATTGCTGCAACCATTATTATTATTATTATTATTATTATTATTATGTCGTTGTTGTTGCTACTATTTGTGTTGCCTTCTTTCCCTCTTTTCAACAGACACGCATTTGTGATATCTACTTTTGCTGCCGCCAGCTATTATTATTATTATTATTATTATTATGTGTGTGTTATGTTTCCTGCTTTGTATCCTATAGAGCCGGGTCCAAACTATGGTCCTTAGGCCCTATAGGAGAATTGTCATTTGATTGATAGCGCTTTTCTTAGTATATGAGATGCTCCTAGTAAGGTGATCTTCTGGGCAACTTGTATGTTGATGTTACCTGGGACAGTGTCATTAAAATTGCCCATTCCTTTTCTCGCGTGGCCCAGAGCTCCGATTACTATTAGTAGTCTCAGTCTTCATTCCCCACATCCTGTTAACCTCGATATTATTATTATTATTATTATTATTATTATTATTATTTCTTTTGATTTTTGGTGTGTAAACATTTCGTTCCGGGTCCCGCCCAAAAACCTAAGGTTAGAAATGGCATCATGACATTTTCCACTGACCAATTAAAAAAAAAGAACAAAGATATTATTATTATTATTATTATTATTATTATTATTATTATTACTATTATCATCATCTTCCACCTTGAGTATATCTAAGTGCTTGCTTAACCCAGAGTAAAAGTACGTGGCATCCGGATTATAATTTTTTCCATATCAGCCTTGAGATTAAATCAAAAATTTTATATATATATATATATATATATATATATATATATATATATATATATATATATATATATATGTCTGACTGAATCAGTTACAAGCTTTGCTTATTTTGATCATAATCCTTTCATATTCTATTCACGAACATTTTTCCGTATATTAGAATTAAATGAGGCAAGAAATGCACTGTAACAGTGAGAATCACTTTAATTTCCCAAGTACTTGAGAAATTGTAATATACGGAAAAATATTCGTTAATATGATAAGATTATGATCAAAATAAGTAGACATAATGTTTGTAATTTATTCAATCAGACATGCCTAAAAGAGAACTTGCTGTCTAAATACACAAATATATATATATATATATATATATATATATATATATATATAATGTCATCCACATATAGGCCTGTTTCGCTGTATCACAACTCATCAAATAATTTGTGAGGAAAATGTATATATATATATATATATATATATATATATATATATATATATATATATAAACAATAAATATACATTATTGTGTATATTTATATTTAAATTATAATCTTTGTAACTTGATGTAAGTAATTTGTGTGGATATGCGTGTTTGTTTTTGTTTTGTTTTGTTTTTTTCTTCTATTTGTTTATTTTAAATACAAAGTCATATTTTTGTATAACAACCCTCGTATATAAATATGGACTCCGCTTCGATAATCCGATGCATATGACAAAACTTTAATTATGTAACAGTCAGTCTCATTTCAGTACCTGAAGGTTTCGTTGTGCATGAAACACAGAGTCTTGCAACCAGTGAGGATAATATATATATTTATTATTAATACATAATTTATTGCTCTGTTATCTTACATCGAGCACTATTTTATTAATACCAGCACACACACAATGTGCCTGTGCCTGTGTGTGTGCGTGTCCGAGTTACTAATGAAAAGTTTGAGTAATGTAAAGCGCACATTGGCTGAATCGGAAAATGCCTGTTAACTGAGAGAGATATAGAGATCTGAAACATTGAGTTATACCAATGGGCTGAACAGAGTCTTCTGGCACCAGTACCACCTCAACCACATGAGAGACTAAAACTTCTGTAAGCAGATGATGCAATATACACAGAGAGGAGTTTACAACTCCAGACAATACATCCACTAAAATATATTTAATACAAAAAATAGGATACGTCTTTAGTTGTCGAGAGGCCAAAGCAGCTTAACTTTTTTATTTATTTACATTATTTACATTGTTCGAACTGTTGTCCTTCGTCTTATTGTCACATTCACGAAGCTTTGGCCGTTGTACGCTCCGGCCTTCTTAGTTGAAATACGTTGGAATTTTCGAACCCTTTATTTCGTCCACTGGGGTAGATTGATCTAGTTCCACGTGCCATGCCTTTCTGGCGATCTCAGTTTCAGTTATTTTTCTTTAGTAACACAACTCTCCAAGTTTTTTTTTTCACTTCTTCTGTGGCCAGGTATTGAACTCAAAACTCTTTGGCTCAAGTCACTGGATTAGTTCAACCAACTCTTTCAACCATTGGGTCATGTGCCCTTAAAAACATATGACCATGACACAGTGCGAACAATGTAAATAGTGTAAATAGCTACAACACCACCTACAGGAAATATAGACAGGTAATTTGCTTTTATTCAGATAAAATACTTGAATAAATAAATAAAAATATCCTTAAAAATTGATTACAAAACACTACCTGCCAGGTATTAAGGGATTTGAGGATATGTCTTAGTCATAAGTGTAATTATGATGTATCATGACTATAATGATGGTATGTCTTGGTCATATCTGTAATGGTGAAACTAAAATTACACGAGTTAAACACGAGATGACCCCACCTAAAGCTGACACAGCCAACCCCAATGTGTTTAAGCAATAATATATCTGGAAGTGTTTCATCAAAGTCTTTCATCAAGGTGGTGACAATAGTCCGACTGCAAATTAAGTAAATAATATATGAAATGGACAAAGTCCGACAATTATTTAAAGACATTTTTTTATGTTTAACATTGTTTTTATAGATACAAGTATTTAAGTAAATGCTCTGTTTATAATAAACAGTATTAAATAACATTTACCGGCCTGAATGTCCGAGAAATTGTCATAGAAAATATTCGTCCTCGACAGGATTCGAACCTGTATCCTATACGGAACCGTCATATAGTCTGGCGTGCCGTAACCGTTTCGGCCACTAAGGATTGTTCGGTTGGCAAGGTATCTATAAAAACAATGTGAAGCATAAAAAATGTCTTTAAATAAATAATATATTTTAATAATGGAGTAAAACACAAAAATATTTAAAATATAATGTTAAAGCAAGAAAAAAATAAAGACTGTCATTTAAAATGAAAGAAAAAGAAATATTGGGATTTAACCGGTTGTCGCTCCTCAGAACTCGATCGATGAATAAAGTAGTAAATGTACGTACCTACTAAAAATATATAGGGAAAACTAATACATCGTTATTAGTAATAAACTAAACACAGAATATCTACAGGCAGATCATATTAAGTCCTACCAGTCACTCCTTCTGTTTACAGCATGTTCTAACGTTCATTAGAAGAGGTTAGCTTCGAAATAATTTGCATAAGTCTGTTGTGCTATCCGTGTCTACAATTGCAGAGCACCTGATTAAACACCGAGGCGTATCGTGAGAACATGTTCTACGTGTTATGGCGATTCTCTAAGCACAATTTAGATGTGGCACAAAGCTGAAAGTATGGAGAAACCCAGTGAGGATCGAACACACTATTCAGTTTTAATTGATCGAGCGAGACAAGCTTACTAACCATTACACCCCGTCGAAGTAATGTAATTTCGTGTTATGCAGATCACAGTCTCAGTTCCACCTTAAAGTCCTTGAGACAATTTTCATGAAGTACAAGCAGCTTTCCGTGGATAAATAGAAGGAAGAACTGCTAGGACTAACTGTGCATTCGTTTTCTCCTTTATCTTTTTAGTCGGTACGTACGATTGATTTTTGTCGAGCTGAGGACCGAAAACCGATAAACACCCAATATTTTGTCTTTCGTATTAAATGGCAGTCTTTTTTTTTTTCCTCTCTTCTTTCAACTGCATATTTTAAAATATATTTCAATGTCTGTCATTTGAATTTGAATTTGGCACCAATCAAGACAGAATCGTCTTCAGTACGTACACGGTGCATATTCATTGTCAGGCAATATTTATAGGCAGAAACTTTACATCATCCGAATTATTTTTTTCATCGGATAAATAAACTTAAAAGATCCGACGCCCAACCGAAACATGGCGACAAAAGGCCAATCTTGAATCATGAAATAAAAACTGGTCTCCAGCCATTTTCTGGAACTGAGCTTTTGTCATTTAAGTAGCCCTCCCGACGCACTTTCTCGGTCAATTCTTGTTTCAATATTGACTTCATTTTTCTTCATTTGTCTATTCCATTCTTTCTCACGATCTCTTCGTATCGTTCGTTTTTGTTTTTAGGTTTCTTTTTTTTTTATTTTGCTTTTACTTTTCCAACATCGTCTATTATTTTCTATATGGCGGATCAAGTCCTCCATTAAAGTCGGTTTGCCGAAAGTATTCATGAAGCCATTTCGAAATATTGACAATTTTTGAGTTCTTATTTAATGCCCGTATGAAATTTTCATTCAATTTCCGAGAATAGAAATTTACCGAGTCGTCAATATACAGGTGCACATCAATAAGTTTGCAGCGTAAAACTTGTTTTGATCTGAATTTATTACTGTATAATGTTTGATACATGTTAATCATATTCACAATTGAATGTAGAAAAATAGTTGGTGTGTAAGATAAATGCTTTCTTCATTAATATCTTCCATTTACACATATCGATGTACCCATATATATATATGTGTGTGTGTGTGTGTGTGTGTGTGTGTGTGTGTGTGTGTGTGTGTGTGTGTGTGTGTGTGTGTGCACAAATAAAGAGAAAGAACATCCAGATTAAGAATCCACAGTTCTCAGCATTTAATGTTTTTTAAAGTGCTCAATACAACGTGGAGCAAAATATTATTAGAATATTTTTATTATAATATATAACATCGCTACACAAAATTTCCATGTTTCGGAACTTTAAGATTGTCCCTCATCAGATGTTAGATAACTTATGATGAAAATGATTTACTTGGGATATCAGAAAACAGTTCGATAGTTGCGAATGTCGAAGTCTTTTGGGGAATCTCTTTATGTGAGATCCAAGATATTTTGATGTCTTCAACTCCTTTGATGGATGTATTGTTGAGTGACTTCAACATGGATGGTTCAGGGGAGGTTGTGATATATTCTGTCTTAGTCTGATTTTTAAACCCTACCCACTATTAGTCTGATATATAGACGTGTATATCATATCTCTCATATAGGTATATAATTTGTTTTTTTTATAAAATCACTTTCACTTGGATATTTAAATTCTGATATTAGTCGAAAATTTGTTGCCGTGTTATTTTAATTAGCAGTTTCACTTGCTTGCATGACACCCATTAGCTTTTATATACAAGATTTCTAAGAAGATACTGCGTGTTTTTTGTTTTGTTTTGTTTTTGTTTTATGTTTTTTTTGTTTTGTTTTTTGCATGACGATATGAATCAAAAATGGCGTTTTAACTGTTTGAATTTTCTTGTCAAATTGTATTTGTGTCTCTTTCTAGTTTGACTACTCTTTTTTTCTTTTTTTTTTTTTTGATTATTTACTTTATAAACGTTACAGGAACGTGTCTTCTCTTTAATGGGATGGTTTGATTCATTCATTTTTTACGGCTTATCAACCATTTGTAAGTTATTCAAAGCCGAAACATATTTTAGATTGTAAGAATAATTCTTTTTTCCGAGTGAATATTGTATTAACAATGTGTTTTAAAAGAATAAAAATGATTTTTCCAGATGCAATTCTTACTCTTTAACCGATATCTGGGTGGATCAGATTGATTCATACCTTTTTCAAAAGGTACTTACGTGTAAGTGAACGTAACGAACACGACTGGAATTCGAACTCGACTGGAAAATTTATCAGTTTATTACTGTTGTATGTAATACTGATCTTAAAATTTATGACGAATTATGACAACATAATGTAAGCAATTTAATGTAATTAAAAGTTCCTGTCGTATTACGACGAAAGTACTGTTTCCAAGTTTGGCACAGCAAATAACCTTGTCCTCTGTTGGCGGAGATTTCCTTACTGTAACATTTGCTATTGAAAGTTAGAGAGTTGTGTCCCTTTAATTGTTTTTATCAGTAGAAGCCAAGATGGTGGAATCCGAAAACAATCGCAGTAATGAAAATTTGGGAATCCAAAATTTCAGGATTGCGATTCTGGATCCGGTCCGGAATTTTTTTTTAATTTGCTCAAGGAGTCGGCCTGATTCCAAAATTGTACATGTTTGGCGACGGCCTCTAAGAGTAAAGTTGAGAAAGTGTGACACAGTGACACACTGACATTCGCATTTATTATATAGATAGTCAGAGATTATTCGACCGAGAATTACCTCAATGATTCATACTTGCTGAAGAATGAAAATCAATCAACATGTACAACATGCCAAGCTTCACTCATGGTGAAACACATTTTAACTGAACGTATTCACTAAACCACTGTAAAATAGAAATACTACAAGGAAAACAACATGAGAAAACTATTTAAAACTATTGAAACTGTCAACATAATGTCCTACCTTAAAGAAATAGGTTTATTCCAAAACATGTAATACCTACAATAGATCATCTACAAACTATATATCTATAAAACATAAGATTACCCTGAAAATATTAAATTATGTACAAAATATCTGTATTTGAAGGCGTTCAAAATATACAGATTTCGGCATTAAATAACCCATAAAGGTTGATACGCAGCTAAACAAAAACAACCAACCAACTGCCAATCCACCGACAATGATGTAATAAAGGCAAAAATAAGATTTTTAAGAAGCAAAAAGATCTTAGAATGTGTAAGAAGAATACTTATAATTCAAATAATTTGATCTTATTCACTTTTAAATTTCATTTTCCAAAAGATATTGCCAATTAGACGACCAGATTAGACAGTTCTTTATTGTAACTTACCTCCCTTTTCATTGTTTTTTATTTTATTTTTCTGCAGTTTGTTCCTTGTTCTTCCCAAAGCAACTCGTCCTATATCAGATTCAAACTTTCGAACCAAGAAGAGAGCGATCAGAACACCAAGCCACTACTGGTAAGTGTTAACAGCCGACCAGGTATGACTCTAAACAAAATCTGGGCAAAATATATTAATTAATTGATAATTTACAAATCAATTGATCAGATTAATAACCACAAATGACGTTTTACTTTCTTTAGTGTTTGCTATCTCACTTTCATTTTTTTTAAGGGAATAAAAATTTAAAAAAAAAAGATGCAAATGAAATGGAATTATAAAAAAAAGAAACTAGTGTATTCGTTTCGTCAAAATTGACGGCAAGAAGGAATGAATTACAGTGTAACCCGGATATAAGAGAGTTGTCGGGACCGGAGACGAAGTCTCTTATACCCGGGTTTCTCTTATATCCGGGTTTGGTCTATTATATATACATTAACACAGGCTCTAATTTGGGACCAGAGAAAATCTCTCTTATATCCGGGTTTGTCTTATATCCGGGTCTCTTATATCCGAGTTACACTGTAATATGTATTATATTGTAAGTAATTTTTGTTTAATCCAAGTAATTTTTTTCTGTATAACAGTTGAGGGGGAGTGTGTAAAATAACGACGATAACCCATCCACCAAATTCAAGTTTGTTTGTTTTTTTAAAGAAAAAAAAAGAACTAAATAAATATTATGAGAGACATACATGGGTTACGGGCAACATTAGTCGTGTTGAATATTAGTTTTACGAATTTAACTATATTTTATTTCCGTTTTAGAGTCAATTAGGAAGAAATAAATATCATTTATGTACGTATGTGAGAAACAGTGAAATGTTGTTATATGTTTCTATTTTTTCTTTTCAAAAACTAATGTAACTTGAATTTGGGCGGGTGGGTCATCGTTTGCATAAAAGAGTCAGTACGTGTGTGCGTATTTTTAGTAGTAACGGGGGATACAAGAGAGAGGTAGAATTTAGTTCTTACTGTGAACTGTGTCGCCGTTGTTCGAGGCGGTCTGTTTATCGTTTTCACCGCGGTAGCTTTTTGCATGTGGATGTGAATGGGGGGTCTTGACTTCTGTGCGTCTCGTGTCAAAATTGTGTACACTGCCCCTCAATTGTTACACACACAAATATATATATATATATATATATATATATATATATATATATATGGTCTATTACGGTAACTAAAAACAACAGGATTTTCCCAACCATGTAACAACAATAGGAGCTAATGTTGTAATCACATTAGATATACCAATTCGTTCACTGGGCCAGTCACTAAATCTACGTTCAAAATCTACCACAACTATAACTGTAGAAGGCATAACATAATTTACCTATTAGAATGCACACTATGCCAGAAACAATATGTGGGAAAATCAGAATGGCCCTTTCACTACAGAATTAGTAATTATCGGAATCGGATCAAGTCGGCTCCCCACGAAATATTATTGCCTGTAGAACAATATTTCCGCCAAGAAAAAACATGATTTTAAAAGCCATGCCAAATTCACTGTGATTTTAAAAAATAGAAATAGACAGAAGAGATAATGTTAGAAAAATCTTAGAAGAACATGAAGACAAATGGATTTTGCGCCTCAAGACACTTCGTCCAGACGCGGGCGTAACCACAAATTTAACAAGATAGATAGAATTAATATACAATCCCATAAATCCAGCCCTACTCACATTTCTCACCCACACAAGACAGACATGCCTGAAGAGGTGTTGAGGTCTCACACTTATACACACACTCATACCAATATACAGACTTACACGCATCATACACAGTCCCAAAGAATTAAAAGATAGCATACGCTTAAGACACACATCCCCCTCCCAGCAACCAATGAAACTGTCAAAATGGCCAAAAAGGGAATTCTACCATTCATGAATCTCCCCAGCCTCTATCTCAAAAACAACTTAAAAGAGGCCGTTTGACCAACACAAGGACCGACCAAAAATAACGATAAAAAAAAAAACAAATGAAAACTACAGATAAAGTTCATTTTCTTCATAAACAGTCATTCACTCCTGTAGTTCACTGCTACTAACAAGCGGAATTTTTTTTTTCTCCTAATTATTTTTTTTTTTACCAGATGATGGCCATGCTGGTCAAAACTATCGAGGAACCTAACTGAAATAATAAAACAAAAAAATATTAATATAAAACCCAGTGTGTCTGAAAATTTTAATTTTTTAATATTTTTTATTGTTCAAAACATATATATATATGTGTGTGTGTGTGTGTGTGTGTGTGTGTGTGTGTGTGTGTGTGTGTGTGTGTGGCGTATTATATTTAAAGATATTCAATATAATTTTTTGTCATTTTTTCTTTATTTGTTTGTTTTTTTTTCTTTTTAGTCCAATCCTTTGTGGACATAGATGATCTTTGCTCTCCAAAGATTCCGTTTCTGTCTTTCTTTATCTGTGAATTGCCATAACTTCGTGGGAAAGATGGTGGAGTGATTTCTCCCTGCCTTCTCTACGGTTTTGAATTCAAAGTATTCTTTATCTTAGACTGACTGCCATCAAGTGTCATTATTTTACCCATACCTGGAGTAAGGGGAAAAGAAATGAGTTAATAACCTTCACAAGGGCATCTATGCGAAAGTGAATGCAAAAGGCTAGACTGGAATTTGAACTTGGGCGATTCCGCTTTCCGATAACCTTTACGTTATTGGCACATATAATGTATAAACTCATTGAAAACTAGACCATCCGTAAACCGTTGGTCTGCCACTATACGGAGGTTATAAAGAATTCAAGATACTTTCTGTATTACAGAGAAATAAATGCGTATTTTGATAGAATTTAATTATTTTAATCCATTCAGGTTATTCCTAATATATGATATTTTATGTAAGGTTTATAGGTATTACCCCCACTTGGTCTGCCAAGATACCGTTGGGTAGCACTAATTCAGGACTATAAAATCTCGATTGCTATATTCCCCTTTCACTTTCCTCCTTTCAATCAAGCATACAGTAGCACGCTCTTCGTCCACCACTAGGGATAATATCTTTACTCCAAGCGACTAGTCTTTCTCACACGCACACAGACACAATCAACTGTCAAGTACACACAAGCACTCATGCCCACATATATCCTTATTTACTGTTTCTTAAAATTATAATTTTTTAAAAAAATTTTATTTTGAACAATGAAAGTTTCTTTTGTTTGTTCGTCATTTAGATGTGAATATTCTGCTTAGCAAGCGAAACAAGTTTTTAAAATGATGGAAAATTTTTTTTTTTTTTTAACTTTTATTTTCATAATAAATTTGATTGCTGATCGAAATTAATATGCATAAAGTAGTATGGATAAATTAGTATGGATAAATTTAAAAATTAACTAAAAGTTTACAAATAACGGATTTTAATTTTTTTAATTTTTTATTACAGTGTAACCCGGATATAAGAGAGTTGTCGGGACCGGAAAAGAAGTATCTTATATCCGGGTTTCTCTTATATCCGGGTTTGGTCTATTATATATACATTAACACAGGCTCTAATTTGGGACCAGAGAAAATCTATCTTATATCCGGGTTTCTCTTATATCCGGGTTTCTCTTATATCCGGGTTACACTGTACAATAGATGTAAAAATATTGAAAATATACTTTTGATAAAATTTAAGTCACAACGGTCGATGACTTTTAGTGCAACATAAAATAAATATATAAAAATATGACTAGTAGTCATAGCAACAAATGATGTACAATATTGCGAGACTTAACTGTTTTTAGGTAATCAAAGAAACGTTTTCTATCATTGCAGTGTGAACATTTAAACAATAACGTCATCGTAAGTGAATAATAAAATAACAGTCACGCTTGAAATTTTCTATTATGGAAAACGCAGAGAAAGACACTAAAACTACTATTGTCGTCGTTCTTTATTTCTTTATTTTTTTCTAGTCTCATTCACACATCAATCATCCATCTCAAGAAAGACTGTTCGGCACTACTTAAATTTATTGGTCCGCTCGTAAAAGACTAGAAAAAGAAGGAATCTTTTGAATAATGTTTGTAGATTAGCATTTATTAAATCCTCTTCAAGTGACAACATTTTTTCAGACTCAAAAAATATTGGCGCCTGTTTATAATATAAATGTAGTCTCAAATTGATCCCTGACCTCATAAAGAGTTATGTGTACTTTGTTATTATGTACAATTGTCAATTGATCGATTGATTGTTCTGCTTTATAAAACCATGTAGATTAAAGATTAATTTTTTATTAAATATATATCTTGTAAACAATCCTTTGAGTCGTTGGTTCCATCACTCAGAAGTTATGCCTTTAGAACGGAGTTATTTAGCGAATGTTGGGCGATTTCCTTAAAGATGAAAAAGAGACTCGAGGCGACGGAGATGTGGGTCTACAGAAGGATATCATGGACCGAGCGTGTGAACGCATGACATACCTAGCGGGCTTGAGCAAGTGGATGACAGAACGTGGTCTCGGGGGAGGAAGCAGAAGGAAGGAACTTGTTGAGAACTGCAAGGTATAGATGGAGGTGGAGAGCTATGATTGCCTATGTCCTGAAAGGGCTTGAGCAAGTGGATGACAGAACGTGGTCTCGGGGGAGGAAGCAGAAGGAAGGAACTTGTTGAGAACTGCAAGGTATAGATGGAGGTGGAGAGCTATGATTGCCTATGTCCTGAAAGGGCTTGAGCAAGTGGATGACAGAACGTGGTCTCGGGGGAGGAAGCAGAAGGAAGGAACTTGTTGAGAACTGCAAGGTATAGATGGAGGTGGAGAGCTATGATTGCCTATGTCCTGAAAGGACATGGCACATAGAAAGAAAGAAACATTAGAATAACGGGTCGAATAGAGGGAAAGAGAGACGAAGGAAAACAACGCGTGACATACCTGGCCGACTTAAACAAGTGAATGACCGAACGTGGTCTGGGGGAGGTGGCAGAGGGAAGGAACTTGTTGAGAGCTGCAAGGGATAGATGGAGGTGGAGATCCATGATCGCCTACGCCCTGAAAGGACATGGTACATAAAAAGAAAAAAAATTATTTAGGGGTATAATTTGTAAGACAACCTCCTTTAAGTAGTCTCTCCTTTTATCTTTTTGAAGAGGTCCTTCAGACTAGTCATGGAATAAAATTGTTGACAAGGTCACTACAATCGGTTAGAGTGTTTTGCACTACGCTATACAGGATGCGATGGATAAATTGTCGTCTAAATTACACAGAAATGAAAATAACACTGACATTTCATTTTAACAGATATATTTACCAAAATCACACAAAACTATCTTGAAATACTAAAGAGTAAATCTATTCAATAAAATCGCCATAGGCTTCAAACACAGACTCCAGACGACTTCGGAATCTCCTGCAACTCTGCGGGACGATCTCCGTGTTTAAGTTGGTGAATGCTGCCATAATCCTTGCCTCCAGTTCATCTTTGGAGTTTTGTTGGTCTCTCGCTCAACTGCGCTCCACACATAAATAATCAAGGGAGTTGCAGTCTGGGATGTTAGGTAGCCTAGATATAAGGGGTGATGTGGTCGCAGAAATTGTCTGACAGCCATGACTGGGTTCTCCTGCTTATTTGGTATGGTGCAGAGTCTTGTTGCCAAGCGTAGGGTTTTCCAGCAGCCACCTTCTTGACCCAGGGCAACACTACTTCCTCAATGCACTTAATGTAGACCTCCGTGTTGAGTCTGGGGCCCTTACCAACAAATTCGGGAGTTCTTTTCTTATCAGAACGATCAGAGTGAGTTTTCCGAGCTGCCGTACCTTCGTAATCACCATTAGACTCATCCAACTCTTTCCGAATCGTCTGCACTGTCCTCAGATTGGAACCAAGACACTCTGAAATGTTCTTATTGGAGCTTCCCTCGCAAATGCCAAGCAGTACAGCATGCCATTTCCAAATTTCTGGTGAAATGAATTGCGTCATGACGCACATTTTATCACAGATGATACCCAACAGCCCCTACTATAGTGTACTGTTGACAAAATCAAAAATAAACAGCGCGCATGCACGAAATTAAAAATATAACATGGCGATAATTTACCCATCGCACTCTGTATGCCCCCTGATATATACAGTTGTCAAGTTTGAAACTGTTATTGATTACTGTTCTGTTACGAATTTGAGAAAAAGGCGATATTAGTGTAATAATGCTAACCTATAAAAATTATTCCCGAAACATTTTTCCCTGTCTTTTTTTTTATGAGTGGACCAATTAATTTAAGTAGTGCTGGCTGTTCAATTACATCCCAAAATCAAGTGGCACTTATGTAGTTTCAAGGACCTACACAAATGAGGAAATTTCATTATGGAAGATATTAATTTCATTACTATTTTCCACCTAGAAAACAAAATGACGTTGCTGCAACGGTTCTGCGACGTTACATAGAGACAGCCAAAAACGTTCATTTGTAGACTCCACTCAACGTCCCCAAAACGTTACCTTATAAAGTTGCAGATACGTTACTTGTAAAAAAGTATTAACAAGAAATGGATAATAAATTTCAGTGAAGCAAAAGTATGCTGATGTCATTTGACCAGTGCGTAATTGTTCAGTATATGGCCCTTTGCAAGGTTATGACAACGTTGGGAGCCAGCGGTCAGTTTCGGGGTTGGGGGGGGTTGTCATGAAAACAGTCGAGTGCAGCGTTAGACCAACGTTGCTAGAACGTTCCGTGTTATCTCGTCGTATGTCGTATTTTGCATGTGTGAGTGCTGAAAATATAAATAACGTAATGCCGACATTTCTTTATTGTCTTTGCAGGAGATGAATCCCACGATAACGCAACCTCAGTCAATGATGCGGGAAACTCGTTTCCATGGGGACCTGGACACCAGCAATGGTGGTATTCTGTCGCCCAGATTCAGTCGGTTACGGAGTTTACAGAGTCGCCTATCGTCGCCAACACACTCGTCCAGTGACGACTTCGAGAGACAGTTCAAACGGGTACTGACAAAAGTCTACCAAACCATCGAGAGAAACGAGATCCGATTGGCTGAACAGGACCGGCGTGACGTCATCAAATTAGAATGGCAGCAAGTGGCGCAAATGGTGGACCGATTGTTCCTCACTGTCTTCGTCTGCGTCACGATTATTATCACCTGCATAGTCATGTTTAAAGCTCCCCACTCTACTGAGAGCCTTATCAGTTGATGTGTACATTTTTAACAGCACCTTCAGTTTCAACATTCAAAACTTATGCAATAGATTGAAAGACGAAAGAAATAAAGGAGAGAAGAGACAAGGGAGGTAAGAAGGAAGGAAAACGTTGATGGAATGATGAAAGAGGTGAAAACGAAAGAATCAAGAGCGAAGGGAACTAAAAAAAAAACGTTGCGAAAAGAGACAAGATATTTAAAAAAAAAATTGAATGAATTAAGCGAAAGACAGGAGACAGATTTCAAAGATGATATCACGAGAATGTGAATGATAACGAAAAGATAGAGGTACTAAAAATATTGATGTTGATAGATTTTCCCGATAAAACTGATAGTGATGATGATAATATTATTGCTGGTGATGATGACGATGCATTAAAGTTTGATTCTGTCGATAAATTCTGTTTTCACAAACAGTCAACGAGCTACCAAGGGTAGAAAAATATTTAAGGAAAACGCATTTAAAATATTTGGACATCGGTTTATTTTTTTTTTTTTTTTCCTCTTTTTTTTATTTGTTACTCGATTCAAAAATGAGATAGACAAAGTGACAAATTAAGTTTTGCTGATCGTCGAAAACAGGCAACTGACCAAAGTTTCATTAAGAAGGAAGTTGAATTTTTTTGGCGGGAGGATATTTTCTGCGTTCCTTCCTTCCACCAGCTTAAATTAGAACTATCAATAATTCTCCGTAAATCTTTCTTAAAGAAATACCAACATAATTGTTTTCGCTTTGTCTTGGGATTTGTTTTTTGTTTGTTTTTTTTTATCATGATTTCACCTTCAAGAACTTCCAGCCGCAACTGCATCAATAACCTCCGAAAAACAAATTCTCAGAATTCGGATTGGTCTAATTCTTTAAACTATTCAAAAATGATCAGACGTTTTTTTTTTTTTTTCTGGCAGACGAGAATATTTTTACTTGGGTTAAGAATTCGATAGGCTGGTGAGGGGAACGCCTGTTTTGGTCAGTGTAATAAATTCTAACTTCTTGGAAAGAGAAGAATGTATTCCTTTCCAAAATTTTCAAAAATTTTCTTACCCTTTCCCCACAAAAAATAAAAAAATAAATAAAAATGATACGAAACAATAATTAGCTTTAAAGAAAGAAAGAAACAAAGAAAGAAAGAAAGAAAGAAAGACTGACAGTAAATAAGAAAGAACGAAAGGAAGAAAAAGAAATAAAAAAGAAAATTAAAGGAAGAAAGAAATAAACAAAAGAAAGAACGAAAAATGAAAGAAAAAACAAAAAAAAAGAAAGAACGAAAGAAAAAGAAAGAAAAAGTAAGAAAGAAAGAAAAAAGAAAAAAAGCAAGCAAGAAGGCAAGCAAGCAAGAAAGAAAGAAACAAACAAACAAAGAACAGTAAACGCAAATATTTTTCAGCATTACTTGATAACGAAAGGGTAAGCGGGAAGGTGATAAGATACACGAAAAATAAATTATTATGGGATAGAAGTAGTGCAATTTTAAAAGTGAAAAAAAATGCTATCAGAATTTTTTTTAAAATGTCCATTAAGTAAAAACTATTAGCAAGTTGTTTTGCATTTAAAATACCTCTCTCTCTCTCTCTCTCTCTCTCTCTCTCTCTCTCTTCATAAGAATGTATAACCTCAAAGTAGATATTTTCTAAGCCAAACAGATTAACACACTCTAAAGAAAAACAGACAAACGTTTTAAGATTGTACTTGAAGCTTATTTCAATGCAATTTGACGACTGCCCATGAGTGAGGTTCAACCATTACTTTTATAGTCGAGTATTTCGAGGGGGAGACAACTATGATCGTCTTCCGCTACACACATAAAGAGATTATAAATTTCAATAAAATTAAGTAAGCAAAACTTATTAATTTATCACTAATAATGATAATTATATTAATTAAGGCCAGTCAATGATTCTGTGTTTTCTTACTGTTCTGCATAATTTAAACTCCAAAAAGAGAATTTATTTTTAATTATTATAGTAATTTAGCTAAATTATGTACTGCTACAATAAACCAAGTATTTGAAAGCAAATTTTGATTCTAATACACAAGACATTGTTTTATATTTAGCATTTAGTACACGCAACTGTATGAATGAATAGCGACATGCGTAAGAATTGTATGCGGTATTTAAATGTCATATTTACGCGAATGACTTTTGATTAACTATTTTGATCGTCTCAGTTTTATCTTATAATTAAAAGAGAAAGACAAACTGTTAACGTAGTTTATAAACCATGTTCAAATATTCAATAAACTCCACCCCTAGCACACTCTCTCTTCTCCCCCCCTCTCTCTCTCTCTCTCTTTCTCTCATTCAATGATTCGGTAACCTACACATTAGATACTCTACTTATCTACTTCTCTCTCTCTCTCTCTCTCTCTCTCTCTCTCTCTCTCATTCAATGATTCGGTAACCTACACATTAGATACTCTACTTATCTACTTCTCTCTCTCTCTCTCTCTCTCTCTCTCTCTCTCTCTCTCTCTCTCTCATTCAATGATTCGGTAACCTACACATTAGATACTCTACTTATCTACTTCTCTCTCTCTCTCTCTCTCTTCCTCACGCAATAACAGAAAGGATGTACACGTTACACCCTCTTTCTATCTCTCTTCCTTCCCTTTCTCTCTCCCTCCTCTCTCTCTCTCTTTTCTCAATTACAGTCAATGATTCGCTAATCTACACATTGCTCGCTATTCCTATCCCATTCTCTATTTCTCCCTCTCTCTCTCTCTCTTTCTCTTCTCACTCAGTGACAGTTAATGATTCACGAATCTACATATTACTCAATCTTCTTACTTCCATACACACTCTTTCTTTCTCTCTCTCTCTCACACACACACACACAACACATACATACATACATACATACATACATACATACATACATACTCTTATATTTATACATAGATTCTAATAATGTTTTTTTCTTTAATAAAAAAAACAACAAAAATTGCAAAAGTATTCTATTTCCCAGAATACCTTATCATTTTGGAGAAAATAATGTTTGAAAGAATTTGAAATTACCTGACAGAAAGAAGTTCTAATGGTTATTGGTCAACATTAAAATGATAGATCAGAATTTGGTCGAATATAGGATGTGTGCAAAAGTCTCTAGTCTTTGTTGATGGATTGATTTATTTGAAAGCTAAAAACCCGGTCGTAAATTGGATTTTCGCTGTAAACTTTTGCACACATCGATGAATATGCCATTCCAAATCATGTTTCACATAAAAGTCTGGATTCAGATTGAAATTATTGAAATTATTATCTCCACAAAACTCTAATCACTATAGTTACATTTTTTCTAGTTTTTCTTTCATAATTCCTTATACATTTTTATTTCAATTATCGTTATTCTACCACCCTTAAGCTAACATCATAAATTTGGAGATTTAAAAAAAGCTTTCGACGCAATTTTAGCCTTTATGCTTAGGAGCTTGTCATACCGTAACAGCACTGTTACCGATTTGTCAACGTGAAATCGGCTTCCAAATATAAGCGATGCTGGTTCAAAACTTGCTGGAGACTTAATCTTTATATCCGACCTATACTGCTTGTTTAACAATCACACAACAATAAGTGTCTGAGAAATGCGATTAAAAAAAGCAACAGCTGAAATTAAGATTAATAAAAATAAGATTATTAAATCAATAATAGCGAGAATGCATCATTCGGAGATTTTTGTAAATTGTTACATGAAAAAACGTGATTGGTAACATGGAATATTCTCAATTCCTAACTTTGTGCTGCTATTGCTATTATTATTATTATTATTATTATTATTATTATTGCTACTATGAATATAACAATTATGATAACATTTTTTTTTTATTTCTTTAAGACATGGGCTACCAACGATACCTTCAATGCGTCTATCGGAATCTTTTCCAATCAAACCCAGAACCCCACTCGGAATTATTGACGTCCCCATGTGCCATATTTTTTTAGATTTCCACTTCAAGATCCTTTTTTTTTTAAAGTTTTTTAAAAAATCTTCAAAAATACATTACAGTCTGCAGGAAAGCAGATTCTGTTTTTGTGGTCTTTGATCATGACGTCCGGGCGATGAGCTTTCATTGTTCGGTCTGTGTGTATTGTAAAGCCCCATAAAAATCGTTACAGGTCCAGTCTCTGTAACTGGATCTGGGTGGTGTTGGTACCAATTTCTTGCAGGTTTTTTTTTCTTTCCGTAAAATCTGCAGTTTTTCCAGTGCAGATATTGGCCCACTCTGTCATGCCGAGTTTTATATTCGGTGGAAACTAATACCGTCTAACCTAACACAAGATGATCAATTGTTTCTCAATATTCATCACAGAATCTGCATTTGAGGTCAACACAATTATTATTATTATTATTATTATTATTATTATTATTATTATTATTATTATTATTATTCCTTTATATTCAATATAATCACTTACCAGCTATTATTAATTATAGAACACTTCAAGTTACGTGTGCGTACGTGAATGTGCGTGTTTGTGTTCACATACAACTATAAAAAGATCCACCCAACGAAAACGATCGATTCACACACGTACGTGCATTCAGATCCTCGTATGCAACCATTTATAGACAGGTATATCATTCTATGAACCATGATTCATTGCCTCGCCATTTATTTTAATATGATTGGTTTGTTCGTTCCGAATACTTTTTATTTTGCATGTTCAACTTGTTCAGGAAAATAGTGACATGAACCAGACTTATACGTGTACGCACTGCATATATTGATATAAATTTCAAACATTTCAATTAATATATATCTGTGCATGTGTGTGTGTGTGTGAAATGTGTATGTATATAAATATATATATATATATATATATATATATATATATATATATATATATATATATATATATGTATGTATATATATATATGCAATTTATGATATATATGTTATTTATATATTATATATGGTCGGTACTTATTGGAAAGCACTCAATATCAGTGATAGGGCTAACACATTTAGTTGGATTGATGTGAGTTTGTGACCCTGGGTTTCACGCTTTTGCGATCGTCAGACAAACTCAGAGTTTGTCTGACGATCGCAAAAGCGCGAAACTCAAGGTCACAAACTCACATCAATCCAACTATATATATATATATATATATATATATATATACATATGTATATATACATATATATGTATACATATACATATATATGTTTACATGTATATATATATATATATATATATATATATATATATATATATATATATATATATATATATATAATAGGTCAAAACGAGAAATGCCTGCATAATGAAATACGACTGAAAGAAATGGCGTCTAATGGATGAGAACAGAACTGTAAATAAGCAAAAACGATAACGCTTACTACTAAATCGTAAGGTGCCAATGCGACTAAGTCGAAACGCAAAACACACTGGTAATTAATCAATATTATAATGTTGTGAGAATGATGTCAATAAACATTGACATTTATCAGTTAGATATTCATTAATTAAATCATAATCAATTCAGTGTTGATAAATTCGTTAAATATTTAAATAATAATCAAATATTGATAACCTTCAACTAATTGTTCTCATAGTTACATTCATCTTTTATATACGCATTAATATAGACCTGAAGATTAATCGTAATGGATTCTTACATCATAGCACTTTCATTATATCTTCGTCTGAGAAAGAAAAATGTATTGAAGATGATATGATTTCCTACGATTATGAGACGACAGGGAAATTTCCGTTTATTTATTGCCTGTTCTGACTAAATTAATACAGGTATAAACGCACTGTAATTTTGATTTTAAACAAAAATTATTTACTTCGAAATCCATAAGGCTTAAGTTAGATAATTCATTTTTGCAAGAGAATAAATAACTGTAATAGTCAAATGTATAATCGCTTGCACGTTAATAAGAATGAAAACTAAAAAAGAAGGAAAACTAAAATGAACAAAAAAATGTCGATGTATTTGTTGTTCATCGCATTTTTTTATTGTTTTATATACGCTTTAATATATACACGAAGATTTATCACAGAGTATTCGCGGATCACAATACATTCAATGCATCTTCATCTGAGAAATACTTACTCCAATATACAAGGAAAATGTCATGATCTATGACTCCCCTAGTATATATATATATATATATATATATATATATATATGTGTGTGTGTGTGTGTGTGTGTGTGTACTAGGGGACTCATGATCATATATATATATATATATATATATATATATATATATATATATATATATATATATATATATATATATATATATATATATATATATATATAACCAGGCTATTTCTGTTTGTTAATTGAATTCTTCTCTGATTCGAAACTGCGTTTATACAGATATGCAACATACCAATACGTCAGAGTATCGCTGCTAAGATATTCGGGTAAAATTAGATTTAGAATTCTAACTTGTCTTTTGTTTATTGTATTTTGTTTTTCTAGTTTTTAACGTTTATAGTTATATATAGTTATTTGCATGATATTTACATATATATATATATATATATATATATATATATATATATATAGTTATTTGCATGAGCCATTTGTATATTTTCTTCAAATAATATTGATACGTTAAAAATATTTAAAACGATGACAACTCAATTCAATATTCGTTAATTTGTTTATTTTAACAAGATAACTATATGAATAATACTTTCTCTTATAAATCTAAAGCATTTCTGTTCTAATTAAGAAACTAATGAAAAAATTACACACATGCACACACCTGCGCACACGTATATTATTATTAATATACTGCATACTACAAAAAACTAAATATTGGTGCGACCAACAAACTACCTGCATAAAAATCTAAAACAAAAAAAAACAAGAAAAACGCTATACAAGAAAAAAATCGAAACTAAAACAAGAAAAGACCAAAAGGTGAACACCTACATAACCAGTAAATTACAGTGCTCAATACCTAGGCTATCAAAAAATGTTATAGTGTCAACCTTCAACGAGGCACAGCTCGAATCGCTACTTGAGTTTCACGCTCTCGCGATCTTCAGGCATCTATATATATAAATTAAAAAGGGTAAACTTCCTCGACGTAACTCTAGACTTAATGAACAACATATACCTACCTTACAGAAAACCTAACACTAATCCCTTGTATGTACACCCTAAGTCAAACTACCCTCCATCTATAATTAAGCATATACCCACATCAATAGAGAAAAGAATCAGCATGAACTCCGCTAATAAGGAAATATTCCAACACAGTAATTTTTATAACACAGCCCTAAAAAATAGCAGATACAAAAACGCTAACATAAGTTATAGAAACAATAGTACTAACAGGAAGAAAAACAGGAAAAGAATAATCATTTGGTATACCCCTCCGTTCAACCAAATGGTTAGTATTAAGCTAGGACATAAGTTCCTAGCTTTAATTGAAAAACACTTTCCTACTAATAGCAGACTTAGCAAGATCTTTAATAAAAACACCTTAAAATTAAGTTACAGTTGCACTGAAAATCTAGAAAGAATCATAAAAAAACATAATAATAAAATCCTGGAAAAACACGCATGCCAAAACAGTATTAATAAAAATCCTAAACTAAAATTAGACAAAAATAATGAAAAATTATGTGATTGTAGAAACCCTGAAGACTGCCCGTTGGAAAATAAATGCCGGACAAAATCTGTGGTATACCAATGCACTATCTCATCCATTGAGAGTCCTAACACTGATAGGATATACATTGGTTCAACGAAGAATGATTTTAAAATTAGATGGAGACAACACAAAAGCTCCTTCAGTAATATTAGAAATAGAAAATAGAATCTCTATCCAAATATTTCTGGCATTTAAAAGAAATGAATAAAACACCAAAAGTAAAATGAAAAATAATAAATAGAACAAGAACTTGTAAAACCTGGGATGACCCATGCCCTTTATGCCTACATGAAAAACTACACATTATTAAGTTTCTAAATAATGAAAATTTATTAAACCATAGACATGAGTTAACAGTTCTTTGCCGACATCAAAAAAGTTTCGCATTAAATAATTAGCTTAAAAAAAATTTAAATTTCATAGTCTAAAAAAGACTTAGAAGCTTAACCCAATCATAAGATAGAAAAACCACTTATGAAGTCGTCAAAAAACAAATTGTAGTTCAGTGCGACGCGTTTATATATGAAACAGCTCTTTGGAAAAAAATAAATAGATAAAATTAAATAAAACAAAATTCTCTAGACACTTAACGACATATCATAGTGCCAAAAGCTATCTTTCGCTGTGACTGACCAGACGATGTGCGTACATGAATGCCATCATTCGCTTTGGAATGGATACCCCACCCTACCTCGGCTTGACCGTTTTCCGAAGGTGACTGGTATTTGGATAAAAATTAACTGTTAGGCCCCTTAACAAAATGGTCGCCCCAGCCGTTTCCATAGTAATTAATTTTTTCGAACGAACATGCTTATAAAGATGCGTAAATTTCAAGATTGGTTATTCCTAAATTTTCGCATGAGGATGAAATGGGGCTTGATACTTTAATTCAATTTAATTTTAATAGTCATATTGAGGGTTTCGGCTCTCGTTTTTGAAACATGAGAACTCATCTGTAGTGAAGGAATCATATTTCTTTTAAATAATTAATATATATATATATATATATATATATATATATATATATATATATATATATATATATATACAATAGCACCCCCTACCTACACTCTACATTCTGTATTTACACCCCAATATTATATTGTTTATATTAAATTTGAGCTTTGAACCTGCGTTTAATTTAGCGTTCCTCTCATGAGACCCAGTATTTTTTTAATCAAAAGTAATAATTCGTGCCTGATGAGTTGGTAAAACAACGAAACTTTAAGTTGCACTTCGAACGTAGGTATATATGTATTTATTAATATATATTTTTCGTCCCTATTCAAGAACTCTTCGGAGTATACGAGTAGTCCCAAGGGTGCAGTCTTCTCTCAGTGTCCAGCTTAACATTGACATCCAACAGTTTCCAGCCACATTAGAGTTTCAGTATTCAAGTTTCCCAGAGCACCAATAACGATGACGATGACTTCCACTCTCGTCATTGACCACAATTTTTACATTTCCCATTTTAAACTTTCATAGTATCCTTTTTATTCCTTTTCTTTATCCATTATTATTATTATTATTATTATTATTATTATTATTATTATTATACAGTTCAACAAGGATTACATCCTAATCAACATAAAAAATAATACCTGTCATTTAGTGAATGCTGCTTAGAGCAAAATTGAAAGTGAAAAACTAGAAATAGATCTGAACCTTCTATCGAAATGAAGATATTATGGAAGGTAACGATTGCACCCATCATTATTGGTGAGCTTGGAATAATCCTGAAGAGGTTGTAGGAATTGGAACGGTAGAGAAAATCGAAACTAACCAGAGAACAACTAGAATACTGAAATGGGTTGTTAGTAGTAGTAGTAGTAGTAGTAGTAGTAGTAGTAGTAGTAGTAGTAGTAGTAGAATGATGATGATGATGATGATGATGATGATGATGATGATGATGATGATGATGATGATGATGATGATGATGATGATGATGATGATTCTAGTATACATTTATCAAACTGGGTGTGATGATGAGTATATTGGTCTTCGTATATTTGTGCACCAGCATCACTTTCTTGGTACTCAATAATAATAATAATAATAATAATAATAATAATAATAAATGTCGTTGATTAAAAAACACGCCTCCTCGTTCCTTCTGGCCATAATATCAAACCCAAAGAAAATGAAAATCTTAAAAATACTCTGACCCCCCCCCCACATCTACCCCGCGCACACACACACACCCGAATTGAGGCTTCTTGAATTTGGGACGTTCATGACACTACTGTTCCGGTTATTGGAGCGTTGGGGTCTACACCACGAAACCTAAAGACCTACATCTGAATAAAAACCTAGAATCCCATCGCTTCAGAAGTTTGCATTGTTTGTCTCTGCAGATATTCTGCGAAATGTATCAGCTGTTTGAGGTCGGACGATTTGATGGAGAGCACCCATAATGCAAGATCACCGGTTGAGACTGAAAATCCGTGCGGAAGCAGAGATGAAGATGATGATTGATTGCGATTTGAAAACAGAGCTATTACAAAAAAATGATTTGGTTGGTACAGCAAGGGTACCTTGGGAATTATTGGATACATCTTGTCGGCGAAAAGAAATGATCGATTTATTTTCTTAAATCACAAGTGGTGAGGTGAAAATAAAGTTCTTACTAACAATGAACACCATATGCTGTTTATATTGTTGCCTATGTAGGAAGTCGAACAGAAATGATACCGCCACAATCCAGAGGTGACGGAAAACGACCAAATCATGGCATTATGGGATATCATCATCCAAACAGACTACGTTGGGGGTCTATACCACGGAACATAAAAACCTACATGATGAAAATCGGAATAAAGCGTTGTATCCCATCGCTTCAAAAGTCTGCGTTGCTTAATTCTGCAAATATTCTACGAACGATGCAATCTGTTTGAGGTCTTAAGAATTCATGGAGAACATTCATAATGCAAGATCTCCGAATGAAAACAAAAAACCGCGCGGAAGAACAGAAGCTAATAATAATAATAATCATAATAATTTTTATCTCAGAAATAATCAAAATTTTATGACTGTAACAACCAAAGGCTTAGGGCCGCATCACGTTGAAACATCGGTTTCCGTATGATCACAGAAGTTAAGCACCGTCGAGCCTGGTCAGTACCTAGATGGACGACAGCTTGGTGTAATAGATAATAGCTCAGATGTGATCGAAAACAACCAGGTCAAAATAAGGGATTTCAACATCCAAACAAGTTGGGGTCTATACCTACTGGACCTACATTAAGAAAATCGGAATAAAGTCTAGTATCCCATCGCTTCAAAAGTCTGCGTTGCTCGGCTCTGCAAATATTCTACGAACAATGGCATCTCTTTGTGGTCGTACGACTTGATGGAGAACACTCGTAAGGCAAGATCACCGGATCCAAACGAAAAACCACACAGAAAAAGAGATAATAATAATAATAATAATAATAATAATAATAATAATAATAATAATAATAATCTCATAAATGTGGCACATGGGAACATCAACAATCCCTGTTGTAGTTGGAGCCTTAGGATTGGTTGGAAAAGATTCCAGTAGACTAATTGAAGGGATCCCTGGAAGTCCATGCCTCAAAGTAATACAAAAAATTATTCTGACAAGTACAGCCCACACTTTACGAAGGGCTTTATCTATGTAATTTTTTTTTTTTTTTTTCAGTGGAAAGTGTCATGATACCATTTCTAACCTTATGTCCCTGGATGGGACCCGGAAAGAAATGTGTAAACGCCAGATATCAAAGAAAATAATAATAATAATAATAATAATAATAATAATAATAATAATAATAATAATAATAATAATAATCTGCACTGGTACAATAAGTGCCAAACTTTAAAAAAAAAGAAATATTCACATAATTATGCAAAATAAAAATAACACTATTGAAAAATATAAGAATTATAAATAACCGTGAAAATTTCACGATTTTCCTACTTGAATTTTCTGATGAATGTTAATTCTTAAGTTAATCCTTGAATAAGCTACTTGCGAGTTCGAAGACTATAAAATGCCCGTGAAAATTCCCCGATTGCATTGTTAAATATTTGAGCTTAACAACTTTAACAAAATATTTTAAAAAAATCATAAATATGATTATTTAAAGAAGTAAGAGGGTACAAATGAAGATTTGAAATTGATGTTTCCCGTTTCACTGAAGCTGATATTAATCTTATGACACTGTTATCATATCATATATATATAGTAAAAACGAACACACACACACACACACACACACACACACACACACACACACACACACACATATACATATATATGTATTAATAATAATAATAATAATAATAATAATAAATAATAATTTCACGTCGGGGGCGACATCAGAGGCATAGTAAAATCAGGTGTTGGATTTTAAGACACCTTAATTCCATTTTATCATTTCTGTTTAATTCTTCATAATCGTTTGTATTTTATTTCTTTAGAATTCTTTTAATTCTTCCTTTTTATTATTATAGCAGATCTATCTGATTGAGCGTTGTTTATTATCTTTGAATATTGACCGTAACAAAAAAATATATAAGTCTGTGACAAGCTAGTGTTACCGCTACATTGTATCTATCTTGACTATCTTTTTTTATGTGTAAGTGCGCATGCGTATTTAAAGGGATGGGCGTGCGTTTGCAATGTGCCATTATGCTTATGTACATGTTCATTTTAACCAAAATGATCGCATATACACACACGCACACATATGCATGCACACACACACACACACACACACACACAAACACGCAATCATCCACGCATTCATATAATTTGTGGGTAAAGAGAGAGAGAGGAAGAGAGAAATATTGTATTTAAAGCTAATCATGCATTGTTGGGTGGGTGGGATGTTGGGGAGGTTTATATGCGTTTTTCTTTTAATCCTATTAACTAACTCATAGTAACATATCTATGTAAGTAAAAAGTTTTACCAAATATCTTAAAATTAATTTGAATTTTACAGGGGTACAAATTGAAAATGAATTCAATTTTTGTTTTCAGCAAATTCCACTTTTTTTTTAAAATAGGATTACAATTTATTTATTTTTCTCTCTAAATCAAAAAAAAATGTTGTTTTTTTTTTTAATTTTTGCTCTTTTCTTTCTTCATGTGCTTGAAAATCTTTCAAAAATTGTCTTCAGGTAGCACTAATGGATATATTTATTAAGTTCAGCACAGAACCACAAATGCCAGGCACCGGTTGATATTGGAACTCACGTTGCTCTACAGCAGGCGCATTGCAGAGAACTAAATTATTTGTGCGCTTTTGGGTAAAAACTGGACAATCCATTTCACTTTTTCAACGTTAACAGATGTTGATAAAATAAGTTAACATATCTTAATGGTAATTCCTAAAACTAGACGAACAGTTTTCATACTTACACTCTGTTGATTAAATAATAATAATAATAATTTTCTACCTTTTTACACTGAAAATATTTTTAATAGTAAAATTCAATCATAATTATCGACCTCAGACGGCAAGCTGTTAGTAAACTGTATTATCAAGTGTGCCGTTTTCGCTTACTTGAACGCATGTTTGAAAAAAATAATTAAATCGAATCGTTTCTTTTTTTTTTTTTTTTCTTTTTTTTTCAGTTCAGTAAGACAAAATCTATTGAACTGGGATCGCTTCGTAACCAATAAATAGAAAACATATCTGAAATTTTTTAAAAATTAAAACTTTTAAAAAAATCGCACGAGATCGATGTGACGACATATCTTTACAGCTAAAACCTATAATTTAGAGAAAAAACAAATTGAAACAGCCTTTGCTTGGTAACCTAAAGAAACTGAAACAAATGAAATTCGAATAAATTTAATATTGTCACTTTGTCTAAAATTCTCACCATTTGTACTGGTTACGTGCCAATCGCACGACAGTTTTTACCTCCATACTGCAATTAATATTATTATAATCATTATTACAGTCGACATACAGGATTTTAAATGCAAGAATGAGTCGTGTATGTGTTTAGACGTTAAATATTTTTATACGTTTTATGCTAACCATACATAAAAGCTGACTAAAACTATGTATATGTAATTACACTCAAACGTGTACGCGTATGTGTGCGTGAATGTTTGGCGTAGATACAGAGCTCATTTACACACGTGTGCGTAATGCAGATTTTACAAATGCACTGAAGTATTTAATGCCTGCTAAGAGAGGAGAAAGATTACGGTGCATCAAGCTCCCAACAGAAGACGGCATTGAAAATCAGTATTGGAATCCTGGCTTTGGCCTGAGCTCGAACACACACACTCGGGTAGCAAGGACAAATACCTAACTATTTCAGCTACCCGGCAGAACCTTGCGTAACAAGCTAGACTGACCGACAGTGTACGGATATGGATGTATTCATTTACTCCATGATTAAGGGTAACCTGTTTCGGATCCTAATCCTAATACAAATACAGGGCCTGCTCACCCCTTTTGTAACAACCCCTCCGCGATTGGCAATGTCTTCAGGGGTGTAGCCGTACTCACCACGCTTGGCCAATTGCGGGTTGGATGGGCTATTTACTCATGGTTAGAGGTTTGGAGAATTCAGATTTGTCTTTGTCCTAGATCGGATGCCAACCAAGGCTTTAGGACCCACCCTGTCCTGCTATTTACCCATAGATGGGGGAGAGAAAAGATGGATTCGTACGTTTCCCAAGGGTATTTGCACGTAAGTGAATGTAATAATACTGTATGTATGGATATATACATTTGGGATTATGATATAAAAACTTTTATATATCAAGAACAGTTTTGGAGGAAAAATGTGTGTGTGTGTGTGTGTGTGAATTGGCGTCAATTCACAAATATGCCTCCCAAAAGTAAGCCCTAAGGTGCAAAGGCTAAGCCTGTCTGTCGTGATGGCAAGAAAATTAAATGTAAGAGGAAGGAAAGCACATCGATCTACTTCTACAAAGTGATGAAAAAGGTTTACCCTGATACCGGCATTTCCAGTCAAGCCATGTCCATCACGAACAGCTTCGTTCAGACCGCTGTCCGTCTTCTCTTGTTTGGATAATTGGCCAAACACATACGCACGCGCGCGCGCGCGCGTGCGCGTGCGCGTGTGCGTGTGTGTGTGTGTGTGTGTGTGTGTGTGTGTGTGTGTGTGTGTGTGTGTGTGTGATAAACAATGACTGAAAAGATAATTATGCTGGGTTATTTTATTGTATTTTTCTGGTGCATGACAAAAAATTTCTTTTTTAGACTAAAATTGTTCGCATGCAAGAAACGTACCTTTTCATTTTTAGTGAAACATGTATTAGGGAGTTGTTGATGGCCAAATATACAACTATCTATATGTTCTTATTTTAAAACGCTGAATATATACAACAGCAAATAGATATGTACGTATAGAAAAAATTACATGAGCATAGATATGTAATGTGTTGTTTGTATGAAAATATTGTGACTATAATAAATTTAATGTTTCTGCATATGTGTGTGTGTGTGTGTGTGTGTGTGTGTGTGTGTGTGTGTGTGTGTGTGTGTGTGTGTTTGAAAATTTCAGAGTTTCGTCCTTTGTAGGAATTTATGAAGGTAAATACAAGGATTTTATTTTATCACAAATATTTATATAAAAAGTAAAAATGTTATTGTTTTACAAAATTTTGAACTGTAATTTAGCCAGGCGAACGTTTCTAAACTAAAAAATTGAAAAACCAAACACGTTTTTGCTCTTGTTTATAAATACTTATTATAAAGTAAAATCCTTGCACTTGCCATGATAAAGTCCCACAGAGGACGAAATGCGTCGGCGGAGTTTTCCTTTTGTCTTATATATATATATATATATATATATATATATATATATATATATATATATATATATATATGTCTATATTTCTGAGATGAGGTATTATGTACATCATTTACATTATTCGGACTATTGTCCTCATCTTTGTTGCCATATTTATCACAACGTTTCGGCCGTTGTACGCTCCGAAATAAAGGGTTCAGTTCGACATTACAACCACCTGAAGACGACCGGAGCATACAACGGCCGAAACGTTGGGATAAATATGGCAAAAAAATGAGGACAATAGTCTGAATAATGTAAATAGTATATATACATATATATATTCGTATGTGTGCTCTGTCGCATGTGTGTGAATAATATATATATGGTATATATGTGTGACGTTGGTGGGGGGACACATGGCCGAATGATTAACGGGTCTGATTTTTGAGCATGACACCCGGGTTTCACCATGGCCGATTTGTCAGGGAGATGACTTCTTGAAAATATCGGACTTGGGGAGTCGATCCCAGCGAGCGGCACCTTTGGAAAGTGCCTGAAGCCCATACAGCGGGTTAACTGTGGGGCCTTGCGAGTGGATATTGTGTAAAAGTCACAGGTCATCTTGACCGAGGGTTTGAGCGTAGTGGCCGTATTCAAGAAAATGAACATGCCAGATTTCTCTCCAAGAAACTGCAACTAAGTTACAGTATAAAGCGCAGGGTGCAGCAGGCCTTCTGTCATTGGGATTAGTTAGCCGGCCTGACAGACGGGTGGGCACGGCGACGAATCATAGGTAGAAATAGCAAACGTGTAAAAAAGGGGAGTATGCGTGTGGGCATGTTTGCGCGCGCACACGCGTGTACTACATAAAAAATACATTAGTCCGAATTTACTCATAAGAATTTGTAATCAAACAAATAAATTAAACGCTTATTGCGCCTGTTCAGATACGCACAGTATATATTTAAATGCATGCATATATAAATAAATACATGTATATACTTATATATACATATATATATATATATATATATATATACGCATATATATATATATATATACATATACATATATACATATATATATATATATATATATATATATATATATATATATATATATATGCTCACACTACACCGTACGTATGTACCAATTCATAAACACACACACACACACATATATATATATATATATATATATATATATATATATATATATATATATATATATATATATATATATACAATGGCGGGCACCCGTATTTGAGTAGACGCTCTGTTTTATTTGAAACAGTATTTATTTTGTCTACCGGCCTGCACACTCGAGAAAATAATAATTATTTTCTAGAGTCTGCAGGCCGATAGACAAAAAATACTTTTTAAAATAGAACGCAGCGTCTATTCAATTATTGGTGTCCGCTATAAATAACATTTGGAGTAATAAAAATATAAATATATATGTGTATGCTGTAATATATATATATATATATATATATATATATATATATATATATATATATATATATATATATATATGCATGTTTATGTATTTGTATTAACTAATATAGGGATATATATGTGCACAATATATGCGTGTATTTATATTCGTATGTAAAATCTGCGTGTATGTGTGTGTTTGTATGTGTATGTGCATACACACACACACACACACACATTTGTAGTGGTATAAATTGCGTAGGTGCTTGTGTGAATCTACACGCATTTCTCTAAATGCGTTTGTATTATTCGATTTTGTAAACAAACGGAAATGTTGTCCTTTCCGATGATTGCAATGTTTCTTCATTTTTGATAACTGTTTTTAAAAAGACTAAACAAAAGGAAAACTGAAAATCGTTCATACATTGTTATTATTAACGATTATCTTTTTTGGCAATAACGAAATTAAATTGAATGGTCGATACAGAGAATTTTTTAAATAGGAAAAGAAAACGATCTCCTATTTATTTGACGCAACAATTCTTCGTTGTATCAGAATTTCTATGCTCTGAAAGAATGCAAAGATTTTTATGCAGGATTTTACGAAACTATGAGTAACATTAAAAAGATACAGACGAAGTAAATGGACAAATAATTACAAAACGAATACGAAGAATGAAATAAAGAAATAATATATCGACGACACGGACCACATTTCCTACATAAAATCAATTAAACAATGAAAATGAATGTTTGATTTGTACACGTCAACAAGTACCGCAGCAGATTGAGAAGACATTTTTTTTTTAATGAAAAAAAATTTGGAGTTTAAACTGTAAATGACTGCACTTTTCATTGCTTTTCTTGACATTTTTTTTCCTCTTTATTTATTTTTTTTTTAAGAAAAGAAATTTGAGGTGCAGGACATTCATGACATCAAAAGTGATAAGAAACGTAAGATAAACTTTCAGTCAAGCGACCAATGAATGAATTGGTGAACAAACATCGTATTTTTTTTTAAATTTTCAACAAGAAAAACATATATCATTTAAAAAGTTTTTTGATTTTTTTTTTGGTGGGGGGAGTTTTTTTTTTTTTTTTTTGATTTTTTTGAGATTGTAAAATGTAACTAGATGAGAGTTTGAAATACACCAAAAATGTAAAACCTTTATAAGTATTTATATATGTTTAATCTGATTTCAAGAAAGAAAAAAAAATATATGAAATGAATTGTATGCATGGTTTTTCTTATATTGTACACCTTTCCCACCTGACCCGATCCCCACGTTTTGTTTTTTTTTTAATTCATTTATTCTTTTTTGTGTGGAGAGAAATGTTTTACATGTTAATATTTTTAAATGTTTATTGTTGTGAATATTTTGTAATCGGCTGCAAGTACAACTTACTATCGTTATTCATCGCAATTTCCATCTCCACTCGCGTCATTATTAATCATTAATTTCACCGTCTTCATCATCGGTAATAAATTGTAATGAAAATTTTCCTTGGCTCATTTGGTTGAGTGGCAACAAGGGAAAAATGACAAGATTTTTTTTTGTTTTCTTTTTTTTCACAGACCTGTTATAAAAATGTTTTTAAACAAATCGTTAAAACTCTAAATCTTTTTCTTTTTTTCATTTTTAAAAACCTTTTCTTATTTTAATAATAGGTAATCCGGTTAAAAATTTTACTTTCTTCTCATTCTGTGATGAAATAAGGCTAAAAAAACAGCTTGTAATGGAGGGAAAGATGATATACAATAGTAACAGCCTGATTTAAAATTCATTTTACAATATACGTACAAAATTTCCATGTTATTTTTTTTTTAATAAAATTTACCACGATTTATTCGTTCCTTAATTTATCTTTCTGTTATAAAACTATATTTAAAATATATTTTTTGTTCAGGAAGATGGAGAATATTGCAGTAGTTCTCTACAGACAACCAGTATTTATTAAAAAATAGTAATTTAGATTATTTCCTTCTAGAACATCAGAAAAAGTATTGTTTCTAAATAGGAAGCTATTAAAAATAACTACGGCACATACACTTATTTAAAAATATCGAAATATATATATATATATATATATATCTATAAATATCGAAATATATATATATATATATATATATATAAATATCGAAATATATATAAATATCGAAATATATATATATATATATATATATATATATAAAATGTATATGTATATAAATATATATATATGCAATTTTTTATATATGTTATATATTATTTATATATTATATAATATATATTATTTATATATTATATAAGCGCTCAATATCAGTGATAGAGCTAACATTTAGTTGGATTGATGTGAGTTTGTGACTCTGGGTTTCACGCTATTTGCGATCGTCAGACAAACTGATTAATTTTTTAATTTTTGATTTATATATGGTTGCGTATATCGGTGTTTTATGGTAGTGGAAGGGGAAAAATCCAAAATTTAAAAATAAATCAGTTTGTCTGACGATCGCAAATAGCGTGAAACCCAGAGTCACAAACTCACATCAATCTAACTAAATATACATATATATGTATGTGTGTGTGTGTGTGTGTGCGTATGTGTGTGTGTGTCTGTGTGTGTATGTGTGTGTGTGTTTGTAAAATAGGATGCAATATCTAAACAAGGTTTGAAGTATATGACAAATGGAAAGCCGTTTCATTGAAACTAGATTATGAGTTTCGACCTTACTAGACTTCATCAGATCAAAAACGAAAGAAAGGAATATGTGTTGAGCGTATTTGCCTGTATGCTTAAAAGAGATATGCACACACACACACTCACATATATTTCCTTCTTTCGTTTTTGATCTGATGAAGTCTACTAATGTCGAAACGATTTCCCATTTGTCATGTATGTTGAGTTGACAAATATGTGTACACACACACATATATATATATATATATATATAGATAGATAGATAGATAAATATGTATATATATATATATATATATATATATATATATATATATAGATAGATAGATAGATAGATAGATAGATAGATAGATAGATAGATAGATAGATAGATAGATAGATAGATAGATAGATAGATAGTTAGATAAATAATATTAGTGGTCAATATATCTATCTTATATAAGTTTCCAAGAGGATAGAATCCAGGTAGAACTCAATGTCCAGGACAGAGCAAGAATATAATATAAAAGGCTCAAACACTAATATTCCATCGTTATAATTTATTACATTTGAATCGTAATCTCGATCCAATTCATCAGACCTACACATTCCAAAAGAAATTTGAATTTGTAGGTCTGATGAATTGGATCGAGATTACGATTCAAATGTAATAAATTATAGCTATTAGTGTTTGAGCCTTTTATATTATATATATGCTGACCTGGCTAATGTGCTAATATTGAATTCAGTGATACGACTGCTTCGATGGTTCGGGTTTCAGTCTGATGTTTACCATCAGACTAAAACCCAAACAAAAACATTTAATCGGGAAATCGACTCCTGGGGAAGAAGAAAGAAATCTGTAAAGTTAAACTTACTCTCAAAGTCTTCCTGATATGAATAAGATGAAAGAGTGGATACATTTCTGATATAAAAATGCGTACGTTCTCTGGAACCGAAGCTATTTGTGAGAAGTGATAATGAGAAAAGTTGATCTGAAAACAAAAATAAGTTACACGAGAATGTTTTAAAGTTGAAAACACTTGAGTTTTAAAAGTCTATCAAAAGTTTACTAATAATCAAATTTTAATAAAATGTTGGTGCTTCTTTAATAAAAGGGTGAAAATTATTTTAAAAATGTGTTCATTTCAAATTTTCAGTTAACCACACCTACAGTTTGATACATTATTTTGGATTTTACTCTTTTTCTTTCTTTCTTTCTTTCTTTCTTCCTCCAGAAATTTCAGTGGTTTTATAAATCCACGACTTAAACACCTATCCGGTCACAAGCTTTTCCAGGTGAGTGACGAGCAGATTGGTAGACTTAATTTGAGACAGTCGTGTATTTGAGGCTACACCGAGTCAGTTCTTTGACAAATACTTGTAAAAAGTAAAAATAAATAAGGGGGGTAACTTATTGGCTTTCCCTGTGTGTCTCTGATTTTTTCACGAACTTTGTTATTATCTGCCAATTATTTCAGTTAAAATTGCCCACACAATGAGATTTTTTTTAAAATCAAATATTTGAAATCATTCTCCGTTCTAATTATATTATTTTGATTTCTTCTTTTCTTTATCTTTCTTTTGATGTCTTTCTCTTTTCATTGTTCATTTGTTTCCTTTTCTCCAACTTTCTTTATCTCCTATCGCTTTCTCTCTTTCTTTCTTTTTCCTTTTTCTTTGTCTTTTTTTTCTTTTTTATTCCTTCGTTTTATTCTCCTATCTTAATTTCTATCTTTCGTTTTTATTTCTCTTTCTCTTTTTTTTTCTTTCTTTCACTTTTCTTTGCTCCTTTGTTTTCATTTCTCCATTGTTCTTTCTTTCTTTCATAATCTCCTATCTCTCTTTCTTTCTTTCTCTCATGTTGCTTTTATTTTTTCTTTTCCTTTCTCTTTTCTGTATTCCATTGTTTCTTTTTTCTCTAATTTTCTTTCATTTCTTCTTTTTTATCTCCTTTTTCTATGTTTCTTTTTGATTTCTCTTTCTTTCGCTTTTCTTTGTTTCTTAATTTCTTTTATTCCATTTTTTCTTCTTTTCTTCTTTTTTCTTATTTTCTTATTTATTCTTTTCTTTCTTTTTCTATTTTTTTCTTTTTTCCTTATACTTTTGTTTCTTTTTCTCCCATTTTCTTTGTTTCTTTCATTCTTGATCTTCCATCTATTTTTCTTTCTTCCTTTTTTTCTTTCTCTTATTTCTCTTTCTTTTTCTTTCTTTCGCTTTTCTTTGTTCATTTGTTTTTATCTAAGTTTTCTCTTTATCTCCTATTTATCTTTCTCTCTTTCTTCTTTTATTTCTCCTTCTTTTCCTTTTCTTTTCTTTGTTCCTTCATTTATTTACCTCCAGTTTTCTTTCTTTTTTTCTCTTTCTTTTTTTTTCTTTTCTTTGTTCCTTCAATTATTTACCTCCAGCTGTCTTTCTTTTTTTTCTCCTTTTTTCTTTCTTTGTTCCTTCATTTATTTACCTCCAGTTTTCTTTCTTTTTTTTCTTTCTTTTTTTTCTTTTCTTTGTTCCTTCATTTATTTACCTCCAGTTGTCTTTCTTTTTTTCTCCTTCTTTTTTTTCTTTCTTTGTCCCTTCATTTATTTACCTCCAGTTTTCTTTCTTTTTTTCTCTTTCTTTTTTTTTCTTTTCTTTGTTCCTTCATTTATTTACCTCCAGCTGTCTTTCTTTTTTTCTCTCCTTTTTTTCTTTCTTTGTTCCTTCATTTATTTACCTCCAACTGTCTTTCTTTTTTTCTCCTTTTTTCTTTCTTTGTTCCTTCATTTATTTACCTCCAGTTTTCTTTCTTTTTTTCTCTTTCTTTTTTTCTCTTTCTTTTTTTCTTTTCTTTGTTCCTTCATTTATTTACCTCCAGCTGTCTTTCTTTTTTTCTTCTTCTTTTTTTCTTTCTTTGTTCCTTCATTTATTTACCTCCAGTTTTCTTTCTTTTTTTTCTCTTTCTTTTCTTTTTTCTTTTCTTTGTTCGTTCATTTATTTACCTCCCGCTTTCTTTCTTTCATTCTTTCTTTTAAACAAATCATACCATATCTTTTTATCTTACACTACTTTCTATGTTCTTATAGCCCAAAACTTTCTCTCCACTCCCCAACTTCCCCGCCCAACCACTTTTATTGGCTACCTTTATCACCAAAGTTTACCGAATTGTAAAATAGTCGTCTTTTCGGTACTTTGCCTATACATACTTATATATGTATATGTTTATATATACACAGACACACATATATATTCATACATATATGTAAGCATGCATATACATACATGCATATATGCGTACTTGTGCGCGCATGAAATATATATATAATATGCATATATATGTGTATGTTTGTATATATCTATGTTTGTACATATATATATATATATATATATATATATATATATATATATATATATATATATATATATATATATATATATATATACATACATATATATACATATATATATATATATATATATATATTCTGTTGGATTTTTTTGTTATTTTTCCAGGCTGTCAGTTGAATGAAAATGTTTTAAAAATAACCCTTACTTAGTAAGATGTCTACATGAATAAATTGCATCTGGCAAACTGTGTTGTTTTTTTGTTTTTTGTATGTTTTTTTTTAGGGGGAGGGAGGTAATCATTTCACCCCAAGTACGAAAATAAAGTCACTAAGTCGCAAGGGTTTACTGAGTGTGAGAGAATATCAGAGAAAAAACATTATTACGGTAAGAGAACAATAAAAGAACGGTAAGTAAGAAGATAACAATTCATATTCCGCTTACATTTTTGGAGATCAAAATTGACTGAAAAGCAAGAAGCCAGAAGAGAGTTCCACAAGCGAGAAGTGCGAGAGAAGAAACAGTTAGCATAGAACTAACAGTTACATCTAGCTATTTCAATTGTAGAATGTTGAGACCTTGCCGCCAATCTAGTACTGCGCTCAAATTCATAAATTCTAGTACCACAGAGTAGGAGGCACGGTGGCTCGATTTGAGGAATCGAAGAAGCGAGTTCGAATTCCAGTCGAATCCATTACATTCGCTTGCGTGCTAGTACTCTTGGGAAAGGTATGAATCCTCTCCTTCTCCCCCCAGCTATAGGTAAATAGCAGGACAGACTGGGTTCTATAGCCTTGGATGGCAACTGGTCTACTCCAGAAAAAAATCGCAACCTACTGGGGGAAAAAAATCTGCCTCGTCAGTCATGTATCGAAAGATACATGATCGCCTAAGCATGTATCACGCATGGCACATAACTGACTGACTGGCCATAGAGCAAAGCATATAAGAGCAATTACCATGAATATATTTATAGAAAAGGCAGAGGGAAGCTACGTGACGACAGTGAGAAAGTGACTGAAGCCGAGATACCAGGTCAGGACCAATAGCATTGCAGATTCTTCTTTGTATTTTATGAAGAATCACTAAATACATTGCAGAAGCACCAGTCCAGACATGGCAGCTACTTTGTACACTCACATTGTTTTGGTTTTCACTTTGTTCAACAATGTCTTTACACAAAACCAGCTGAAAAATTCACTAGACAACATAGTTTAGCATATTCACTCACTTATCTAGTTGTTAGGTATACTTTTCTGATGACGAACTGAACTCCTTTTCCCCTTTAGAACCGCCTCAATTCTTCTTGGATTTAGATTCGACGATCATCTGGAAGCACTCTTTCGAAATGTGTGTCTATAATTACGGCAACCTGCAATTCTTCTAGACTAATTCGCTGCCCACCATTCAGAATTCGAATCTCCTAAAGGTGATCTACGGGATTGAGATCTAGTGACTGCGGGTGCCGTTTTAACACAAAAATTCATTGCACTATTTTATGAACCAGTCTACTAGTATCTTTGATTGCGATAAGGTGTGTTGTCCTTCTGGATGTCTCGTAGTCATAAATTGAGGTGCGTGGCCAGCCACAATAACTAAGTAGACTTCTGCATTTAAACGATCTTTTATTGGCACCAAGGGCCCCAATATATACCAAGAAAATATCCCCGACGTCATCACATCACCACCAACAGCCTGAAGCATTGATGCGAGGAAGAACAACCTATTTCATGTTTCTTACGCCAAATTCTTGCCTTCTTCGTCGCAGAAGAAATTTGCATAAAACTGTTTTAGTCACATGGTGTGTTTCGTTACCCCGAAACCTTTTATAGTACTCATAATTCCTAGTTGACAAATTCTTTTTTTGGGGGGGGGGTGCATCCTTCCACTACACTCTTGACTCAGTGAGGATGTGTAACACTGTTGTAGCTTAGTTGCCGTGGGAGGCAGACACCAGGAAACTATCCATTTTCGGAAATCCGATGTAACTAACGCAGGGTTAATGAGGACACATCTGCAGAATGTATAAGTTGCACCTTTGGTCTAAAAATTTCAACGAAACACACGTCGTCCTATTAAGTTTATCATGACTAGAATCTGATGGGCAAAACGCAAGAGGACTTGTATGTGTGACCTTTGAGGGGAAATTGCGTCTTATATTCGGTAAAACACGGTAGTGAAAAGTTGTTTTTTTTTATATCTTTGTTTAAGGTTTGGATTCCGAGTTCAAGCGCAAGTGATTGCTTCGTTGTTTGACTTCTCCACACCGAAACTGATGTCGACATCTGAAAAAAATATTCTGAATCAATCACTTTAATTTGTCATGTTGAGAGTTTGCTAAAAGTTTCAGGTTTCACGGCTCGTTTCCTTGCAACATTTGAATTTCACAGAAATCGCTAATATATATATATATATATATATATATATATATAATATATATATATGTTTTCACAGACAGTACTGTTTCGCTGTATCACAGCTCCTCAGTGC
>OZ038490.1:79121366-79166366 GCA_964036315.1 Acanthosepion esculentum | reverse complement strand
GTGTCGCATGTTATTGTAAAACACATTATCACTCATCTGCTATTTGCATCAGTGATGTAAATGTGTGCTGTAACGTTAATAGAATACCGAATTTGTACTACTATTTTATTACCTTATATTAATTTCTGTGTTGATATGCGAAATATGTCCATCAAACACAAATTTTAGTGGCTATATTTGTAGCAGGCTGCTGAACGTACGGTAAGTGGTGTACAGTTATTGCTAGGAGTGCTGCCCCACTTGTTTACAACCCGATGGTAAAGGTTTGCATTTTATACCTGCCATATAAGTCTACAGCTATTTTGGAAAACTCGACTTGTACGCGGCAATTTACAGTAATTTATCTTAATAACGTGCTTTCGAGTATTCAGTGAGTCGGGTTAAAAATGCCGATTCTGTCCCTTTTCTTGAGACAGTCACGTGACGGCCGGTGAATGACGTCAGGAGATAGATTGGCGAAGGGGGTTGTGATGTAGAACCCAGAGAAGAAGGAGGTCTCTATCCCCCTAGGTTTACCAGAAAAAAATCACATGGCCGTAATTCCAGTTATCCCTTCAGGAAATATTACATGTAAGGGTCCCGTTTCTTACACACCGTTTGTGGTTGCATATGTTACAATTTCTCAGTGTGGGACACGTGTATATGTGTATATATCTAAATTTCTTTTTGTACAACGGAGCATTATAAACGTCTCCGAGGATCCGAGGACCAAGAATGTTTATTATTCTTTTTCCATTCAGCTATTCCGTCCTGTCCGTGAACTACAGTGTTGTTATATCACGGATATGAAAATACCCATAACGAGAATGATGTAATTGGGAAAATAAATCAAAGAGTTCGATGTTTGGAACTGTTTTTCAACGCGGCGTCTGCGAAATTCGATCGATACATTTCTTGATCGAATGGTAACTCGTGATACGAAATGGATCCTTTATGACGATCGTAAACAATCGGCCCACTGGCTTCATCATGATCAAGCACCCAACAACTTTTCAAAACCAAAATTGCGTCAAAAGAACATGTCATGTGGTCGACCATTGGCGCAATCCCTTACAGCTTTCCGAACAAGAACAAATATTTATTTTCATTTTTTACGTTCACACGCACTAGCGTTTATCAGAAGATCAGAGTTTGACTGTAAGATTTCCCCACCTTCTCATTTATGTGCCTCGTCCCCGCTGCAGAACATAGGCGATCCTGGCTCTCCACAACTTCCTGTCCTTGTAGCTCTTAGCAACATTTGACTCTTTACCCTCTTTGTTCCTTCTCTACTATCCATTCACACAAACTCGTTAGATAATTTACACTTCGTTTCGCTCTATCCTTCTTGCCTGTGAGTGTCAAATTCTCCAAGACCTCTTTCCTCATTATGAGTTACTTAAATCTCAACTCTCTTTCTGATTGTATGTGTAAGTATTCTATTCGATCCCATTTTCCTTAAAAATGTCGTCGTTACTTATATATTTAGTCCATAATATTCTCAGCATCCGTCTGTAGAACGTCGTCTCTGTCTTTTCTGTTTAAGCGTACGAAGACACTTAGGTTTTCTTCTGTGTGCCGAAACTAAAACGCACGCTCATTTATATAAGCAATTTCCCGAAGTTATGAAAGATTAAGTCCTCAAGTTGAAAATATAAAGCTATGTGTTGTAGCCAAGTCAATGGTTAAGTAATAACAAAAACCAGGTTTGCAGATATATCGTATATTAAATATTAAGTACACCAGAAGAGTATTAGACGGCTAGTGAGAGTGTATTGAATGAACTAGCGCTCAATCTAGTAGGCGGTAGGAGTCTAATATAGACTCATTAGAGGGAGAACACCACAACACTATGAAAAACGCTCTTTCTGTCTTATTGTTATAACCTATTCCTTTCATTTTACTTCTCTTCAAAGACAATCGCAACTACATAGAAAGTTATAAACATAGTTTTTAATCATATTCCCATTTTATCGAGGTTTGGGTCTAGTAAAGATAATCTCCAAAAATTGGGACTCTTCTTAGATATAACCTGATGTTGTATGGACCACAGATCATCTGAATCCTCCCCGATACGCCTCTGATATAACATAGACAAACCGCAATAATTGTTTTTCAGTTATTGCTCTCTATTTCAGATGTTTATTTCCGGAATTCCCTTGAATGTCTTTATGCCAGGCATCCCCTTTTTTGAGTGAGACTTAGGACAGCTTCTGCTACTTCTGGTATCTACTAACAGATCAGCTTTTTCTTTTAATCAGCGAGTAATTTAACTTTCCTACTACTCCTCTACCTATCTCAACATTGAAACGCGCAGCTGGTAACTCTAACGGGCGGCATCGGGGCTACATCGACGAACGACGTTCAACTGTGACTATTAACATAAGCCTTCGACCGGAAACTTCAGTGTCTGGTTTATTGTCGTTTCTTCCCAAAAGTTTTAATTGCTTTATCTACCATTTTATTATCATTTGGTTAAGTGGTTGGTTTCTTCTGAAGACCCCAGTTTACAAACCTTATCACTAGGCAAACAACATGAATCACTTAAGACAAGATAAAATCACACACTATTCCCTCCTATATGGGTATTCCACTCATAGTGTCATTTTTACCCGCTGCTTCATACGATTTAAATATTAAATATATTGATCTTTTACTACTGCAAAATTAGGCACGTAGGGGTTAGAACGTTAGCCTTCCGACTATAGGACCCTGGTTTGAATCTCATCATGGCCGATTTGTCAGGGCAGTGTCTTCGTGATAATATCGGCTTGAGTGCCTGAAAAACAATACAGACCTAAGCCTTGGAAGTAAAACTGGGTAGACAGATCTTTTCAGACGCCGTTGGTGCTTATGCTACCAAGAAATCACAAGTCATTCCGACCGCGTGTATGAGCCTACTAACTTTGTTATGCGGTCTCTGACAAAAACTGTAACTAAGGTCTGCTTGTGACACCCGACCTCTGTTCGGTCACGACGCCAAATGTGACGTCCGTACTGGTCGCGGCACCATTTGTGACGTCGGTCCTTTGTGACGGGCTAACCCTGGGACATCGGTTGAAGTCTGGTTGGGTTCTAGTACCAACTTATCGTACCCGGCTCGCTTCCAACGCCTGGTCACCGAAGCAACTGCTTTGATCTCGATTCAACCTACCCAAGTTGTGATTTGATCTTAGGTTGACGAGACCAATCAAACGTCGGGCCGTAGTGCCAGCCGAATCCGGGTCAGGGTGATACTGCACAATAATTGTAGACAAAAAAAACAAAAGCACAAACAACAACTTCAAGGCGAGCGACTGGTTAGGAATAGTGATTAATTTTATGTCGGTTTGTTGAGTTACAGGAGTGCGTCTCTCTCTTTCTCTCCCAGCCCGAAGAAAAAAAAATGTGGATTGTAACACTTTTTGCTAGTTCTGTATGTCTGGATTGTTTTTCAATAAAGTCGGCTCTGGTGGAAAATATAATCAGACTTCTATAATTTGTTCTTGGTTAGAAGTCTAAGTCGAAAACTTATTTTGGTGGGAAATCTAAAGTCGGACTTCAACGAATTTGTTCTTGGTTAGAAGTCTAAGTCGGAAACTTGCCCTGGTGGGAAACCCAAAGTCGGACTTCAACGAATCCGCTCCTGGCTAGAAGTCTAAGTCGGAAGGCATGGAATCGTGCGGTCACCTGTGCGAGGCGTTATGTATCCGAGTCCCCTTGTCTCTTGGGCTCGACTGGATGTCTCTGCGAACTGAACTGCACTGCTCTCTCCTTACTGTACTGTGTTGTAACTTCACTCACTCTACTGGACTCTGAAACACCCGAAGACGTTTGCTTATATGGACGCCAATCAAAACCTGGCGTGGGGTCGGACGTGGTGTGGCCACCACGTTGATTTCAAATCCCCAATAAGGATTTTCTTTGTTTTCGGTCAGAAACACTTATCATTTTCCATTTTTGGAAATCTTCTTCCACTCCCACCCTCTTCTGCTCTCATATGGGTATCTCACCATACTTTAGAGGGCGTCAACGGTTTTCCCACTTCCTCGCAATAACATCTCATACCTATCCTCTCAATGGGCGGTGGCAGGCCTCCTCCCTGCGTCACATGATCACCTCCGCCTGGCTATTCGGCCAATAGGCGTCAAATGATAATCTCAATTTTTATCCAACTTCACGGCATATGGATTTCCTCAATCAAGTTTTTCGCCAACATTAAGTGGACGGAACTTTGGCGAAAATTGGGTTAATTAAGAAAGACACAATAACATGGCCCTTGTTATCACAAACGAATTTCAACAGAACACAGATGTCCTGTCCAGCCGACATTTCTTCAATCCAGGGCCGGACTCTGTGTGCGGTCGGCAGACGACCCACCGAATCATCTCCTGATAACACAAGCCCTGACTATCACGATACAGTTAATGTCTTATCTGCCCAAAAGCTCTGGTATTCATCAACTAATTTTTACGACAATGACCATCAGAATTTTCGCCATTCCACTACCCAAAACAACATCGCTTTTGTGGGTGGCCTTTTTCCTTCTTTTATCATCTAAGTTGTTAAGTCTTGTCCCTCTGTTTCTTTCTTTTCTTTCTCTTTTTCCTTCCTTTGTCCTCGCAGAGAATTTGGCATATCTCAGCATCACACTTCCGCGAGAAAGTAAAAATGATTATCTTGATTCGCACTTGAAAATAACAAAACAAAAAATCTTTTCACCGATTCCCCGTTTTTGGGAAAATAACAAAACAAAAAGAATATCGCTCAGTGTGTCTTTCGTTATATCTATCGGTTTAAGTAATCCCCGTAATTAACTTCTGTGGTTAATTAATTGGTTAATTAACCCGCCGTTTCTAAATAGTGTTACATGCTCAGGATAGTTGCAGTATAAAGTACAAATTGGCACTCTGTTGAAAAAGCATACGGATGTACACGGAAACGAGTAATCCTCTACCATGGATGGCTCCCGTGTCTTGTATTGGTGGAAATTTAGCATAAAAATGAGTAACCAGCAATTATTACACTATTTACATTGTTCGGACTGTTGTCCTCATCTTTATTGTCATATTCACGACGTTTCAGCCGTTGTAGGCTCCGGCCTTCTTCTGGTGTTATTTTTTATTTAGTCCACAGAAGTAGGGATAAATTGTTCTAGTTCCACGTGCCATATCTTTCTTTTCTGGATATCTCAGTTTCATTTAATTCCCTTTAGTTACTCAACTCTCCAAGTTTTGTTCACCTGTGGTGTGGCCACAACTTCTGGGGTCAAGTCGCTGGATTATTTCAACACTTTTATCCACTGAGCCATGTGTTCTTATGGACACATTGCCCACAGCGTACAACGGCCGAAATGTCGTGAATATGACAATAAAGATGAGGGCAACAGTCCGAACAATGTAAATAGTGTAAATAGTTACAATACCTCATCTCAGAAATATAGACAGATGTTTCAGCAATTATTATTACTTCAAAAAGGTGTTATGATCCAGAATGATGATGATATTTCACAATTCTAAAAATAACCTTGCCCTGAGTGATCATAAAATTTAAGGATATTTCATCATCCTAACCTTCATCATTAAAAAAACGACCCTTCCACCACAAGAGGGTCAGTAGAGTAGAGAATAGTAGAGTAAACTAGAGTACCAGTATCAATAGCAGTAGTCAGTAGATGAGTAGACAACTAGCAGTACAAAAACACAGACGTTTAGCCAGCGCTACGCGAAGAGCGAAAACAGAGGATTTCAAACGCCATCCTCACAAACGAAATTCTCGGAGCCAAAACAAAAGAGACACTGAGAATATTTTACACACACCATACCAATATTCTGTAATTCACATCACAAAAAGAAAATACAAATTCCCAGTTGCGAGTGAGCATTATTATAATCATCCTATTGAAAGGATTTTAACAAGTTTGCTTATACAGAGTAAGCATTTCTGCTTATCAAGTTCAGTTCAATGATTCTTGTCTTTTTCTTTACGATCACGAAACACTGCTACTATTGTAATAATAGTTTTCTCAAATCCCTCATATCGGTGAGGTCAGAACATGATACCCAGTTTTTAAAAATGAGCGTATCACAAGCACCGCTGGTAAAAATAAAATTACAAAAGGAAAAGAAGGAAAAAAAAATAAATGTAAACAAATTGGTTAATTTGAATTTTAAATTTTATTAAAATGAACCAAACTTTTGAGTTTAAAAAAAATGTATAGTGATTTTTTATCTTGTTTCACTTTTTTTCTTGTATCACTTTTTTTCTTTGCTCACTTTATTTTGCCATATTTTTTTGCTGCTTCTGCTGTCGCTGCTTTGTAGGGGAGCCTCGGCCGTTTTCTTTCCTTCTTTTTTTATTGTTTTTTAAATTCAGTGTTTTTTTGTTTTTTTTTCTCTACCCTGTAATATTATGAATATGAACTGCTTTGCTTCGAGCAATATTTTTTCAAGCTTTTTAGACCCTGACATTTAAGTTAACAGATCTCTAATCCACTTTTGAAAAAAAAAATTCTTAAATGAATCGTCTATTTTCTTTATTTCTTCAATTTCGGAGTGAAAAGAAGTTATCTGAGTAAAGATGGATGTACACAAATCTATGAAATCAAAATTTTGAGAAAAAATAGTGGGTATTTCAAGGGGCCATGTTCGGTTTTCGACGGAGTTCATCTCTGAAGAGGTTAATTCAAATTTAGAAATAAGAGAAAGAGATGCTAGAAAAGAACTCAGATGAACAAGTATGCTGCTAAATTTACTCGATATTTTTCTTCTGCTCTCATCAATAACAGTCAAGTATCCAAAAATATAGGAATAAAACTTTTGATGCAAAAAAAAAACAATTAATCTGCAATGAATTTATTTGGGATGAAGAGAAAAGTTATCTCAGCACTTTTATTATTATTATTATTATTATTATTACAGTGCTAACCATGAGCAAATATTGTTAATATGAATATCCAAGTAAATATTTGAAGTAGAAAGAAACTTCTACAAAAAAGATTACCGAATGTTCTATACTGACCGAAGCTCTAAGCAAAGTGCACTTGATAAATTTAGAACGGCGTTCGGAAAATTTCGAAAATTGCCGCCCTTTTTTTTTTCTTTGTTTTTAAGGATTGTTAGAAATGATCTATAAATTAAAAATAGAAATTCAGAACTACTTTTAACCGTTTGTTTTTTTTTAATAGATTTTTCTAACTTTTTTGAATTGCCATTTTGAGTTTTTTTTAACTTGTTTTTAAATTTTTTTCTTTTACTTTTTTATGTTTTTGTTCTTGTGTTTCCCGTTTTTGCTTTTAAGTTTTGAAGTTTTGTCATATTTTTTGTGATTTTTTAAACATTTTTCAGATTTTTTTAAAAATTTTTCTTATTTATTTTTTCTTTACATATTTATTATCTTGTTTTATTTATGTAAATTAGTCTATTATAAATTTTTTAAAACTGACCTGTTTATAGAACATATATTCACGATTTATAAGTTTAATTTGCTTTTCGGCGTTTTCTTTTTTTTTTTCGTTTTTTTTTTTGTTTTATTTTTGGGGTTTTTTTTGACTGAGCAAGACGTTTTCTCACTCGTTTAAATAATTCTACAAGAAAGAATTATTTCATTCCTCGTTTCGTTTTTAATGTTTTCTGCGTTTTGTTCTTTTAAGTTTTTTTGGAATTATTTCTCTTAAAGAAGAGATTAGAACTTCGACGAACCCAGGATATAGTTCACGATTCCATACCATAAGAATCAATGGTCTTACGGTTTATTTTTGTTTGCTTGTTTGTTTGTTTAAGTAAACAAAAGGAATCGTCAGATTTATTTTATAGCTTAGTTTTCAAAATCTTGATGCGCATCTTATTTTCACTTTTGTATTTTTTTTTAACAAGCTTTCATTCTCTGGAAGTTTTCACTTGTTTGCGTGCTAACATTAATGGCTTTTGGTTCGGCAATATATATATATATATATATATATATATATATATATATGTTTGACTTTATTTCCTTTCACTTCTTTTGAATTTTATTGTAATATTTACAGATAAAACAAAGAAACCTTTTTATTTTATTTTAATAATATTAGTAACCGTACGCCGTACAAATAAATTATATATGTGCACTAGTTTAAAGAATCTACAGTTTTTTTTAAGTACTACTTTCGCTTAATATGATTACAAATGTTTATTCGCTTTCACCTTTTACTCTTTTTTTTATTTATCTGCTCTTTCTGTAAAACGGTAAGTTGCACGTGGTCTGCGACGCAATCCACACTGTGCCGGGGGGACAATTTTTCACGAAGAAATTACCTGATAGGTCGCACTGAATAAATTTCGTAGGGTCAGGGTGAGGATGGAACAGTTTATTAGCTGCTATGGCGCTTGCGGTGCACATGTTTTCCGGGGCTTTACTTTCAGCGGTGGTTGTACTGTCACTCGTTGTAACCGTAGACGTTTGCAACTTTGTTGACTCAATACCGTTACTGGTAACAGAATCGTGTTTAGCAGAAGTTAACTTGAGTGTAGCAGGCGCTGACGACTTTTGAATTATACTGCTCGGTTTGGACTTCGGCATAGGACCCAGGCTATAAGATGATACACAGTTGAGAACAATTTGGTCCCAAATGGTGTTTGAAGGACACTTCATTTCAAATGCTTCACCCCACAGGTCACACTGGATGAACATGTCTTTGCGTGGGTGGGGATGGTATAGGTGGATTTGATCTTTGCAGGGGTTGGGCACTGAAAATATCAATTTAAGAAAATATATTTTTAAGTAATTAGTGAAATGTTTAATCAGAAATTATTTCTTATTACTGTAGACGTTATATTTAATGGGTACACGTGTTTGAATAGACCTCTTGTTTTTTAAACAGCAAAATTAATGTCTATCCGTGTAGTTGTTTGATTGGTTTGTTTTGGTTTTTTTTTTAGAGTTTATCAACACTTCTTTGTGGCTTATTTAAAGCTGAAAAATATTTTCGATTCTAAGAATTAGTCTTTTTTGCAACTGAATATTGCATAAACAATTTTTTTTTTTTTTTTTGAGAATAACAACTATTTTTCCAGGGTAGCGATGGATTCATACCTTTCTCAAGGGTATTTACGCGTAAGTGAATGTAACGAATCCGAGTGGAATTCCAACATGATTTTTCGATTTCTCAGTTCATGCCGCTATCTTTCACACACCGGTATAGAGATCGAAGGACTTACAAGAAAATATCGAGAAGTAACTTTTTGTTGGTAAGACTTTCAAATGCCCAGGCCGATAGACATTAATTTCATTGTTTAAAAAAGAAAACAGTGACATGCACGCGTACACGTGTAGCCAGTAAATATATGATAGATAGATAGATAGATAGATAGATAGATAGATAGATTAGAAAATATTTGATATGGATATACTTATATAAATACTAATAGACTAAGATAGATCAACAATATTTGAGCTTCTGAATAAGTACAAATAAATATCTGTTGTCAAGATACCAATTTTCGTGGTAACATGAATAACTAAATAAATAACAGAAATTTAGTCATCAGAGAAAAATTTATGCATATATATATATATATATATATATACATAGTTTTAAGGTATGCTATATTTATGGGTAAAAGTGCTCAGTATCAGGGATAGAGCGCATCTAAATATAAAAATGGACACTGATATTAGCATCGAGAGACGATTGTCTGTTTCATGCTTGAACTCCATCTGCAGGCCATGTATATACCGGATGTAACAGCAAAATTGTCCAAATCGTGTTACAGTATAATTGGCCATCCCACAAAATGTTTAATATCTAAAGAACAACTAAATTAATTGAGTTTCTTTTTTCCTGGTTTTCAGATAAGACGTTTTAGCCATCTTGATACCATTTGTTGTAAGAATCACTCTTAAAATCCTTTGAGTTATTCAGTTGGAAAAACAAGAGTTTTGTGCGAGCCCCACTGTGTTCTCAACTGAGCAGTAATAGTACCAACATTCATACACTGGCTTCCGTCTTCAAAGTCCATTCAAGAAACATCAAGAGAACGATGAATAAGTTTAAAAAAAGGGCGAACAGTAGAGAGGAAAACTGGATCAGGAGGTCAAAACAGAAAGAGGGATCATCATTTCAATTTAAAGCTAAAGAGATCAATTCGAAAAGATTCAACTCAATCCGTAAAACGTTTGGCACGTGAGAGGAGAATTTCAGCTATGACAGTCCAAAGAGCAGTGAAAAAAGACTTGAAAATGAAATCGTACGTAAAACGTATAAGGCACATTGTTACTCCAGGACAGGAAGTTAGAAGGCTAAAGAAGGCGAAGATCATCTTGAATAAATTGGAAAATGATTCTGGAATTATATATATATATATATATATATATATATATATATATATATATTACTCCAGAATCATTTTCCAATTTATATATATATATATATATATATATATATATATATATATATATATTTGAACTTTATTTCAATCCTTCATGAGCTTCGGCTATAATTAATGATAATTGATGAGCACGTCATTTTCGTTTATGACCGAACACATCACGATTCTTCTGTTAAGCTTGGAGAGTAATTAGACATTATTATTGCTCAAAGTAAAGTTCAAAAGTTAAACAAACCATGGAGAATTCCAGTAAGATATTTTAATCATTTCTAAGATGCAATTATTAAGAGTTATTGATTAAGATTATCTTATTTTGAGCACAATGCCACAAGTTATATATATATATATATATATATATATATATATATATATATATATATATATATATATATATATAAGAGAGAGAAATCTCCATCCCCTTCCACTTTTTCCTGAAATTGAGAATAAAATGGTGGTGCACTGAATTGTTTTCTTGACCTCAATCTGTAACAATGCTATAAACGTCGGTTGTTTTATTTTCTAAAATCATTACTGTTATTGATTTTCAAAATAAATCATAAAATATCATTGTCTGTTTGATTTTTTTTTTTCTGCCGTTTTGTTTTTTTAATTTTTTGTTGTTTTTTTTCTCTCGAAACATTAACTCTTATATAAGTCGCATATTCGGAAAAAAAGATCTAATTCCCAAAAATAAGTACAAGTGAAAAACAAAACAAAAAATTGCTTACAACAGGAGAATAAGATATCCAAAGATATTCATTTAACGGAAAAAGATAAATAAAAATTATATAGAAGCAGCAATCTTTCAAATTTGACACCTCCCCCCACTTTTAACATACACTTCTTTTATTTTGTGGCATCGTGTTTGTAGTGAGACTCGAACTCACTACAAAATATTTGAAAACCAGCTTGCTTACCATCGTGATTACGATTCCACTGTAATAAATTATAACCATGTAATATCAATATTTGAGGCTTTTATATTATATTCTTTCTCTGTCTTGTACATAGAGCTCTACCTGGATTTTATCCTCTTGGAAATATATATATATATATATATATATATATATATATATATATATATATATATATATATATATATATATATATATATATATATATATATATATTATTATTATTATTTATGTATATGTTTTAATCTTAAACGTGTATTTTCCTTATTGTCCGTATTAAACCGACAAAGCTTACATAAGAAAAAAATATATATATATTATAAACAGTGTTAGTAACATACCTGCAATTTCATTCACAATTGAAATATTATAGTGAGAATAGGCACACGATTCATTGACGTTTACGGCTTCTATGCTGACGTACAGTGGCCGGCCATCAAAGGAGCTGTTGGCGAAGAGCTCTCCAGGCATGAAATCGGTAGCTTCTGCACTATAAGTATGGTAACCTTTGCCTGGTTTGGCTATATCGTAAGATGCATACATGTTGACGTAGCCACACATAGTTGTGACCTGCAAGAGATTAAAAAATAATAATAATAATAATAATAGCAATAATACACTGAGTTTCGGATATACCCACATCCGAAAATTGGCTGCATTGAAGGTTTCTTTATTATTCCACTCGAAAACGTGTCACCCAATTCTTTTGTCTCGGTTATACAAAGAGATTCTAACATTTTTACCATATAGAGAAACTATATAGTACAATACAACTGTTTTGCTTTAAAATCTCTATAGAAAAACCCGTGCAAAGCATAAACATCATTAATTGATGTTGTAAAGTAAAGTTACCTCCCCTTGAAGAGCACAACGGGAAGCAACTCGTTTTTCCCTTAATCCTTGTTCACGTTCTCATATATTTAACGTCTGCTTCAGGCAAGACGAAAAACCTTGTTAGTTGTTAATTTTTTTTCATTTCTACCCTCTTACTTCTTAAAATAACCTATATTCATATTTGTGATTGTTATTGCAATATTTTATTATAGTTATATGTTCAAATATTTAACTATACGAAATGAGAATTTCTACGGGTCTTTTACAGTCGTAGAACTCTCAGGGAACTTATTCAATCATTAATTTCAGAATTATGACTCCTCAGAAAACTGAAACGAGAAAGCCATGAAATTTTCAAAAATTACTGCACGTGAACTATGATTTTTTAAAGTGAAATTTCACTGAAATGAGTTGAAATTTTGCAAGTTTTCTTTTAAAATGAAGAAAATACGAACTTGAATCAAAATGATCGCAATACACAGATAAAAGAAGGCGTCCATTTTGAACTAACGGCAAGAGGATATGGCAAAGTAAGAAATATTTAAATATTACCCCTGAAAAAATTAATGGATAATAAATTATATATATATATATATATATATATATATATATATATATGTATGTGTGTGTGTGTATGTGTGTGTGTGTGTGTGTGTATTAAAAATTACTCGAAATTAATTTATCCGTATGTGAGTATTATTATCCCGACTACGCAATTTCGTGGTGCATGTTCACTTTTCAAGAGCTGGCCGTGTTTTTATTTGCATTTTTCCACTATTAGTGACGCGCGGATGTTGATGTTCGTTCGCGTGTTCATATATATATATATATATATATATATATATATATATATATATATATATATATATATATGTTGAGTATTGTCCTTTATGTAACTTTACTTAATCTTAAGTGTCCTCTTACCGTATCATCAGTCCTTCTTTACATTTGGAGGGAACTGTAGGGACTATACAAAGAGTGGGTGGAAAGAAACAAAGAAACTCTCTGTTGAAAATTACTTATAATTTTTGTTAATATCAACACATTTGCATGAATCAAAATACAGGGTTTGGACAAAATAATTGGAACAGGTGCAAATTACACTCGTATATTTCAAAGACCTATTATACTAAGAACTTTAACTAAAACTTTGTAATTGCAGGTTATATCAATTGTAAATACGTTTATTTATCTAATTTAATGTCTTTGGCTTATTTATTTTTAGAATTTAGTAAAATTTAAGCTAAATGCGTGACCTCACTGAGTTTGAATAAAAGGCAAATTGTTGGAGCTCGCATGGCAGGAGCCTTGATCACTGAGTTTGCTAAACTGTTTGGTTTTTCAAGAGCTACCATATCAAGAACTATGATGCAATTCAAGAAACAGGGTAAAACCTCAAGCAAGAATAGCAATTCGGACCGGACTTGCAAACTTACTGACAGGAACTGACGTGCATTGAAACGCAATGTGGCGAAAAATCATCGGACTGCTGCGGCGAAAGTGACTGCTGAGTTGAATAATCATCTGAATAGTCCAGTTTCTACTAAAACTGTTCGACGTGAGCCTCATAAGGCTGGATATCATGGAAGAATCGCCGGAAGACAACCTCTTCTCTCCACTCGTAACATTCAGAAGAGGTTGAAGTAGTGCAGAGATCACAATGTCTGGTCTGCAGACCAATGGAAGCAATTCATATTCTCAGACGAGTCCAGTTTTTCTCTTTTCCCAACTTCAGGGCAAGTTTATGTGTGGAGGCAGCCCAAAGAAGCTTACAACTCTGACTGCCTTCTTCCAACAGTGAAGCATGGTGGTGGATCAGTGATAGTTTGGGCCGCTATATGATGGAAATATCTCGGTCGAATAGTTTCACTGCGTGGTAGAATCAGCAGCAAAGATTACCTGAACATTTTGGGTGATCATGTTCATCCAATGCCCCAGACTTTATCCCCTGATGGTGACTGCATCTTCCAAGACGATAATGCTCCAATACATTCCGCTTGAGTGGTTAAGAATTGGTATGAAGAGCATGGAAGTGAGCTAGAACACATGGAGTGGCCTCCCCAATCTCCAGATATCAATATTATTAAACATTTGTGGTGCATTTTGGAGCGACAAGTTAGGAGCCGCTATCCTCCACCGTCTTAAAGAGCTGGAGCAGATGTTAATGGAAGAATGGCTGAAAATTCCTCTGGATGAAGCCAGGAAGCTGTAGGATTCCATTCCTAGATGTATTAAAGCTGTATTTGAGGCTAAAGGAGGACCAACTCCATATTAAATAAATTTTCTTTGAATTTAACAAGTGTTTCAATTATTTTGTCCAACCCCTGTATATTGTGATTCCTACAGTGGTAGAATTTAATTTCTAGTTTCTGTTTTTATTTCAGCGTGACAAGTGTGGCCTAGAATGGCACACAGCCTGACACTGCAGAGCGTGATCAGCTAGCGTCCCCTTACGAAGTGTAGCAGTCCGTGGTACAAGTGCCGAGATGATGGCACAGTGTTCATAGACCTCGTGCTTCAGTAGATGCCAATATCATCAGAAATTGTGATTCCAAGCTGGTGAGTTTGGGATCTGTGGTAGACACCCACAAAAGCGGCCGTTCTTCAACATCCAGATTGTATGGAAGATAGAATTTTAACGATGTCTGTACTTCTACCATTATAATGTTAAAAATAAATTTATGAAAATCGACTAAGAATTCATAAATTTATTAACAATTTTAAATGTGGAACTTCTATTCACCCACTCTATACATGGTTATTTAATACCACTGATTTTTAATTCATTGATAATCGTCACTATAGGTAATTATTGTAGCGGTATTGCTGATACAAATAAATGGGCGTGTGACCAAAACGTTCGGATTTCACCATGGTCGATATATCAGAGAGATGACATCAGGATGTTATCAATCTGGGAGAGACCATCCCAATGTACAGCACTGTTAGAAAGTACATGAAAACCCTACTACCAAATTATCCCAAGACTTGAAATTTCGTAGACAAAACTGTTCAAAAGTTGTGCCGTCACAAGTCATCGTGGCCGATGTTTTCAGTGTACTGGCTTTGTTCAAACTGTTGATCACGGCAGATTTTTGTATAGAAACAGTAACTGAAGTCTACATAGCATAGTTACAGTATAAACGGCAGGTTAGCACTGTGGGTGTTGAAGAAACGCAAATGTGCCTAAGCAGGTGTATTGGTTCTGTGGGCGTTGAAGATGTGTCTGAGTAGGGATTTACTAGTCTCCTTAGCAAACGGGTGTACTCAGAAACGGGTATCCAACCATTACTATTATTATTTTTTTTCCTTTGGTTTGAGATATATACTTATTTCTTTCCGGGTCCCGACAAGAGACCTAAGACCTAAGGTCAGAAATGGCATCATGACATTTTCCACTGAGCAGTTTTGAAAAAAAAATCACACATATTTTACATAAATAAAATCATTCGTAAGGTGTGGGCTATACTTGTGAAAACAATTTTTATTGTTATTATTATTATTATTAGTAGTAGTAGTATTAATATTATTATTATTATTAATAATATTATTATTATTATTAATATTATTAATATTATTATTATTAATATTATTATTATTATTATTAATATTATTATTATTAATATTAATATTATTATTATTAATATTATTATCATTATTAATATTATTATCATTATTAATATTATTATTATTATTATTATTATATTATTATTAATATTATTATTACTATTAATATTAATATTATTATTATAATGGTTATTATTATTAATATTATTATTAATATTATTATTATTAATATTAATATTATTATTAATATTATTATTATTAATAAAATTATTATTATTATTATTATTATTATTATTATTAATATCAATATTATTATTAATATTATTATTATTATTATCAATATTGTTATTATTTCTGATATGACAGCAAAACACTGCTATTAATGTAGAATTAAATTTTTAAAAAGAACTTATTTTTTTGTTTCTCCTAACTCGGAAAATGATCATCACTTTTCACATCATTTATGAAATGTTAGTCTCGGCAGAATATAATGAGGAAAGAGAGCTTGGAAAATCTGATACTTACAGGTCAGATTGAAGGCAAGAGGTACAGAGGAAAACAACGCATAACTTACCTAATAACCTTGTGTGAATGTGGCGCAGCAGCGTTTGAGAGAGATTGCAAAAAGACAAAAATCATTAAGAGCTACAAAGGAAATTGTGTAGAGACATGGTGGCCAACATCCTGAAAGGACACGGCACATAGAAGAAGTATCCGCAGGATAGCTCATTTTTAATACCTTCTTTTTATCTTCGTATATCTAAGACTACAGAGGTTTCTATTCTATCCCAGTATTTATGAAATCATGTTGCATGATGGGATGTATTATAGCCCACTTCTTAATTAAATATCTGATTGAAATTAATTATTAAGTTGAATCATAAATAATTTCCATTTTTGGGAAACAAATGTAATGAATGTATCATCGTAACTGTCAATCATACATGGTCATCTATATAATAAATGCCAATGTCAGTGTGTCACACTTTTTCAATTAAAGGGACACAATTCTCAGTAGCTCATCTCCTTCTTCTATATAATAAATGCCAATGTCAGTGTGTCACTCTGTCAAACATTATGCTATGTAAATAGTGTAAATTGTTACAATACCTCATCTCAGAAATATAGACAGATATTTTTAAAATCCGTACATATTTTTACTAATATCTTTTGGGGTTTTTTTTTGTTTTTCTTATTCATAAAAAGATTATATTTAACTTCGCGTTATTCCGATTTCACTTTGCATATACATGTTATTGCTTACAGTGTTTTGTTGCTTACCTTGACGGCGATGTGCTTGCTGCCAATGTATCTTTTTGATGGTTCTGTTTTGGGTACATTCAGTTTGATGATTTGTAATTTGCTGCTGTTTCCGTCTGCCGGCAGAGTATTGAAGTCAAGTCTAGCAGTGTCTTTGTTGATTAGATCTACAACCGCGGGAGCTTAAAAAGAAAAAAGAGAAAAAACATATTAGAGCAAAATCTTCGAAAAAATAAAACACGTTCAGATAAATCCCTTTTTTATACACTGGATCTACGTTGTTAATATTTGTTTTAATTTCCTTTCATTTTTGTTGTATACTCATTTTTTTTCAGGGTCCCAACCAGAGACCTAAGGTTAGAAATGGCCTCAGGACATTTTCCACTGAGCATTTGCTGAAAAAAAAAGACAAAGATCATGCACATTTTACATAGATAAAGCCCTTCATAAGGTGTGAGCTATACTTGTGAGTACAATTTCTTGTATTTCTTTCAAGCATGACCTGCCAGGAATATCTTCAGTGAGTCTATCAGAACCTTTTTCAATTAAAACCGAGGTCTGCAACTACAACTGGAATGCTTGATATCTTCACGTACTACATTTTTGAAATTTCTATTTCAAGGTCCTTGTACTTTGATAGTTTTTTAAAGATCTTAAAAGATACATTACAGTCTGCAGGGACTGTCAATCTCAATAAGAAAGCATATTCTATTTTTGTGGTCTGTGATCACGATGTCTAGGTGATAACCTTTGATTGTTTTGTCTGTGTGTATCGTAAAGCCCCATAAATATGGTTACAGGTCCTATGTCCGTAACCGGGTCTGGGTAGTGTTCATACCAATTTCTTGCAGTTTTATGTTTGACTGTTTAAGATGATTTTGTTTTTTGGGCGTTTTTGTGCTGTTTGAATTATTCAAATGGCCAAAATCGCTTGGGGCAATGGAAAATACGGACAATATGGACAATATATATATATATATATATATATATATATATTGAATGTAACCAAGTTCGAATTTCGCCTGAGGCTTCTTTTGTTTATTTGGCAGTAATGCTCTCGTAAAAGGCATGACTACATATTTCCTTGGACTCTGTCCTATTGCCAGATATCATTACAAAATATTATATCATTAGCATGCTACGATGATTTACGAATAAATAATCGAGGGAAGAACATACATAGGTCATTCATTTTCACATATCTACCTCCTGATTTGAGACAACAATGTAACGCCGTGGATATCATAGGCAACCTTGTCAGCGATCAATACGAATTTTTTACTATTTTTTTTTTTATTATTGAACTTTTTTCCGTTCTACAATTTACCAAAATTCCGTTATTTTCCTACGTCCCAGAAGATATGACACAGGGTCGGGTTAATGGGGAGGTGCGCAACAAAATTGGTCACCGACAAAATTTACGCAGCCTCCTCAACATGCATGAATCAGAATATTTCGATCTTTCTGTTCAATGCTTTATCTAGTAAAATCATTTCGTACTAAAATTATTTACAATTGATTTTTGTTACAAAATCATTTGCAATGTATTTTTATAGTAAAATTATTTGCAATGATGCATTTTTATAGTAAAATTATTTGAAATGCATTTTATAGTAAAATCATTTGCAATAAATACTATAGTAAAATTATTTTAATGTATTTTTATAGCAAAATTATTTGCAATGCATTTTATTGTAAAATCATTTGCAATGTATTTTTATAGTAAAATTATTTGACATGCATTTTATAGTAAAACCATTTGCAATGCATTTTTATAGTAAAATTATTTGAAATGCATTTTATAGTAAAACCATTTGCAATGCATTTTTATAGTAAAATTATTTGCAAAGTATTTTTATAGTAAAATTATTTGCAATGCATTTTATAGTAAAACCAATTGCAATGCATTTTTATAGTAAAATCATTTGCAATGAATTTTTACAGTAAAATCATTTGCAATGCATTTTATAGTAAAATTATTTTAAATGCATTTTTATAGTAAAATTATTTGCAATGCATTTTATAGTAAAACCATTTTCAATGCATTTTTATAGTAAAATCATCTGCAATCTATTTTTATACTAAAATTATTTGCAATGCATTTTTAGTAAAACAATTTGCAATGTGTTTTATAGTAAAATTATTTGAAATGCATTTTTATAGTAAAATTATTTGAAATGCATTTTTATAGTAAAATCATTTGCAATGCATTTTATAGTAAAATCATTTGCAATCAATTTTTACAGTAAATCATTTGCAATGCATTTTATAGTAAAATTATTTGCAATGAATTTTATAGTAAAATTATTTGCAATGCATTTTTATAGCAAAATAATTTTTAATGCATTTTATAGTAAAATCATTTGCAATGTATTTTTACAGTAAAATCATTTACAATGCATTTTATAGTAAAATCATTTGCAATGCATAATTTCATATTGACCTATTATTGCGAATAAAATATATATTATGTGATAGCGGTAGTATTCTATCTAAAATTTGTCAATGAAAGCGTAACGTCCGTTTGAAGAAATGATCTAAAGAACAAGAATAACAAGAAGATTATTGATAAATATAAAATGAACAAACCTTCACATAATCCTTTCTGAAGTTGGTTCACAGATAAATAAAGCTCATAATAAGAATCCAAAAGACTCAGATGTTTACAGGTTGGAGTGGATGCGAATGCCTTCAGCTGGCCGACAACAAGGTTTCCAACTCCGAGGACAAATATTTTGAAATCCATGTCTTTGGCTCTCATCGCAGCCGAAATGGCGTCAGTGATATTTTCCGATCGGAGATCACCGACCAAAACAAACGCTTTAGCCGCTTTGTTTATTCTCCCTTTTGAGGACATGTTAATGGAGGCACTGACAGCCAAATCGATAGCTTCAGCTGTGTTGGTCAAACCGCCTGGGTAGCTGATTCGTTGGAATGCTGCTTCCAGATTGGTGTCGTCTCGGAAATCTGCCATGCTCATCACTAGAGTGGCGTTGGTGGATAGCAGGATCACAGATACGTGTACGTTGTCGGGCTGGATGTCCATGTCGCTGATCATCTCTCGTAAGAAGTTCACAATCAAATTAAAGTTGTCTTCTCCAACGCTACCGGAGCCATCAATTATAAAAGTTACATCTAATTGAGCAGCTGGACAGACTGGAAAATATTTTTAAAATACAATCGTTATTTTTTTTTATTTACGTATTTGTAATTGTACAGACAAAGTTCGTCACATCACTATTAGTAAATTATTAGGGGTCGCTGGGGCACTATATGCACTGCAAATTGACACACCCTTTCGGTGGTGTGTCTAGGGCAAGAAGATAAACGATCCCACCCGTCTTCAGTCTACTTTTATTTTTAATTCAGAGTTTTCATTCACTAGATTGCAAAGAGAGTCCAGTTTGCTTTGCTGTTTATCTCATAACCGGGGGAAGATGGATCCATGCCTTTTAGGCATCAGCGTGAATTGAAGGAAACAGAATCTAACGGAATTTGAACTTGGCGCGTCGGTTTCATTTTCGACGCCGAAAACCGTTACACGATCCATGCCTAAATAAATATACCCTAAATAAATCGTATCTATATTAAAGACGCTGAAGTGTGTGTGTGTGTGTGTGTGTGTGTGTGTGTGTGTGTGTGTGTGTGTGTGTGTGTGTCTTTGTCTTTAAATATCACGGATAAACCTAAAATTCGAGGACTTCTTTTTGCATCGATAACAGCAAGGCTTCTCGTACTGTCTGTTTAGCGGCACATCAACTCCTTATGGGTCATTTAATGCCGAAATTTAATTTTCTTGGGAGCAAAAAATGTATTGCTGGTAATTTTTTTAGTATGAAAATGTATCGCTGATATTTTCCTATAAAATGTTATACTTTCATAGTTTTTGCTCATAGCTGGGACCCTAACAGGTGCTACCACCTTGGGTTAGGGTGGACCTGAGAACAACAGCAATTAAGAGGTGGTTCCACGCTCCTCAGAACCTCCCGATCACAGGCCTTTCTGTAGTTTATCGTCATACTCAGGACGGGCTTCTCGTAATAACACAGGATATGTGACGTTGATCTCGAAAGCCATTCGATGTCACCAAGGAGGGCATCCTTCCATTTCTAGCCAAATGAAGCTATTTCTAATAAAAAGGACAGTAAATATATTGGGTTCGATATGAAGCGTTTTTGATCTCACAAGCGATAGGTCAGATAAGATCAATTTCAACCTCCAAGAGGTCACTAGAGGTAGAATTGGGTTGTGGCCTCAATTCTCTGGAAATACTGTGACCAAATTCACGAGCATCGTGTTAATCTTCTCAGCTAGTGATTCAAACCAAAACATTGAGGTGTGCTGTGAATCGATCGCTTTAGCGTGTCATTGTCCAAGCATCCGCAAACTTGAAAGAAGCCTAGCGTCAAGTATTCTTCATTCAAAAAGGGCAGAATCATTGTGGAACTTTGGCAGTGGTCCCAACGATCGAATCTAAAAATCCCCACTGCTCCAGACTCTGTGTGTCCAGACTTGGTTTGCGGATCCACGTCCAGATCAACCGCTGAATTGCAAAAAAAAAAAAAAAAAAAAAGTTTTCTTCGGGCACGAAGGACAATCTTAATAGCTTTGGCTGGGGAGAACTTTTAATTCCAGATTTGATAGGCGGGACTAGAATACCTAATTTCAGTCACTAAACAATTATATCGTCCATAAACTTAAAAAGTAAAAAATGTTCAAAAAAAACTTACAACTTATTCCGGCGGATAACTGGAAGAATTCTTCTCCCTCGAGGTTCAAGGATTGTAAAGAAAATTCTAGTTGTTTACCAATTCCTGCTTCGTTAATTCGGTTTTGAGAAGTCACAAAGAATGCCATAACCATGCCTGAGATAAGGGGCTTGTCAAGGTCTTCCATCTTAGTAATGGCCAAATCAACGCCAAACTGGCTTCTTGCTTCCAGGCATCCATATCGAAGTGTTGTACTACATTCCATGTTGACCGTGGATAGTTGATCTTGGGAGACCTGCACAAAAAAACAACACAAAAACAATGTCAATTCCTGTTCTTGGCAACTTACACATAAAAAAATTGATCTACATAAGAAAATAAGTCTATGTTTTATGTGCAGACACATATATATATATATATATATATATATATATATATATATATATATATATATATATATATATATAGATAGATAGATAGATAGATAGATAGATATAGATATAGATATTAGCTCATCCGATAAGTTCTGTCCGAATTTTAATTTTTTGTTAAAATGAACGAAATTTAAAGCTAAACATTATTTTTATGTTTAGATGCATTTAAGCTGATCAAATTTTATTTCAGAGAACAATAAAATTAAATTTTGTTTGATTAAAACCCTGCTAACATGGAAGTACCCAAGAATCATTTGAGGCACATAATGATTTATGAGTTCAAAAAAGGAAACTCAGCAGCCGAAGCGGCTAGAAACATTCACTCAGTTTATGGAGAGGAATGTGTGAATGAAAGAACTTGCAGAAGATGGTTTGCAAAATTCAGAGGTGGAGATTTCACCCTTGAAGATGAAGATCGAGATCGAACCGGACGTCCAGTTGAGTTTGATGAAAAGCTTCTTGAAGCAGCCCTTGAAGAAAATCCTGCTTTATCAGTTGAGGAATTGGCAGTGGTTCTCAGTTCAAACCATACAACTGTACATCGTCATCTTCAACAACTTGGAAAAGTTCCTTAACTTGGAAAATGGGTGCCTCATGAATTGTCAGAAAACAACCTCAAATCCCGAGTTGACATCTGCTCTTCTCTCCATTCTCGCCAACTTGTTTCACCTTTTTTGGATACACTTGTGACTGGCGACGAAAAATTGGATCTTTTATCGAAATGTTTAGCGTCGTAGACAGTGTCTTGGTAAAGGGGAAGGACTCCAGCCACAGCCGAGAAGGGAACTTCATGGGCAAAAGGTTCTTCTTTCAATCTGGTGGGATTTCCAAGGAATAATCCACTTTGAATTCTTACCACCTAATCCAACAATTAATGCTCAAATATACTGTCAGCAATTAGAGCGTTTGAACCAAGCTTTAAGGGAAAAAAATGACCTGCTCTAGTGAATCGAAAACGGGTGATGTTTCATCAGGACAATGCGCGACCACACACAGCAAGAATCACGTCACAAAAGATCGAAGAACTTGGTTGGGAGAAAATTCCTCATCCACCTTATTCTCCCGACCTTGCTCCTTCAGACTACCATTTGTTTCGTAGCTTACAGAATCATTTGGAAGAAACAGCTTTTGTAACACAGGAAGAGGTTAAAACTGACATTTGTGAGTTCTTCGAATCAAAGCCAAAAGAATTTTAAAGTAATGGAATTAGTAAGCTTGTTAATAGATGGAAGGAAGTCATAGATAATCAGGGAAAAATACATTGTTGATTGAATCTGTAATTAAATGTAACATTTGGTAAATTGTTTTCTTTATTCAAATTCGGACAGAACTTATGGGATGACCTGATATATATATATATATATATATATATATATATATACAGAGAGAGGGGGGGTTAAATTAAATGACCAGATATAAGCCACGTATACTCGCATGGCGGTGTGCATGCACAAACAAGCAAATAAATAATCATTAAACTTATTCATGAGGTGTAAACATAATAGAGCTCGATGTGGTTAGACAGAGCAAAGATATGTATATATTAATAAATACATATACGTATACATACGTTTTGGTGTGCGACTTAAGTTTCGCTGGTTTTCCAGCTCATCGGGCACAAGGTATATCTTATGTTTTTATAAATGTCACATGGGAGGAATATTTATTAATATATATATATATATAAGTAATTCATTGAGTCTGAAAGAAACCCCAACAGAATGCAGAAAGCACTGGACAGCCGTTTCGTCCTATATTTGGGACTCATCAGCAGTGCGCATCCACTACCGAGAATTGAAACAATGACAGTTGAGTTATCAAGCAAACGTCATACCAACTGTTCCAACGGGCCTCGGCGAGGAAAAGACAGCAAATCAGACTGAATATAGCGCACTGCTGATGAGTCCTAAATATAGGACGAAACGGCCGCCCAGTGCTTTCTGCATTCTGTTGAGGTTTCTTTCAGACTCAATGAATTACTTAATTATAATTATCAAATCCTCCTAACAATTTCTATCATATATATATATATATATATATATATATATATATATATATATATATATATATATATATATATATATATGCTCGTTTAACAGTCATTATATAAGTGTGTGTGTGTGTGTGTTTAAACCCTTGTTCAAGGGAAAAGTGTAGTTTTACATATCAATATATGTTTGCCATTGTTTGGGTAAGAAAATTAGATTTGACATAAAGATATATTTTTAGCGATCGTTTGGGAAACAAAGTGAGGTTTTATATAACAATATATTTTTGGAATTGTTTTGTGGAAAAGTGAAATTTTATATATCAATATATTTTAACCATTGACTGGGGGGGGATTCAGGTTTTATATATCAATGTATGTTTAAACATTGTTTGTGGAAAAAACATTTTAGATATCAATATGTATGACAAAGTGGAAAAGATTTCTTGTGACGTCTTTCGTCCTTTAGTAATTCATCGTACTAAATTTGTTATGTTGCATACGCGCACGAACGATGGGCAAATAGTTGCCCCCCCCCCTCCAAACTGGCGTCAAAACTCTATGAAAGTGTAAAAATACGTTTTAATACCAGAAACACTCTGTAAAAAAATTATTACCAGCAATACATTTTTGAAAAAACAAAATATTACCAGCAATACATTTTTGAAAATAAATATTACCAGCTGCTATACATTTTTGAAAAAAAAATATTATCAGTAAGAAATGTTTTGTCGACATTAAATAACCTATTGAGGTTAATATGCCGTAAAACAAACCAAACCAAACTGAAAACTTTCTCCGCTTCGTCATACATTTTTAACCCAATATTGTCCTTAATATATGAAAATATATATCGTTATCTTATATATGAATATATTTTTAACCATTGTTTTGGGGAAAATGTGAGGTTTTATACATTAATATATACTTAACTTATATTTGTGATAAAAGTGGGTATTTATTTATCAAATACGACATTTCATCTAAATACGCATTTAACGGAAGTGCCAAACAATATTCGTCCACTACAGAGAATTGAAACACTGACAGTTGAGTTGTCAAGCAAACGTCATACCAACGGTCCCAACGGGCCTCGGCGATGAGAGGGTAGCAAATTAGACTCAATATAGTGCACTGCTGATGAGTCCAAAATATCGGACGAAACGGCCGTCCTGTTCTTTCTGCATTCTGTTGAGGTTTCTTTCAGACTCAATGAGGTTTTATATATGAATATATTTTTAACCATTGTTTTGGGGAAAATGTGAGGTTTTATACATTAATAACTTATATTTGTGATAAAAGTGGGCATTTATTTATCAAATACGCCATTTCATCTAAATACGCATTAAACGGAAGCGCCTAAAAATATTCGTCTGCTTCTTCGCAGCATAAAAATTTACAGACCATCGGGTATTATACAAGGGGACTATATGGCAATATCTATATAATTATGATAAAAATAGTGATATAAAAATCAGCCTAATGATGATTAAATCTTTTCCCTGCTTAAGCGAGTATATACGTTTTTACCGAAAGTGTCTTTTTCAGACATTGACGAATAAACACGTCCGAAACATAACAGCTACAGACGTGTTTATACGGCTATCTTAATTCTTTTTAAACGAGTTCACCTGTAAACTCATACATCTGGTAGAGGTGTTAGCCATTGCTCGGGTACTTCAAAGTACCTCAGTTTCTTAGTTACTATATTAAAAACAAATAAACCATTCATCTGAAAATGAAACGTTTTTAGCCAAAATAATTGGCGGGGAAGGAGTTAATGGATTTATAACAGACATTATTATAATTATTTTGTCTCTCGGAACAAAGCCAAAAAGGAAATTATTACAAATAATGACGATATCGCAAAAATGTATAATTTATCATAAAAAGGTATTCATATATCATAACAACGGTTGCACACAGCCTAGAAAATATATATATATTAAAAAAACATATTTTCTAATTTATTCTCTTCAAAATGAAGTTACTTAAGAGCTACTTAACTAAACAGTAAAAGAAGAAAATTTAATCTTTTCCTTACTATTTACGAGACACGAGCGAGAGACACATGTGCACCTAGAATGGAGAACTAAATTTTTACCGTTCTTATCTCTCTCTCTCTCTCTCTCTCTCTCTCTCTCTCTCTCTCTCTCTCTCTCTCTCTCTATCTCTCTCGCTCTGTTTGTCTATATGTCTGTCTTCATCTATATCGATATTCCTCTGTCTATAGATAGATAGATATGATTAAACTAAATCAGTTACGACTGCGTAGTGAGTTCGATCCTCACTGAGCACTCTATACTTTCGGCCTATGCCACATCTACGCTCAGAAAATTATTTGAGCACTTCGATGTGGTGTAATGGTTAGCAAGCTTATCTCACTAGAATAGTGAGTTCAATCCTCAATAAGTGCCCCATACTTTCGGCTTTGTGCCACATCTAAGATATGATTTAAAAATCACCATCGATAGATAGATAGATAGATAGATAGATAGTAAAAAAAGAAACAATGCTGACTGTAAACAGTAGATGTCTTTTTCATTTAAAATATGAGGCTACACTATCTTCCTACTTCCATTTTTCACCAATATTTGACTTTGCGTCATATTAAGCTAAATAAATATCTATATTATTCAAGGGCCTGCCTGATGTTTGAAATAGTTATTTTTATCAAGTGCCTGTAGTTCACATTTTGTCCATGATACTTACTAAACTTAGCTTAGTTTGAAACTAGGCCAAATGGAGAGAAACTGGAATAGGAAGATTTTATAGCGCCAATCTTCAAAGTAAGAAATCTGTCTTTCTTAAAAATCAGCATCCGAAAATCTGAATTTTCATCTGAGCCAAAGTGCAAAAGGTAATCCACTAAGTAGGTAGCCTTTAGATTTGTACATGTATTTCTCCACAATGTAAATGATCAGGGCTCTCCGCAAATTCTTTTTCTTCATATATATATATATATATATATATATATATATATATATATATATAAAAGTGAACATTGAAGTCAACACTCAGAGGCGACAAGCTATTTCATGCTAGACGTAATCATCAGGCCGCGATTGCGTCTAACATGAAACAGCCTGTCGCCTCTGAGTGTTGACTTCAATGTTCACTTTTATATTTATATTTACATACGCTCTATCTCTGATATTGAGCACTTTATCCCATATATATAGCACACCTTAAAACTATATTTCTTCATATATATATATATATATATATATATATATATATATAACTATATTTCTTTATATATATATATATATATATATATAAATCATCATTGATCATGCTCGTTTAACAGCCATCATATAAGTGTGTGTGTGTGTGTGTGTGTGTGTGTGTGTGTGTGTGTGTGTTTGTGTGTGTGTTTCAAACATTGTTCAAGGGAAAAGTGTAATTTTACATATCAATATATTTTTACCATTGTTTGGGTAAGAAAATTAGTTTTTATATACAAATATATTTTTAGCGATCGTTTGGGAAACAAAGTGAGGTTTTATATAACAATATATTTTTGGTATTGTTTTGGAAAAAGAGAAATTTTATATATGAATATATTTTAACCATTGACTGCGGGAAATTGAGGTTTTATATATCAATGTATGTTTAAACATTGTTTGTCAAAAAAAAACATTTTTAGATATCAATATGTATGACAAAGTGGAAAAAGATTTCCACTACGTATTGTCATGTCGACTTAAAAAGAGAGGAATCGTTTCCCATTGTCTCCTTCATTATGCTGTTTAACCCTGGGGTAGAAATGGGTTCATTCCTTTCCCAATTACTTTAGCGAGATCACTTCGCGCTAAAACCATTAGGAAAGGCATGAACCCATTTCGTACTAACTAGTTGTTGTGGATTCCGGGAATGGAATCCTGCACAAATAAATAAACAACGCCAGTAATTGAGATAGAAAAATAAGTGTATTAAACGTAAGAATACAGACTTGAAGTGAAGATTAGTAGTCCAGGAATGCGGGTTAGTAGAAAGTATATGTACAAGTCTCTGTAAGTGAAGCCGTAATTATCTCACTCGCTGGACTCTCGTATAACTCTCTGTGAACACCCTGTGTACTGTCTCCGTATCTCTCACCCTGACTCAACGTATCTTAACCCGCAGGTATTCTTTCTGTCAATATAAGTATACTTTGGACGAGTCCATCTTGTATAAAAGGGTCTGCCCCCACAACACTACTAAAGGGGAACTTGAATTCAGGCCATCGATTCAACATTCCGCACTGATAACCTTTACATTAATCCTTCATTAATTTTTTTAACGCCATATCCCTTCAGGACATGGGCAATCATGACTATCCACAAATTCCTTTTCTTTATTATGTGTGAATGGAAATGCATTCTTGGGAAATATAGCGTAGTGGTTTCCTGTTGCCTTCTCTACTGTTTGAAATAAAGAGTTTTCCTAATCTTAAACTGGTTGCCACCTAATGCTAGATATTCTAGACTATCCTGCTATTTAACCCATAGCTAGGGACATCATTCATTAATAAAACGAAAGATTTTAACTAATGAAAGAAAAGAAAAGAATTTTCAAGCAATACTATATACACTAATTATAATACAAAATTCTGACAACACATGCATGCCTATTGCTATATGGGTATTTAACGTGGGGACCCGAGTCTTTCCACTCGGGTCGCTGGTCTAAGCTAGTCATAGACTGTCTAAGCTGGTCAGTCATGGCCGGTCATACCACCACTACGCAACAGATGTCACGCAACAGTGGGGGCGCAAGGGAGGAAAGAAGGCCGCTGGCATGGAACAGATACTACGTCTGCAGCATACATCCTGACAGAAAAAAAAAGCCTTCTCCTCCTCTGTCAATCATTTCAGAAGAATCCGGAAGGAGAGCCCCCTGAAGGCCCATTTCCCCAGATCAGACCAAATATCAGAATTCTTTTTAATATCATCTTAGTCCACCGCGATCTTTCTGCACTCTTCACGCCTATTGACATTTTTATGACTTCAATAAAAAATTTAAAAAAGAAGGAAAAGAGATAAAAGCGGACGAACATTTTTTTACTTTTTTTTACCTGCCAAATACCGCCACTACCAGGGGCGTAGTTCATACCAAATTTTGTTTGACGATAAGCCGAGCTGTTCAGGTAATTAAGATCAACCTCAAAGGCACAAGTTGAACGTAGACGCTGGTAGACGGCATCAATCACATGGATACCACCTTCTCCGGGCAAAAACGTAAGATCCTGTGTGGTTCCGCTTAATCTCCAAAACTTAGAAGCCTCTGCCATTAAAAACGTACTCCATAAGTACAGGCTGACTGTTGTTAATTTTAGTCTGGCGAACATTTTTTTTTTCATTAATTAGTGAGCTGTTGTTCAAACTCAAGGGAATTATTTTTTAACCATAACCCAAAATCGATACTAATGTAAACAAGACTTTTGTCGAAGTTATCGTTATTTGTGTCGTTTTAGGAGTGAAGCAAAAATGCACTGTTTACGTCTCTCTTCTTAAATACGAAGTGGGTTTTTACCGTATCCGGTTTGTTGTTGTTTTGCTCAGACTTTCTTTAAAGTAACAGGTCACCTTACCTTAAGCAACATTTATTTCTCTCCTATTCTCGTCATGACTGAGTGAACACACGCACAAAGAAACGAAAAAGAGAAATAAAAAAGAGAAACCTAAACCTGGCTAGATTGAGAGTTGAATGCATAAATTTATTAATACAAGTCACACTGAATTGATATTATCTTTCTAAACAATTAATGGCTTTAATTTGAATACGACATTTTTATTACTTCAAACATTATTATAGTGGAAACTTCGTATTTGAAATAGACGTAGTTCATCTTCTTCTATGTGCCATGCCCCTTCAGCACGTTGGCGATCATGGATCTCCACAATTTCCTGTCCTTTGTAGCTCTTAGTAAATTTTGTCTTTTTTTTCTCCTAAACCCTGTTCTGTCATCCATTTGCACAAGTTCGTTAGGTAGATTATGCACTGTTTTCATCTGATCCTCTTGCCTTCAATATGTCCTGTGAGTGTTAAATTTTCCAAGCCTTCTTTTCTCAATATGTACCCTAAAAATTTCAACTGTCTCTTCCTGATGTGAAGTATAATTATCCTTTTTGTTTCCATTTTCTCTAAAACATCATCATTGCTCACATGTTCGGTTTATGGCATTTTCAATATTCCATGTGTGTGTGAATGTGTGTGTCTTTGTTTAGTGTGTATATATATATATATATATATATATATATATATATATACCTCCGAGTGAACGGGGTGATTCCTAGAGTGTCCGTCTACTAAAGTCATGAGTCGGGATGCTGTAGATAACTTCAAACAACTAAGTGACAAGCGTTTTACTTGTATTAATATATATATTGCTGAAAGACGAGAGAAAATCGCCGTGTTTATATATATTTGTTTTATTACCAAGCACTTTCGACATATCCATGTCATCATCAGGGTATTGTTTATAATAAAATGAATATTATAGTATCCATTATAGTCAGAAACAAATTGTGTTATCTGAAAATTAAATGTTTTATGAAAGGAGCGAGGGGCATGAGCGCTAAAACCGTTCTGAAAGTTAATTTTCTTACAATTGGAGTGAGGAACGCTGTGTCAGTGCGTGACAGCTGAAACCGTTTAAAAGGAGGTAACTAAGTATGGTTTGGAGAATATTTTTGAAACATGAGTAGTAAAAAGATAAACTAATATTGTAAACGTTCAATCTATCTATTATACACATTGTAAAATATTTGTGGAGTATTCATAATTAATTTTAAGGTTTGGCTTCAATTTTTTAATATAGATAGCTTCAAGAATATTTAGTTTATATTTATTCTTTTCGTGAAAAAGTATAGAGGTATTTTCAACGAGGATTTTCTGAAATGCAAATGTCGACAAGTATGATGTTGTAAATGTTTAGAAATATTAGACATATTATTCAAATGAAAACTTAACCGCCGAGACAACGTTGTTGTAGTGTGTCCAGCATAAATATTATTTTTACCATGGGAGATACAATCTCCCAGAGGACATTTAACTTTATAAACAATGTTGGTTTTCTGTAACAGAAAGTAAAAAATGTCTTTAAATTAAGTGGCGATAGAAGAATTATCGTTAAACTTTTAAAAGGCAAACATAAATATCAATGCAATATTTAAATGCAGCAATCAATTTTGAATTCCTTTGTAGCTTATTGTTGCCTGTTGCATACGGCAGCAGTATGACTCGCAAAAAGATATCACCGGCAAGAGAGGACCAGATTGCAATCAAAAGAGCCGAGGCTGCAGCGAGGAAAAAAAAGTCCAGTGCAAATGAAAACCCAGATCAAAGGGCAGCCAGGAGAGCTTCCAATGCTGAGAATATTCAAACTCAAACTCCTAAACAAGCTGAAAGCCCAATCAAGAGCCTTCAGCAGGAGCTAGGTTAAATGCCACTCAGTAAAGCAACTTTTAAGCTAGTGTATATATATATATATATATATATATATATATATATATATATATATATATTAAGACTATATTTCTTCACACACACACACACACATATATATATATATATATATATATATATATATATATATATATATATATATATATGTGTGTGTGTGTGTGTGTGTGAAGAAATATAGTCTTAAGACGTGCTATATCTATGGGATAAAATGCTCAATATCAGAGATAGAGCGTGTGTAAATATAAAAGTGAACATAGAAGTCAACACTTAGAGGCGACAGTCTGTTTCATGCTAGATGCAATCGTCAGACCCGACGATTACATCTAGCATGAAACAGACTGTCTCCTCTAAGTGTTGACTTCTATGTTCACTTTTATATTTATATATATATATATTGCTTTTAATATATATATATATATATATATATATTGCTTTTAATATATATATATATATCTATATCTATATCTATATATATATATATATATATATATATATATATATATATATATATATATATTTCTTTTAATTCTTAATAAATCATTCACTCGCCAGTAATTTACAATCGCCTGGTGAGATGCATTGATATGCATTGAAACACGACTGCAATTGTGTAGTGATTTTTTACATCTTTTCGCTGCAATATCCTAAAATAAATTATGTGCGCGCGCTTGTGTGTGTGTGTGTGTGTGTGTGTGTGTGTGTGTGTGTGTGTGTGTGTGTGTGTGTGTGTGTGTGTGTGTGTGTGAATAACTACATGTCAGGCTACGACCTTAAGGATCCATGTTTGGATATACAAATATATTTAAAGTGAATAATGCAAACCTTTGCTAAACAACAATGGGGGTATAAATAAAATATTAAATTTCAAATGTCAATAACAAAAACAGGAAAACAAATTAAAAATCGAGAATTCGAATGATACAAAGAAAGAAACAAAAAATGGAAGAAAAGAAAGAAGAAAGAAAATTAAAGGGAACGGAAGAAACAAAGAGAAAGAAAGAAGAAAATTAAATGAAATTTAAGAAAAAGGCTAAAGAAAAAGAAAGGCTGAATGCAAGAAAATGACAAAAGATGAATGAAAAAAAGAAATGAATAAAGTACTGAACGATATAAGAAAATAATAAATGCGAACGAAGAAAATTGGGTCAGAAGAAAAATATGTGCAAAGAAGAAAGAATATAAATGCCAGCCTAGACTATTTTTATTATTCAATTCGCCAACAAAGCAACCAGTTCCAGTAATCGCTTGACTGCTTCAAAAAAGTAGACGAAAAAGAAAAAAAAACATGGAAAACAGAAGACGTATGGTTAATATATTGAATATGCTCTTACCGCAGTTGTTTTTCCCCCGTTTTATAGACAAGATTGGGTCCATCAATAAATCCGATATTTGTCTGTAGAAGTTCCTTCTCGGATCAAAACGCGTCTCTAAGAAAGTTTTTTGACATCTTGTAATTCATTTGCCCACTATTATTCTGCTACATACGTTTTCTATATTATATTATATATATATATATATATATATATATATATATATATATATATATATATATATATAATAGAAAACGTATATATATATATATATATATATATATATATATATATATATATATATATATATATGAAATATGTCGTGCAGTTTAATTTATATTACAATGAATCATTCATGCAAAAAGTTAATTCATTAATTTACTTTTTGTATGAATGATTCATTGCAATTTATATGGGTGTGTGTGTGTGTGTGTTAGATAATATCAATTAAACGAAACCAATATGTATGCATTTCGTTTTATTGCAAAAAACATGAAAAATAAAAATTTCTTCAATGTTTAAAAACAACACGGCGATCTAAGATCCAATTAAGTAAACTATATGACGATAATGATTTTCATAATTCGATATAAATATATCTCTCTCGCTCCACACAAACGCACACACACAGACACACACACACGCCACATATATATATATATATATATATATATATATATATATATATATATATATATATATATATGAAAGAATATATACACTTTTTATATCAGAAAATATTAAATGACAAATTCTGCTTCGTCCTATTGAAGGACATTATCGCACTAAAGTAATTAGTAATATATTCATATTACACACACACACACACACACGTATATATATATATATATATATATATATATATATATATATATATATATATATATATATATATATATATATATATTTAATAAAGTGCTACAAAAAAAATTTAAATCTAATTTTGAAAAGTTGTATAAATCGGAAAAGTGAAGCATAAAAATACAAATAAAAATTCTCCACACATTCATTTTGTTTCTTTTCCTCCTTTTCCATACACATATTAAACTTGTTGCTTAAGTACCACCCAGCAACTTTCTGGTTGTACGTAACGCCACAGAGAACTGTGGACTGGTGCATTTCCTCTTCTTTCTTCGAATTCGTGGCTTCAATTCATTTATAAGATAATGCAGAAATATAAACATAGTCAGATCGTTATAATAAGTCAGGAAGTTCAGAGTTCCAAGATGCCTTGGCGTTGAATAATATAGTAAGCGAACTCGTTTACTAGGCAGTTCGATACTTGTGGCTTTGTGCTAAGCTAAGCTAAGCTTTAAAAATGACAATAATTATGAGTTCTGAAATCCCCTAGTAACAATAAATGCACATGATAGGGATAGAAAACCACTTAGTTCCGTGGATCAGATAAATCGAATATGTCCGATCGAGATTCACTGGAAATATAATTTGAACATGAAACTTATTCTTTTAAAATAATTCTTTTTTTTTATTAAATATATGTATGTTAATCCTGTAAACTCCCCCGTAGGATATAGGGCCACAACATCATTACATTAGGTGTTGCTGTTTTGTTTTCCGTGGCAAGTACGTTTTTCTACGGTGTGCAGCTGCTAGCCCCACACAGAAAATGTTGTGAATTCAAAGTTGGACTGGTTACCAAAGCTAGCGAGTCCCGTCTGCTCTGCAAATAGTTCCTAGCTAGCAGAGGGGTGGGGGATTAAAATGATTCATACCTATTAAGTCAGTCTAATTTAAACTTAATAATAGTAATTAATAATCACTAACCTTGTTCGGTTCTATCAAGATTTCCCTTAAATTATGATAAGAGGATTTTTCTGAATCTATCCAAGGTATGTTTTAAAACTGATCGAAGATGTTTTTTGTCACTCCACCGCTCGAGGTTTTATTTCTTTTTGTGGAAAACATTTTTAATGCTCTTCCCCATATTTTCAATTGAATGATTAATTTGCTTTTTTATGGCTTATCAACCTTTTGCGGGTTATTTAAAGCCAGAAAATCTTTTGAGATTGTAATAATTTAATTAAAGGAAGTAAGATACTAATTATTTTTACTGATACAAGTTCTATTAGCATAGGGAGAAAAGGTGAACTCATACCTTCCCCAAAGGTATTTGCGTGTAAGTGAATATATAACAAAACCAACTAAAATTGGAATTGGAGAGCCGAGTTCCAATTCCGAGCCGTTATTCATTATATCACACGGACATCCAAACTTAGAGCACCTGGTATTTCCAAACGCACACCCATCTAGGTACTGACGTTGCTTAACTTCGGTGATCATAAGGGAACCGGTGTTTCAACGCGATATGACCGTACGCCCATATTTTCAAAGCAAACACGAAGCAAAACACAGACTAACCTGCCATATGCCCCCAGTTCCTAATGTGTAGTTCCTTCCATCATCGCTTCTCAAATGGGCCAGTTTTTGGAGAAGTCCATTGTCGAAATCAACTAGGCAGTGCTCATGGATCTTACCAATGACTGCGTCCACCACATATGAGCCTCCTGCCCCTGGATCTAGTGTGAGGTCTATTCTTTCATCGGCAAGATTGGGCTTCGACTGCACCAGCAAGAGAACGATGACGAAAAAAGTGACGTTCATTTTGTTCAGCCACTTTTGAATCGAATAACATTTGATCGCCATTTTGTTGTTAGAAAGATTATTGTCCTTAACGAGTTTTCGGGGTTTAATTGGTTTTTGTGTTTTGAATAGTTACTTAAGTCTTTCTCTGTTCTCTTGCTATGGCAGGACAGCTTGTTTGAGTTTGGTTCTTGTTGCAGCTCTGGCGCATGCAGAGATGCTTGGGTTTATATAGGCCGAGAGTTCGCCAATGTGGGAAAGAATGAAAGAGTAAATGGCGGCGACGAAAACGAAACAAAAGATAAAAAATGGGAAAGACACACAACCGATAAGACGAACTGGACGGACAGGCGGTTGAGGTATGTAAAGTAGGAGGAGGCATATTAATTTCATTTACTGGCGAGTACGGAGAAAAATGAAATGGCTTAGATTATATATATATATATATATATATATATATATATATATATATATATATATATATATATATCTGTGTGTGTGTGTGTGTATAATCCATTCTTCAATGAAACTTGCATGCATACACACACACACAGACACACACACACACACACACACACACACACACACATATATATATATATATATATATATATATATATATATATATATATATATATATACAGTAGAATCCATGACAACCGAACTAAGAAGGCCTTCCGGATATAAGGAATTGGTTACAAAGTCCGGATATGAGGGGTTATATTTAGATTAAAATAAAAGAACTGAAATCAGGTTTAACATTTATTTTCAATGTGTTATAGTAAACAAAATAAATATAACGGAATTGATTTTAAAGAAAAAGAAATAAATTATGTGATGTTAATGAAAATTCATTAAATTAAGTATGCCACGTATGCAAAACAAATGACGAGGATTTTTTTATCGCTGTTGCATGATGGTTATTTCTCTTCTAATGTCATTATCAACTTTTTCTGCATTTCGTTTTGATTTTGTTCTTGAAATTTTTTATAAGAAAGACACTTTTTAACTCTGCGTGCGTCATTGCAATCGTCACAGCTGAATGCTGGCTTTCTCTCCATAAAACTGAAAACCTATTCAATAGCTTTTATTAATTTCAGTCCCGGTTCCATCACAATCATATTTTTTATTACCTTGTTCATTGTGACAGTGTGAACGCCGGAGAATAGTTTCTTTGGAAGATTTTATATCATACAATATTGACTTTCCTATGTTGAACTCAGCCATTAGTTACAATGTACATTCACAAGCGTCTAGTCTGTTTAAAAATTCCACTTTTTGCGATAACTCCAAAGTTGTTCTATTTCTCTTCTTCCCATCATCTTTTGCGCCAATACAAGCCATCAGGGTGAAATAAGCATAAGCAATTTTCGAAAGTAAATTTCCTGAAAAACAGAAATTTCAAATCAGTTACATATCACCCACATACTTCAAATATACACATCAAAATCATGTCCGGACATGCGGGACTCCGGGTATGAGGGATTCCGGATATGAGGCACTCCGGATATGAGGGATTCCGGATATGAGGGATTCTACTATATATATATATATATATATATATATATATATATATATATATATATATATATATAATTGACAGACAAGGCACTGCTGTTAAGCTTTTTATTAAATTTTTCTGGCATTTGTACAAGTATTTTTTTTTCTGGACATAGGGAATGTATAAACTGGCTAAATCAGTCCGAGCGCTTTTGTTTAATCTATAAGCCATTATCCAGAATAATTGTAGCTGAACATATATATATATGTATATATATATATATATATATATATATATATATATATATATATATATATATATATATATATAGGTATGGGAATGTTGCTGTTTTTTTTTAATTTCCGAACACGACCAGCACGTTGTGGACGTGTTCATGGTTGATATTATTGAGAGTTAGCTTCATTTTTATTATTAATACTTCCATTATTTTTTAACCGTTTTTGCCAGTGGATGAAGTTATTATGGGTCATATTTTCCATAAGTATGTTGCGGACAGAGGTTGTTAGGTTTCCATTTGTGTTTAAATGGGTCCTAACGTAGTTACGATCCGAGAGATGTAAAGTGTGTTTTCTTGATAACCATTCATTGACGTCGTAACCAGTGTTACTTTCGGTTGAAATTCATTAAAGCATTGCATTAAAACATTTTTCAGGAAAATAGGTTTCTCAAGTCCAGTAGCTGTTATCGTTCGTTCCAGTGTTAACGGGAGTTTCTTTCCTAATCTTTTAATTGAGGTAATGTGGAATGTCAGTGTTGTGGATTCCGGGATGAAATCCGATATCAAATAATAACAAACGCCAAGAATGAATATAGAGAAATAAATGTATTAACGTAATAATACAAACTGGTAATACAGGTTAGTAGTTCCAGGAATGCGGGTTAGTAGGAAAATATATATATAGTCTTTGGTATCGACGTATCGCTGTATGACTTCTTACTGAGTCTACGTACTTCGTTACTGTCACTCTAGCACCGTCTCTGTGTGTGACTCTTCTACCGACCGACTCTACACTACTACTACTGTTACTTGACTGCTTGACTGAGCGGGTATTCACTGGTAGTATTATATGTATACCTTGGGTAAGTCCATTTGTGTAAAAAGTGGAGGACCCCTCAACAGTCAGCATATTCATTATTTCATTATAATTGTGGAATTATATCTGTCGACGTTGAGTTTGATTGTTTGTTTGTTATTTTTTGTTTTGTGTTTTGACAGAAACTTCCTTCCTGACCTTTTATTTGAAGTAGCGTGGTACGTCAACATCTTGCTTATGTCATTATTTTCCTTTCGTGTTGTAGGCGCGATCCATTTTAGTTTTTGCTGTTATTGAAAGCCCACAGGTGATGTGGCTTTTGTTGTTTGATACAGTTCTTTGTTTGTGGTTCTGTAGATTCGAAGAAGGATGGTCCTCTCTAAAACCTAAGCTAATTTTAAGCTAACCGTTGATCCGAGAAAGTGGTTGTTTCCGGCTGACAGTTGAGATGCGTGTTTGCAAGTTTATTCTTGCAAAAATAATGGATAGGGGTGATAAAGTGTACGTCAGCGCGCGCGCGTGTGTGTAGGTCTGTGTCGAGTAATAAGCGCCTTAAATTTGACCATGTGACACAAAGCGGGAACGCAGAAATGCGTTATTTGAACAAGTAAATACACGGTGCGTGAATCCATGAGAAAATAGAACAATATATGCTTTTGATTTTTCATGCGGCTGGATGCAAATGTACACATGAAATCACGTAGATTAAGAAGAGAGGTGTGAAACAGACGGCAACTAAATGGCAAAATGCCAAACAAAAATCGAGCCGACATATATATCCTTACTACCATTTCAAAGTACTTAGTGGTACAGATAAATAATAATAATAATAATAATAATAATAATAATCAGTCTTTATCAGCAGGTGGTATCAAAGATGATATCTGCGTAAAAAATGCTTTTATAATGAGAGAAACAGTAATTTATATTTGAAGCACAGGCCATCAGAGTGAATGCAATCAAGGCCTACATAAATAAGTCACAAAAAGAAAGCAAATGCAGGATATGTGGACAACTACACGAGCGCTGAATTTCCCAAGGCGTTACAGAAAGAGTATAAGCAACAACATGACTGGATTGATAAGATAATCCAATGGAAAATATGCTGTAAATTTGCTTTCAATATGAAAGAGAGATGGTATGAATATTAACCAGAAGCAGTGGTAGAAAATGACAGTCACAAATTATTGTGTGATTTCTTGGTCCAAATAGATCACATCATTGAAACACGAAGACCCGACCTTATTGTTATAGATAAGGGAACTAGTAAAATCCAGATTATAAACTTTGCTGTTCCATATGATACAACAGTGGGCTCCAAAGAAACTGAAAAGTGTTCACAGTTAGTAAACTATTAGCGTAACTACTCTAGAAAAATACCAGGATATGGCTCGGAAGCTATGAAACAGGAATTAGAACTAATTCTTGTAGTAATGGGTGCGCTTGGAAAACCACTTAGAAAGCGGAAAAAACGCTTAGAATCGAAACCAAGATTCTAGACCTCCAGAATGTTGCTATCATTTTCTCTGCGAGGTTTCTACGAAAAGTTCTTGATTTGTGAGGAGTCTTGAATTTAACACCACTTGACAGTTGAATTATTGTAGGTGTCGCCTCTATCTCCGAGGTAGCAATTGCTCTACGTCTTAATTGGGAAATAGTAGCGAGGGTATGCTTGGAATATATGCGACTTCCCGAAAGACATAAACGACTTATGGAAAACTTTAAGCGCGCAATATTTGACTCAAGAACGGGAGCGCTGTAATAGTAACCATAGTAGGCCTCCAGAAAAATACTATCATTTACTCTGCGAGGCGAGGATTCTCCTGAAGGTTCTTGTGTGGAATCTTGTTGACACCATACCTCAAGAAGAGAATTTCCATTGACTATGTCAATATTTGATTCAAGAACGGGAGCGCTGTAATAGTAACCATAGTAGGCCTCCAGAAAAATACTATCATTTACTCTGCGAGGCGAGGATTCTCCTGAAGGTTCTTGTGTGGAATCTTGTTGACACCATACCTCAAGAAGAGAATTTCCATTGACTATGTCAATATTTGATTCAAGAACGGGAGCGCTGTAATAGTAACCATAGTAGGCCTCCAGAAAAATACTATCATTTACTCTGCGAGGCGAAGATTCTCCTGAAGGTTCTTGTGTGGAATCTTGTTGACACCATACCTCAAGAAGAGAATTTCCATTGACTATGTCAATATTTGATTCAAGAACGGGAGCGCTGTAATAGTAACCATAGTAGGCCTCCAGAAAAATACTATCATTTACTCTGCGAGGCGAAGATTCTCCTGAAGGTTCTTGTGTGGAATCTTGTTGACACCATACCTCAAGAAGAGAATTTCCATTGACTATGTCAATATTTGATTCAAGAACGGGAGCGCTGTAATAGTAACCATAGTAGGCCTCCAGAAAAATACTATCATTTACTCTGCGAGGCGAGGATTCTCCTGAAGGTTCTTGTGTGGAATCTTGTTGACACCATACCTCAAGAAGAGAATTTCCATTGACTATGTCAATATTTGATTCAAGAACGGGAGCGCTGTAATAGTAACCAGAGTAGGCCTCCAGAAAAATACTATCATTTACTCTGCGAGGCGAGGATTCTCCTGAAGGTTCTTGTGTGGAATCTTGTTGACACCATACCTCAAGAAGAGAATTTCCATTGACTATGTCAATGTGCGACACCACCATAATCATGATAAATGACCTGAAGTTGCAGCAGGCATGGCTTCTGATCTTAATTGATTGGACGTGTCAACATATATATGTTCTTTCATAAAGAATTAATATAGCCTACAGTAAATATATCATCCAGTACCATAGATTTGTTTGTCAGTTGCTTGACCTTCACTTGTGTGGCATATACTTTTCTGGCTGACGCACTGTTCATTAACGGAAATAGTGGGGGAGGATTATGGTTTGGTTTGTTTTGTTTTACGGCATATCAACCTCAATGGGTAATTTTATGCCGACAACTTTTTTTTCCTGGTAATATTTTTGTTTTGTCAAAAATCTATTTATGTTAATATCTTTTTTCTCAAAAATGTATAGCTGGTAATATTATTTTTTCAAAAACGCACAGCTGGCAACATTATTTTTTCAAAAACGTATTATCAGAGGCCTTGCTGTTGGACGTAGTTTATCGTCTTACTGTCGTGGTGTCCATAACTCTGCTCTTGTTGATCGACGACCACGAAACACCGTGGAATACGGTATAAGCTGTAGAATTGACCGATGGCTTGATCGGCATTAATATTGAATTTGGACGTGATTTGATGCAATATCACTATTTGTTGAGTGGTTAAAATCGTTAAAAGTCTTCAGCCGTAACGCTTTTGCACCACCCTCAATTTGCTGTGTCTGTCTTACTCTTCCCGCTTAAAAAAGTCAGTCCTCTCGACACTCGGCCATAATCCTCCCCGCGTCCTGGGTATGACAATAAACTACATCCGCGTCCTGGGTATAACGATAAGCCATCGATCAAGCCGATCAAGCCATCGGTCAATTCTACAGCTTATACCGTATTCCACGGTGTTTCGTAGTCGTCGATCAACAAGAGCAGAGTTATGGACACCACGACAGTGGTTAATGAGCTTCACAAATGACATCGTCATTGAAATACACTGCCTAGTCAAACGAGTCGCGTTTCCAACTCTTTCAGGTAGACAACAAAGGAAACTAAATGAGGCTATTGATGTAGCTTATCAGCGGGGTGTTGTGCAATCCGTCGATGGATCTGTAATGGGTAACCTTCACCAGGGGCTGACGCAATGTGCATCTCTGTTCATGAGCAGAAATAGCGGAGAGCACCATGGCCGGACGTCGAGAGGGTTGCTGTTTTTAAGCGCGAAAAGTAAGGTAGGCATAGCAACTTGAGAGTCACATCTAGACATTAGGGACGCTTTCAATCTGAGACCGCCTGAGCAAACTGGTTTACCCGAACTGAAGGTATTTGGATCTGAGCCTCACCTGCAAGGTATAATGCTACTTTTATTAAAAGTCGTCACCATATCACACGATGTATATGCCTGGAATACGCTTATCAGACAGGGTGTCATGATGGGTACAATGGTCTTCGTTTATTTGTAACCCACAGTCAGTTTGTTGACGTTATTCTCTTTAATAATAATAATAATAATAATAATAATAATAATAATAATAATAATAATAATAATAATGGGAATATAGGTAACAGTTGTCCATCTTGTATCAGGTTTCACGGTGTTACCACCCACTGAATATAAACATTGGCGTGATAGAGTGAGCCAATAGAAGCACTGGAAAATCTGAAACCTTTACGGGAAGGGAGCTGTAAGAAACTGGTATGAACATCACCCAGACCCACTTACCGCGGTAGGACCTGTAACAATTTTATGGGACTGTACAATACACACAGACAGAACAATCAAAGCTAATCGCCCAGTCATCGCGATCAAAGAATGTGCTTTCTTATTGACATAGCAGTTCCTGCATATTGTAATATAACTTTAAAGATCTTCAAAAAAAAACTATGAAAATACTAGGATCTTGAAGTGGAAATCTCAAGGACACATAAGACATCAATAATTCCAGTTGTAGTTGGAGCCCTCGGCTTGACTGGAAAAGGTTCCGATAGACTCATTGAAAGGGTCCCTGTTAGCCCATGACTTAAAGAAATACAAAAAATTGTACTCGTAACTATAGCTTACACACTAAGAAGGGCTTTATTTATGTAAAATGTGTATGATCTTAGGCTATTTTTTACGAAAATGATCAGTGAAAAATGTTATGAACCATTTCTGACCTTAGGTCTATGGTTAGGACTTGGAAGGAAATGTGTATACAACAAAAATCGAAGGAAATAATAATAATGGCAATATAGATAAAACATAGTTTTTAAATAATGTTTCAGCATCTATTTTGACGTTTCATTAAATTGAGCAGACTATTATAATGGTATTTGTAGTTGTAATATTAGCCGTTTCCCTACAATGAAATATTTGGCATTTATTGACCAAACAGCCAGTACTGTTTTCGGTTAAAATTTATAAAATATTTCTCTTAAGACAATTTTTCAGGTTTCTCAAGTCCAGTAGATGTTATCGCTCTTTCCAGTATTAATGGGAGTTTCCTTTCCTAAACTTTTATTTGAAGTAATATGGAAAGTCAACATCTTGATTATATCATTATAATAGTGGAAATATATCTGTCGACATTGTGTTTGTTTCTTTTTTTTTTTTTTTTGTTTGTTTTTTGTTTTTTCTGGGTTTCTTTTTTTGTTTTGTTTTTTTCCTTTTTTTATTTCGCCCGATTTTATATGCAGCGGTATAAACTCTTTCTGAAGAAATTGTTTTCTCTGCTTTTTGGGGGGATATTTACTTAGTGTTATGACCACCATGTTCAATGTATGTAATTGTTCATATATAAAGATTTGTGAATTTAAGTGTGACAAAGACAGAGTTTGTGCAGCTGTGTTGGTTTATGAAAATATTATGAACGTTTCCTTCAGGATTATTCATAAAAAATCAAATAGCAAAGTGTGTCTTACATCAAATATAAATCGAGTGGGTGTCCGAGCGCTCTCACATTTCACTGACAAAAAGAAGATTAGGAGTTATAAGTTAAAAAGATAAAAGAGAAGGAAGATGTGTGAGAGCAATTAATGTTTGTCAGGGTCGAAAATGAAATCTAGGCCTACGTATGAAGGTGTTCAATCATTCAATCTGAGGCTCTAAAAATGTGTTTCTTCCTGTAGGAAATGTGCTATATTTCACAGTGGATAACGCACATTTTTAAAAGCAAAAAAATTATATTACATATATTTCACAGTGGATGACGAGCATTTCATATATTTCACAGAGGGTAACGCGCATTTTTAAAAGCAAAGATTATATTTCACATAATTTGGCGCAAGGCTTCAAATGCTTCTTTTGACGATCGATTTGCACCACTACCAAATGGTATCGCGAGACTTGCTTGCTGATTTTCACTCTGTCCCAAATACTACTGATTTATACCGGCTTCGTACGCTAGAAGATCAAATGAAGTAAAACAGGAATAGGAACATCTTGACGTGCACACCTTCCAAGTGAGGACGGCCTTTCCGGATTGAAAATCAGCATTTTGTGCGTGGGTGAGTAGATCCCCAAAGAGGCTTGAAAGCGATTATTGAACAGAGTTAAAAGTAAGAAGAACTACTTTTATGATATAGAATCGCAGAAAAAAGTAAGAGAAAGCTTGATTACGTTTAATAATCACTAGAATTAAATTCTAGGAAAAGAACATATTAAGAAAGTTTCGATGATTCTGATAGATCCTAAGATGGTTTGTGATAAATCTTCAGATGATTTTGATAGACCTTAAGATGGTTTGTAATAGATCTTAAGATTATTTTGATAGATCTTAATATGGTTTGGGATAGATCTTAAGATGATTTTGATAGATATTAACATGAATTTAATAGATGAATTTTGATAGATCTTAAGATGAGCTTGGGAAGGCACGGTAGAGTAATGGATATCGGCTCGGATTGAGGAATCGGAGTTCGAATTCCAGTCGAATCCATTACATTCACTTACGTGCTAATCCCTTCTGGAAAGGTATGAATCCTCTTATTCTCCTCCCACCTATGGGTAAATATCAGGACAGACTGGGTTCTGTAGCAACCCTTCTAAGAGAAGGAAAAACTCTGAATTCAAAACCAGCCTGGAGAGGGTTGTTCTATCTTGCCCGAGAAACACCACTTCTGCTGCGGCTGCAGTACACATGGTGCCTCTACGACCCTATGGATGACGGAACAAAAAAAAAGATGATTTTGGATAGATCTTAAGATAATTTTGAATGATATTAAAACGGTTCTTGATAGATCTTAAGATGATTTTGATAGATTCTAAGATGATTTTGATAGATCTTAAAGAAATCGAATCTTAATATAACTTGATAACTTAGTATAACTAAGTACAACCCTATACCCACCCGCCACAATCGCTGCTGGGCGAAAAAGACGATGACAATAAATCTAAGTAAAAAATCAAGACGTACAAGAATCAGGGTTTCAATGTAG
>OZ038490.1:79103866-79116366 GCA_964036315.1 Acanthosepion esculentum | reverse complement strand
GTGTTTTCATATCTTCTTTTCTAACGCGTCCTACTTTCGAAACGAAAAAAAATTGTCATCAAGTATATAAAGAAATTTTATAAGTAAAATGTGAACAAAGGCCTATTGAAGATGGATATACAGAACAATGGTGAAATAAATAATCATTTCTAAATATAAATTATGTATTCTAAAATAAATGGAAATATAAGGGCCTTTAATGAAAAGAGATGGCATATATATATATATATATATATATATATATATATATATATATATATATATATATATATATATATATAACTATACTCGTGTCGAAAAACCTTCGAATTCTTGATTTAACAATAGCCAAATCAATCTCGAAGGGAAAAAAAGGTTTTAAAAAAGAAAGAGCCAGGAACATGAAAGTCTGTCGAAAATAATCGCACAGATACAGGTTCAAGGCCCAAAGAAAAAACCCCGATACGAGTAAACAACTAACTAAAGAGCTCGATACAAACGTACAGCAAACCTAGATCGGTAGATCGTCAGGGCCAGCTGACCCTGACGATCTGCCTAAGTGAAACCTTGGTAGGTTTGTCTGGTTCATTAGGTTTGACTATATATATATATATATATATATATATATATATATATATACTATTTACATTATTCGGACTATTGTCCTCATCTTTGACACCGTATTTATTACAACGTTTCGGCCGTTGTACGCTCCGACCTACTTCAGGTGGTTATATATACATAAGTGTTATGGGTTCTTACCCATAACTACAGAATGAACTCTTCCTAACATTATGTATACTACGCCTCTTAAGAAAGAGGGACGAATCGTGTTGAGCCGATAGTAGTTCACTCCAAACCAGACTGACAGTCATACTAACACCTTCCACATCTTGTATTATTATTCCATGTAATATATCTTCGTTATTTCTACTCTTGTGTTCGTGTTGTTCTTCCTTGGTCCTAACCTGGACCATAACAATAAGTGAGGTCTTCTCAACAACCACTTCACTAACAGTGTGAGGTTGATTCTCACTGAGTGTCTGTTTAATAATCCCTTGTCTCATGCAAATGTACGCTTCGCCAGTAAACAGCACACACAAAGAGATGGGGTTTTAAGTTCTACGATCAATTATTTTCTTCATTTCTCATATTTTGCGGACTGATGTTTTGTCTTAACGTCTCGTCATCCCTCGGGTCTATGTCTTATCCGGTGATATTTAAATTTGTCGACTTTGTTGTGCACCGTAGCTTCAGTAAAATTTTAACGTTTTTGCAGTATCAGATGTGATAAATTTTCTAAAATAGCTTACAACTAAAAAAAAAAACAAAGAAAAAGAAAACTTGTATAAAAAAAAATATACATTGTCGGGTCCTTTAATTGACAATTCCTCATCTCAAAATAATGGATACCTGAAGATGGCCAGAGGGTACTTGGCTGAAACTTCATATCTATAATAACATCTATAACGATCAAGATCAGAATAATAATTCGAATAAATCAAAGTATGTTGTCAATTCCTCATCTCAAAATAATGGACACCTGATGATGGCCAGTGTGTACTTGGCTGAAACTTCATATCTATAATAACATCTATAACAATCAAGATCAGAATAATAATTCGAATAAATCAAAGTATGTTGTCAATTCCTCATCTCAAAATAATGGACACCTGATGATGGCCAGTGTGTACTTGGCTGAAACTTCATATCTATAATAGTATCTATAACAATCAAGATCAGAATAATAATTCGAATAAATCAAAGTATGTTGTCAATTCCTCATCTCAAAATAATGGACACCTGATGATGGCCAGTGTGTACTTGGCTGAAACTTCATATCTATAATAGTATCTATAACGATCAAGATCAGAATAATAATTCGAATAAATCAAAGTATGTTGTCAATTCCTCATCTCAAAATAATGGACACCTGATGATGGCCAGTGTGTACTTGGCTGAAACTTCATATCTATAATAGTATCTATAACAATCAAGATCAGAATAATAATTCGAATAAATCAAAGTATGTTGTCAATTCCTCATCTCAAAATAATGGACACCTGATGATGGCCAGTGTGTACTTGGCTGAAACTTCATATCTATAATAGTATCTATAACAATCAAGATCAGAATAATAATTCGAATAAATCAAAGTATGTTGTCAATTCCTCATCTCAAAATAATGGACACCTGATGATGGCCAGTGTGTACTTGGCTGAAACTTCATATCTATAATAGTATCTATAACGATCAAGATCAGAATAATAATTCGAATAAATCAAAGTATGTTGTCAATTCCTCATCTCAAAATAATGGACACCTGATGATGGCCAGTGTGTACTTGGCTGAAACTTCATATCTATAATAGTATCTATAACAATCAAGATCAGAATAATAATTCGAATAAATCAAAGTATGTTGTCAATTCCTCATCTCAAAATAATGGACACCTGATGATGGCCAGTGTGTACTTGGCTGAAACTTCATATCTATAATAGTATCTATAACGATCAAGATCAGAATAATAATTCGAATAAATCAAAGTATGTTGTCAATTCCTCATCTCAAAATAATGGACACCTGATGATGGCCAGAGTGTACTTGGCTGAAACTTCATATCTATAATAACATCTATAACAATCAAGATCAGAATAATAATTCGAATAAATCAAAGTATGTTGTCAATTCCTCATCTCAAAATAATGGACACCTGATGATGGCCAGTGTGTACTTGGCTGAAACTTCATATCTATAATAGTATCTATAACAATCAAGATCAGAATAATAATTCGAATAAATCAAAGTATGTTGTCAATTCCTCATCTCAAAATAATGGACACCTGATGATGGCCAGTGTGTACTTGGCTGAAACTTCATATCTATAATAGTATCTATAACGATCAAGATCAGAATAATAATTCGAATAAATCAAAGTATGTTGTCAATTCCTCATCTCAAAATAATGGACACCTGATGATGGCTAGAGTGTACTTGGCTGAAACTTCGTATCTATAATAACATCTATAACAATCAAGATCAGAATAATAATTCGAATAAATTAAAGTATGTTGTCAATTCCTCATCTCAAAATAATGGATACCTGACGATAGCCAGAGGGTACTTGGTCGAAACGTCACATTTGTAATAACATCTATAATAATCAAAGATGAAAACTATAGCTGAAATAAATCGAATAAATCAATGCATATTGACAATTCCTCATCTCAAAAATCAGAAGAAAATTATCAAAAGCTATATGAACCCGTCCTCCTAACCAAAAGTGGAATCCATCTGACATTAGGTTTAAAGGTGCCAGAAAAATACTACAGAATTCTTTAGGGCGGTGATATCACGGATATGAGCGTTATTTAGTCATTGGCTGCTGTCATTTCGTGATCAAGAGATACTATCTCTGGATCAGGTAGTGAAGCGGTATACTCTAGTTTCGCTGGTGCCTTTATATGGACAATGATATCACAATAGTTAACACGAAGATAAGGGACACCTGAAGATGACTAGCGGGCACTTTTCCGAAACGTCGTGTCTATAATAACAACTACAACGATCAAAAATCAGAATAATAGTTCGAATAAGTCAAAGTATATTGATAATTCTTCATCTCAAAATAATGGACACCTGAGGATGGCCAGAGCGTACTTGGCAGAAACGTCGTGTCTATAATAACAACTATAACGATTAAAGATTGGAATACTAGTTTGAATAAGTCAAAGTATAATTCCTCACCTCAAAATAATGAACACCTGAAGATCTATAATCTTGTTTTAATTTCCTAGATGAGGAGTTAAGATTATTTAAACTATTTATATTCGTACTGTTGTCCTCATCTTTCTTATTTTTATCACGACGTTTCGGTCGTTTTGTCCTCTGTCTTTCCTCGGGTGTATCACCTACATGGAATTCCGAAATGAATTTAATTTAATGAAATTAATCTACGGGCGTAGACTCTTGTCGTTCCACTGCTATCGTCTTGATTTTATTATTTAATAATGTTTAGTTATTGGTCGCCCGTTTTCACTGAGTGCAAATGGCCGACCCAGCGATTAAACTCACTAATACTATATCAGCATTCACAAACCAACGCTTTTACCCACTAGGTCACTGGAGTAAACTTAGACCCTTAAACTTAACCTTGGCTGCTGAATAGGCTGCAACAGCTGCTGCTGCTGCTATTATGTTTTGACAGCTGCTATTGCCCCTGTTTTATTTGCTGCTGATGTTGAAGACTTGTTGCCATTTGTCTTTCTTTATCAACGGCTTTCATATTGTATTTATTTCTATGCTAGGCCCACTAAGGAGATCTTCATAGCCTAGTATATGCACTGATTCTTTCAGACGTCTACTTTGAGAAATCAGTATCTCCGGAAAAATTGGAAATTAAATTAATGACGCCAAGAAGACAATGTGTTAAAATGTGAATAAAACTGAAAAATAACACTAATACCATACAATCAAAACCTCCACAGAAGGAATGCCCTGGTCTCAAAAAACACTTTGAAACACATTTCAACCCTGACCACATCAGACTTAAGATATCCGCAGAAATAAAAATAAAAATCCGTCTTCGAACATAAACAATAACGAACCTACTGATGAGGAAATTCAGAAAACTATTAAAAAAGTTAGTAAAAATTAATAAAACATCACTCGACATCAAGGCTGAACTTTTAAAAATAACTTTCACTTTTCGCCCCGAATTCAATAACAAGTTACTCTATTTTATAAAAGTCTTGAAAGTGGGGTTTACCACGCGTCTATGTATTATGAAAACAAAAAGGTAGCCTTCAAGATATTCACATGTACAGAGGTATCAAGATGAAAGCATTTATGAACATCACATTATCTAGGATCTCGTCGTTTTTTTTAAAGTAAACTTCTAACCATTGAGTCTGGTTTTCGTTCTGGAAAGGAATGCATATATGTCATCAAACAACTCCAAGAAATTGTTTACCTCTCTAATAGGAAACTATATACCTGCTTTACCAACCTCACAGCAGCACATGACCACATCAATAGAGAATTCCTCTTCTCACCCAATGGAAACTGCTTTCTAAACTCCGAATCTACTGAATGCATCGATATAATAGAGAAACTGTATCGATCTACAGACTCTTACATGTCTGGCGAGGACCATATGGAAACATTTCAAACCTCAGCAGGTGTATGACAAAGAGGAAATAAGAGCCCCCAGTCTATTCAATCTTTTCCTAGATTATGCCCTGGGCATTTACAAACACAGATATGATCAGATGAATACTGACCATTTAAGCATTCCAAACTAGTCTACCAGTCGTAAACAACGATCACGCTTCCCCGCCCAAGGTCAATGTACTGATAATTAGGGGGTCTATGCTGATGACATAGGTATTCATAGTTAGGATAACAATTCATAGTTGAACAAAAAAAATCAACATATATATATATATATATATATATATATATATATATAGAGAGAGAGAGAGAGAGAGAGAGAGATATTGAGAGAGAGAGGTGGGTAAATCAAATAACTAGATATTAGCAATAGTATATGCGCGCTAGCGTGCATACACAGGTAAGCAAATAAATATTTACTAAATTTATTTTAAGGTGTAAACATAACAGTGCTCGATGTGGTTAGACAGAGCTAAGAAATATGTATTAATAAATATACATATACAGTGTAACCCGGATATAAGAGAAACCCGGATATAAGAGAAACCCGGATATAAGAGAGATTGTATCTGGTCCCAAATTAGAGCCTGTATTAATGTATATATAATAGACCAAACCCGGATATAAGATAAACCCGGATATAAGAGACTTATTCTCCGGTCCCGACAACTCTCTTATATCCGGGTTACACTGTACCTACGTTTTGGGTGCGACTTAAGTTTCGTTGTTTTACCAACTCATTAGGCACGAAATATTACTTATGATTTCAAAAAAATAATATACTGGGCCTCATGGGAGAAACGCTAAATTACACGCAGATTCACAACTCAAATTTAGAATAAAAATAATATTGGTGCCTAAATACAGAAAAGTAGGTAGGGGGCCATTTGAAATTTAAAAAAATAAAAATTAGATAAAAAATTAAAATAAAAAAATTAGAAGCAAGAAGCGTCCCTCTTTTAAACTTTAATTTTTAGTCTTTAGTTTTTATTTCAAATGCCAAACGAAACTTAAGTCGCACCCCAAACGTAGGTGTATATATATATATATATATATATATATATATATATATATATATATATATATATAGTTGCGGCCAAAATGTTCAGAACGGCATTGTTTTCGTCAGAAAAGTAGGTATAAGTTTTTATCAAAGTTGTTTTATATTCTATAATTTTCACAGACAATACATACGATATCAATCGTTATTGCCTGAGATTTTGGTGTAATTTGAGACGATAATACTAAATTATGGATGATTTAGTGATTTACTGCAAAACCCATGTCTACCAAAATTATCAGAACGGTTGAAAAAATAACAAAATAATAAAAAATGACAGAGAATACTGGAATTATTTAATATTTAGTGTGAAGCCCTTTAGCTTCAATCACACTTTGACATCTTCGACTGCATGAGGAAATTTAATTTTCAATTTCTTGCTGGGTGATCTTATTCCATTCTTTCTGAAGGACATTCCATAATTGCTCGGTTGTTTTACGATTTCTGGCTTTCGAACGTTCTCCTAGAATATTCCACACATTTTCAATAGGATTGAGATCTGGGCTTTGTGCAGGCCAACCCATAACAATAACCTTGAGGAAGTTCATAACCACCTTAGCCTTGTGACATGGGGCATTGTCCTGCATGAATATGGGTGGACGCTTAGTTGAATTTCTCAGCACAGGCAAGACATGATCTTTTACAAGTTGTTTATAAACTCCTACATTTACCTTTCCATGTAATCGTACCAAAGCGCCCACACCATCTCCAGATATCATCCCCCAAACCATGACACTTCCTCCACCGAATTTAACACTAGTCTTAAGGCATTTAGGCGACAATTTTTCACCTACTTTTCGACGAACGTACCTTTTCCCATCTGAGCCAACTAACATAAACTTAGATTCATCACTGTAATGCACCGTTTGCCATTTTTCTTGAGACCACAACACATGTTCGGTTGCAAAGGTAAGACGACACTTTTTATTCTTGGAGCTGATCAGTGGCTTCACTGCAGGTGCTCTTGCTTTTATGTCATGATCAACTAAACGACGAGACAGTTTTTCGAGATAAAGTTTTCTTCAGTACAATGCTCATTTCCCGAGAAACAGCAGCAGTTTTAAATCTGTCCTTTTTAACCAACTTTACCATAGCACGATCTTCTCTCTTGGTCGTTTTTCTTGGCCTACCTGTAGACTTTCTTGTTTCACACGAACCACAATCATCGTAGACCTTAAGAATACCGTGAACAACACTTTTTGACTTGTTAACAATCTTTGCAATAGACCCAATACTTAAATTATCCTTCTTTCGTCTGCTGACGAATTGGTAACGGAGTAAGTGGCATTATATTAGCAAAGTACACTGCAGATATTCTTACTAATGTTTAGTAAACTAACCGTCACGTAAACAAATTAAAAAAAATAGAGTTCGCCGGTAAAATATACTAAAACACGGAGTAAAAGCAACCGTTCTGATCATTTTGGCCGCCATGGGTTTTACAGTAAATCACTAAATCATCCATAACCTTTGTATTATCCTCTCAAATTACACCAAACTCTCAGACAATAACAAATAATATCGTATTTATTGTCTGTGAAAATAGAAGACGAATTAATCCTTTTCAGAATAATTGAAGGCTTGCAAGACCAAAACCACAAACGAAAAATACTGGAATGTTTACAGAGTAGTAGCATGAGTTTGGGAGCTAGCGTCGAGTTTTTACAACAGTTAATGTTGGTTAGAAAATTTAATCAACCAAAAGAAGAATTCGAGACGTACAGGACGGGCACGACCAAATCCATAATTAAATGTAGATATCGTGGAAAAAATCATGAGAGAGACAAGTACAAATGTCTAGCTCTAGGAAAAATATGCTCAAATTGCAAAAAAGGAGATCATTTTCAGAATGTATGCAAATACGAAAAGAAAATAGAGAGAGTGTAAACGGTACGAACCCTCTCCTAAGAAGAAGCTGAAATATTTACAATGAATTCATAAAAAAGATGCAGAGAAAAAATAAGGATAAATGGCCAAATATTTAACATGCAAGTTGATGCACGAGTTAGTAAAAATGGAGAACTTTGGAAAAATTGATCTCAAGGCAGCAAACAAGCAAATAGAAATTGACGAGAAATTCAAGGAAATCACCACGATAAACACCCCTATAGGCTTACTAAGATGGACTCGTCTACCGTTTGGGGCAATGACATCGGGCCATATTTTTCAAAATGCAATTGAAAAAGTCTTATTAGGAAAAGTAAAAAGTATAAATATAACAAAATAACCAAATATACCAAAAAATAAATATATACCAAAACATAAACCCAAAAATATGCCAGGACGATATATGTATAGGGGCAAGAACTAAAGAAGAATTAAAATATAAAACAGAGCAAATTTTAGTGAGATTGAAAAAGGCAGGCATGACTGTAAACAAAGACAAATGTAATTTTGACTGTAAGAAGATATCATATTTAGGATATCAAATATCAAGAGAAGGCATATCACCCGACGATAGATTAACAAAGAAAATAACAGAAATAGCTGTTCCAACAAATAAAAAAGAATTAGATTCCTTTTTTGGGGGCTAATAAATTTTTAGAGCAAATACATTCCAAGATACAGCGATATAATAGAGTCATTTGCAAAATTACACAAAAAAAATAAACAATCAATTTAACTTGACACAAAAGCGAACTATCGCTTTTGAAACTCTTAAGAAAATGCTGACGAACAAACCAATAATAAAAGTTTTTGATCCACAAAAAGAAGTAACGTTAACCACAGACACGAGTGAAAAGGCGATTGCTGCTATTCTATCACAAGAAGAACACCCAATCATGTAGATATCAAGGAGGTTAACGTCAGCAGAAACTAACTACTCGAATGTTGAAAAAGAAGTACTAGTGATTGTATCGAGCATGGAAAGGGCACGAAACGTGTTGACAGGAAAAACATTCTTATTAAAATCGGACCACAAACCATTAGAATTCATATTTAACCCGAGAAAAGAATTGCCAAAAGTCATAGTGTCAAGGATTTTAAGATGGCATTCGATTTTGACATAGTATACGTAAAAGGAAACACTATCCCTCATGTAGATGCTTTATCAAGATTCTATGAAATAGAAGAAACACAGGAAAATGCTGAAGACAAAATAATACACTGGGTAGAAACGGACGTTCTTCCACTAAGTAGACTCAAAATAGAAACAAAGCAATATTAAGCAGAATAGTAGAGAGAATAAAAAATAACATATGGGGCAATTGTTCAATGGCAGAGTGTCCCTTTAAAGAAACGAAGCACAAACTGACTATAGAAAATGGTGTAATATGCAATGGGGATATAATAGTAGCTCCACAAATACTGAGAAGGGACATATTAAAAGGTGTGCATGATGACGTGCATTTGGGGCATAAGAGCAACGCAAAAAAAGACTAAGTTACAAACTTGGTGGCCAGGGCATTCAAAAGATCTAGAGGAATACATTAAGAGGTGCCCAAAATGTGCAGGAATAAAAAATTTCAAGCAAAGAAAAATTTACTTGTGGCCCAAGGGAACAGAGCCATGGGTTAGGGTCCATATGGATCACGCACAAATCAAAGAAGGGGATTGTTTTAGTATTAGTGAACTTATATTCAGGATGGCCAGAAGTTAAAGACAGAAAAGCCACCACAATAACGCAAGTACTATATTCTCAAGGAATGGAGTACCCAGACAATTGTCACCGACAATGCACCCGAATTTTGCGATGAGAACTTATGCAAAAACAGATTGGATGCATCCCATACAAGACACCACCGTATCAAATACAATCTAATGTCATTGCAGAAAGAATGGTGAAAACGGTAAAAATGGGATTAAAAACATTCTCGCTAGTTAATAAAGGCCATTAAGCGTATCTGCCAAAACTGCTCCTCAGTTAGATCCATTCCGCATGCAGGAAGAAATCTGAGTCCTTCGGCATTAATGGGAAGACGAATCAGACCCCCATAACTATGTCCTTTTCAGCGAAAGAAAAGGTATGGTATAGAAAGAATAAAGAGGCTGTTCCAGAAGAAGCAAATTTCCTGATACAAAAAGGACACAACACGGCTATACTTGAGAAAAAGGAACAGCATATACCGCGGCACATGCAGATCAGTTAAGAAGCAGAAACGAACTGGATGACGTGGAAATGGAAGATCAAGAACGAGACAGAAAGTTACAAAAGTGAAACAGAGCAGGAAATGGAAGAAAGTGAGAATGAAAAGACAGACGAGTATGAAGAGAGACTGAGATGACCATTAAAGAGAAAACAAGAAAGACAAGAAGGACAACACAGTACGAAAATAATCAGGAATAGTAAAGGAAAAAACAAGGGTATATGATCTCTCCGATTCAGGGAAGTGTAGTATCGTATGCAAATGAGACAAATATAAATAGAGAACAACTGGTGAACATAGGGGCATTGCTTAGCAAACCTGTTTGCTAAATATAACGCGGAGAACTGTGCTATGACTGCTGCTACACAGAGAGATATACCAAACATAACAGGACTGGCGATACAAAACAAAGTACAGTACCAAATAACAGAAACCACATCTCTTGAGGACTACCAATAGCAGAAGCAACTACCAATAGCAGAAGCAACAACCAAAATGGATAGCACAGGAACTCAAAGAGAAAATAATGCCATAATCAAGATGTTGACATTACACACTACTTCAAACAAAATGTTGGGAAGGAAACCACCACCAATCTGAAAAAAGCGATAACAGCTACTGGGCATGACGAACCTATTTTCCTAAAAAATTGTTTTAAGAGAAAGATTTTATAAGCTTCAACCGAAAGTACTCGCTGCTCGGTCAATGAAAGCCAAATGTTTCCTTGTGGAGAAACGGCTAATACTACCATTACCACTAGCATTTTATGATAACGCGAAGATTCAATATAGTTTATTCGCGTTCTAAAACTGATGCGAATCTTGAATATTGTTTATTCGGCTTGTAAGGTTGATACTAATATTCAGCACTGTCTGTTCGCATTATAAAGTTGGTGAGACTAAACATCGATTTACGTAAAAAATGTTCATTATCAAGTTTGCTGTATTAAAAAAACTATTGTCAATAGGAAAATGTATGCTCGTTAAGGATGGGATGCTTCTCACAGTGTGTTTATAATTGATGTGAAATAATTGTTATTTCGCTTTTCACAATACAGGTTTTCGCTTTGCTTTTGAATAATTTACCACATTCATTTTGTTACTATGAATAGACTTGTGAAAGCAGGTTTGAATATTATTGGAATGTAATTACCTTTCTTTTAAAGATGTGTCAATTTTTCCAAATCACAAGTAACCATATGAATATTCAGTATACATATTTACAAAGGTTTACCTTAATCGAGTACACAGATTCTGCATAGAGTAAGTCAAGATTGCTTTTACCTAAGTTTCCAAGTGGGGGAGCACGCTTTGAAAATCAGCATTCTAAATATGCCTACCAGCACCAGTGATAAAATGTGCAAATTCCTATACTAAAATAACATCCATCAATATCTGTCTATATTTCTGAGATGAAGTATTATGTACACTATTTACATTGTTCGGAGTATCGTCCTCATCTTTGTTGCCATATTTATCACAACGTTTCGGCCGTTGTACGCTCCGGACTTCTTTAGGTGGTTGGAATATCGAACTGAACCCTTTATTTGGCTCACTGGGGTAGACTGTTCTAGTTCCACGTGCCATGTCTAATAGATGTCAGTTAATCAGTTATCTCCTGTTAATTCCCCTCTCCAAGTTCTCCACTGCCTTAACCAGGTATTGAACTCAAACTACTTGGGTCCTGTCACTGGATCTAACTAACGCCTTTATCCACTGTGCCATGTGTCATTGAGGACATCTGTGTATGAATTTCTGGGTGTTATAAACCTAATGTCTTCAGCAACAATTTTTTACCAGTGCTCATAAAAGCTGTAACACGAGGAGAAGTGGAAAAATCAGGCGTGGCTGACCACATATGGAGAGAAAAAGGAAATCACCTCTCTCTGTGGGATTAGGTTGAAATCATAGACAAAGAACATCATTGGAAAATCCGTAAACTTAAGTAATCAGCACATATGCTAGGCCACAAAAATCTCCTGAGCCGACCAAGCATAGAAATGAATACAATATGGGAACCAGCAATAAGGAGTGCCAGAGAAAAGCAATAATAACAACGAGGAATATATAGATCGAGCACTGTTTTATTACCACCAGCACTCACTTTGTTATATATTAAGTCGGCCAGAAAGTCGTGACATGCTTAGGCGCAACACCAACATTTGTTCTTCAAAATAATATCCATCATTCTTGACGATCTTC
>OZ038490.1:79016366-79098866 GCA_964036315.1 Acanthosepion esculentum | reverse complement strand
TTGACTGATCAGCCTTCAAAACGTAGTCAAGAGAATCAAATTGAGGATATCTATTATCTGCCGAAATAAATTATAGCATGAGAGAAGCCTTATTTAAATCTTCCCAGAATCTAGGCAGTATTTTCTTTCTTTTTTTATTTTCTACTTTTTTCGGTTATTTCTAAAGTAATGGACCATCACTTCAGAGGCCACCTGGAAATTTCCCGGTATCCCGGTGGGCCAGTCCGACACTGGTTACTATACAGAATAACCAAACAAGACATGTTTATAGTTGCGCAGGTTTTATTCAGGCTTTGTAAGCAGTTTGAAAATTATAATTTGAGTTGACCTGACTAATAAATAACCAAACAAGATATGCATTTTTTGGTATGTGCGATATGCTATTTTATCCTGAAAAGCATTAAAAAAAAAATCTTATTACTTTTTGAAGCGATTTTGTATTATTGGAAAAATTCTGAGAAATATTTTCCCAACAGAATAAAATTAATTTTGTGTCAGGAACTCAGAAATTACAGCAATTCAATATAAATTCATGAAATATTTTATTTCAACCTGAAAGAAAAATATTTTAACCTTATTGTGCCTTTGAAAACTTTGTAAAGTAAAATAGGTATTTTTACAAAGCTATAATATTCTTAAAGAGTAATTTAGTAGCAAATAACTTAAAAACAAAATTGACCAATCTTAATAAAATATAACTGATCCTTAGAAAATTTTTAAAAATAATTTCAAATTTCATAGTCTTGGAGATTTTACACTTATGGGTTAAGATGGCATATTAATTTAATAAACAAAAGTTTGCCGATGTGAGATATATTTCAGGTAAAAAATTTATAAAAAGGTGGAAATTTTATAGAAAAATTAACAGTCAACAACATTTGCTTCCTAATCAAATATTAACTACGAGTTAACATGGCATCACTGAGCGAAGGACCTTCTTGACGCAGGTCACTGGCCATGGTGGAAGGGTTCCTCAGATGAACTACTACGGTCATGTCTGCAACCTAGGCGAGCCACTTAGTTGGAGAACATTGGCTGTGGTCTGACCTGGAGATGAATGGACTCCGCCAGGTTAAAACGCCCAAGACACGCCACATGATGAGCACAGCAAGAAACCATTCGTGGAGACCCAGGCTCTGGCACACAACTGCGACATATGGAGGAGAATGATGGACAGCTCATCGCATTAGCATCTTAACGACTTCTTCCAAGGTTAAAGGTGAAAGAAGATATGTTTGGGGTAAACTTGATCCTTTACAAAACTTATGCTATGTTAGATTTTATTATGCAAGTCAATGTTTTCCAAATAAAATTGTTATTAAACAAGAGATGTTGGTAAAAGTTTCAGGATACACATAAATAAATATACAATGTGAATATATATTATATTTACAATCTTGGTGGTATGGAATTTTATTATGCAACTTGAAAATGGTTCATCACATTGTGAATAAATATATACAATAGCATCATTATTGGTATATATTTTTAGTTTCAGATATATAAAGATTGCCAGAAGTTGTAAGAAAGATGTAAACTCTAAAAAGTAACAAGACATTGTAAAGTTATTGAGTAATGGAAACACAAGTTTAGAAATCAAATATAACAATTTAAAAAAGATAATTGATAACATTAGCAAGATAAGAACAAGAAAAATGGCTTTAAAATATTTTAAAATAGTTTCATGCATACACTATGTGCAATTCTATAATGCAATTCAATATTTTCACAATAAATTTGATATTAACCAATCGATAGTGGCTTTCTTATGGTTGCTTGGGGTGAAATGATTTTTTAAAAAGTGTTAGCCTGAACATTATTTATTCTCTTCACTGTTTCCTTCCGTTTGTTTGACGATCATTGATTTCCAAGAAGGAAAGTATCCTTTGAAGATGACATTCTTATAGCTGGCCATTCGTATGCGAGGATGCATGTCTAATAGGGCGGATAGTCAATCCCTGTTGCAGGCGCATGCTGAGGCATATTTATGTTTGTTCAACACCCACAGAGCCCATGTGTGGTTTATACTGCAATGCTGAGCGGGGCTTAGTTACAGCTTCTTTGAGAAAGCGCATTATTTGACGTGATCAAAAGCACGCTCAAACCTTTGGTCATGATGACTTGTTACTTCGTGCTATCGACGGCTTCCAAAGAGTTCCGTCTACCCAATTTCACTCAAAAGGCTTGAGTCAATCAGTAGTATGGTTTCAGATATTTTCTAATATCCCCCCAGACCGATAACATCAAGAAGTCAGCTTCTTGACAAATCGACCATGGTGAGTTTTGAACCCGGGTCGCATGATCAGAAACCACTCGGCTACTTGCCCATATAAACGTGACGATGACATGCACATTCCGTGTGATTAAATGCCAACGAGTAAAAATTTCATTTTGTCAGCTTTGCTAAAAAAAATACATTGTTTTGGGATTCAAAAAATTTTTGGAAGACTTTATTAACGTCAAATGATCGCTTCCTTCTTGGACATTCATGATTCTTCAACGAAATTCCTTGCACCAATATTGAATTAGACGAACAGGAGTTGATCGTGGGCCAAATGATCGACTTATGTTTCGTGCAGTTTCAATGGATTGGATTTACTTTAAAGTTGAAACTCAGTAAGAAAAATTATATGAAAAATCGTTTCTTTTTATTTGCTTGCTCATTAAGAATTCTATGTTGCCAAGAATAAAGATTTTCAACATTTCGACTATCTGAAAACGAAGAAATATCAAAGTATTGCATTATTGTTTGTTTTGAGCATAAATATCAAAGTATTGTATTGTTTGAAACGGTTTTTTTTCGTTTTGTCTTTCTTCCTCTACATGCCGTGTCTCTTCAGGGCGTAGGTGACCATGGCTCTCCACAAATCCCTATCCCTTACAGCTCTTAATAATGTTTTTCATTACCATATTTACCGACACATTCATATAAGTTAGTCAGGTAGGTGGCACGGTGCCTAAAAACGAAATATCCTTTGAGTGTCCAATTTTCCAAGCCCTCCTTTCTCGTTATGTGTCGAAGAAATTTCAGCCGTCTCATTCTGATTTTATGGATAAGTATCTTTTTTGCTTTCATTTTAATTAATACTTTCTCGTTGCTTACTTGCTCCGTCTACGGAATACTCAGTATCCTTCTGTAGAACTACATTTCTGTTGCTTCCAGTTTTCTCTTCATTTATGAGGAAATAATCCATCATTCACTCCCCTACATGAGAATTGATATTACATAACAGTTCAGCACTCTTTTCTTTGTACCTAATGAAATTTTCCTGTTTCTTAGTACTTTGCTTAGCTTTTGCTATTGCAATGTGCATTCAGATCTCAGTGTTACACTTTCCATTCTCTGCTAAAACACTTGCCAGATACTTAAACTTTGAAACTTGTTGATGTCGACATCTATTTGTAGTTTGTATCTTGGGATTTTTCTCTTGCTTACAACCAGGCATTCTGTATTCATTTTGAAAAACTCTGGTATAAAGAGAGCTATGATAGCCCATGTCCTGAAGAGGAATGGCACATAGAACAATTAAGAAGTAGATAAAATTGACAGCCAATGTCAATTTTATCCAGTTAAAAAGAACTTGAAATCTTAAAATAAAGAACTTGCTTTTTCATCTGTTGTTAAGTAATTATTTCATCAGAGCATTTGTTAATATTTGACATTTTTACTAATTTCTTCTGAATCATTGACTAATTATGAAAAGGTCCAACAAAATTGTTTTCTTTCTTTTGTCATCAAAAAATAGGTAAATATAGATACGTAAACTTCGCAACTTCTTTGATATTGACATCTCCAATTCGTATTTCACATCTTGGGATTTTTCTCTTGCTTACGTAGACATTCTGTAATGTACATTTCGAAAAGCTTCGGTATAAAGAGAGCCATGATCACATGAAATCGGTTCATTCCTTTTTAATAACCCTGTATGTTGCTTAAATTTGGTATTTATGGAGGAAGAGCGCGGAAATGAAGGCTTTGCAGATATAGACAGAGTGAACATGGAGCAGGATTGGTGATAGTTTCACAACAAAAGCAGTAATGAATTCAATATCGATATTTCATATATATATATATATATAAAGACATTTTTATGTTTACACATTCTTTTTTTATAGATACAAATATTTAAGTAAATGCTCTGTTTATAATAAACAGTATTAACAACATTTAACGGCCTGAATGTCAGAGAAATTGTCATAGAAAATATGCGTCCTTCGACAGGAATCGAACCTGTATCCTATACGGAACCTTCATATAGACTGACGTGCTTTTACCGATTACGCCACAGAGGAGCGTTTCGGTTAGCCAGGTCGATTTTACTGTTTTTAAACTACAATTTTCCATGATTTCCTCACGTACATTCATATCTGCTCGATGCGTTTCCAAATGTAAACAAATGACGTCACACATGAAATGAACAACGTCCGACAATTAATTTAAGACATTTTTATGTTTATACATTCTTTTTTATAGATACAAATATTTAAGTAAATGCTCTATTTATAATAAACAGTATTAACAACATTTTCTATGACAATTTCTCGGACATTCATGTTGTTAATACTGTTTATTATAAACAGAGCCTAATTGTCGGATTTTATCCATTTCATAATACATATATATATATATATATATATATATATATATATATATATATATATATATATATATACATATATATATATATATATATATATGATACGCTATTATTTATGGATATTGTGATTATATTATTTCAGATTTAAATATCTGTCAAGTATTTGGCCTTAAAATAAAGCTAAATGCTCGGCACATATTTAATACATTTTATAAAACTTAATCAGTATGCCCAGGTCTTGTTTGATGTCATTCTCAGAGAGACATTTATCTAGAAAAGTTACACTCAAGATAACGACAGGAAACTGAAGTGATACTATTCCTGTAATTGCTTTCATAATATCACTTTGTTGATAAGATAACAAACACAAATATTTTTACTTGCTCTCCTTTTTGAAAAAGGATTGTTTATAATATTCCTGATCTTTCTGTTCAAGGAGATGAGTTTCAATAAGAGAGGAAACCGACTTTTTACAATTGCGTAAAGACAAGAGACAAGCTCACCTAACTTTATGTCCTAAGTCCTAGTGGCTGAGATATTTGTGCATATCTCCCTGAAATATGTTAAAAAAAAAGGAGGATATTCAAATTCTCGGTGTTTTATTTAGACACCAACACCAACCACTGGCGCCAGTTGGAAATATGCCACACTCACTCTCACGCGGCAGTCCATAGGTATTACCTAATGCTACTTTAATCTAGCACCAAGCTACACAGAAACAATGCGAGTTGAAAGATTCATTTATACCAATAATCGAAGTTGGGAAGCCAATCTTGAAAATCAGCATTCAAAATCCAGGGCTTTACACGGGCTTGAACACTGTCTACTGGTGTCAGTTGTTTTCTTTTGATACAGAACATTATTTGAAGATAATTCTTATATAAACTTTTTATTACTTTTGTGGTCGCTTTTGCAAAGAACGCACAAATCATCACAATGAAACACGATTCGTTTAATTCGTTATCTATTTATTTACTATCCGTAAAGTCCGGCGTTGCCCGGGAGTAAACTTCCTCTGAATGGAAGGTCATAACCACCATACTCATTTTGTACACGCATGTAATGCTGAAGTCTAGTAGAACCGATGGCCGACCACGCAAAAAACGTAATGTACACAAGTTGTCGATATTCATCAGCACAACGGAAGAAAAAATTGTAAGGCTTAAAAAGAAGCAATGGACAGCCATGGTAGCATCAGCCGTTTGCCATTACTAAGAGACCTCCAATTAAAAGTTGTCAAATTCAATACGAACACGGGCCTTAGGAAGTTTTTGGTGCGTTGTGGCAGGTGGCTTTGTATTCCGATGGGATGGTTTTATTATCCCTGAGTGCATGACATTACATGTGTCAGTTGCAACGTAGTAAAATGCAATAGTATGAAAGGTAGACGCGTCTTTTGCCCAAAAGACGGCGCTGCCACTACGGCAAACAGAACCACATAACAGAAGTATGAGAAGGTGCCTGGGCGAGTACTTGTAAGTGGTACAAATTTTTTTGTAGTATTTAATTGCCAGTTGAGGCAAGCATGAAGCGCCCGTGGCGTTACCTAAATCAGCCCTTATGGTAAGGGGAGAAACACACCAACGGTATACGGCAGAGAATGCGTATTATAACTCTGCATTCTGCTATTCTTTTATTATCCCACTTCTTTTTGCCGAGGCCTGAAATGCGTGGACGCACTCGATTTCTCTGACAATTAAACGAATCCACCTTCCCACGTATTGGTTTTGTGTTGCAACTGAATATGGTTACGTGGTCGACATGTAAATGCGAATGTAGCTATGGTGTAGTTTAAGTGATAAGGGAGCATCTGGTGAGCAAGACAACCTTTAATGAAATGTCTTAGTAATGGCAAGTGGATACTACGACGACCTTTAAATAAAACGGGTTCAAAAATGAAGGAACCTACGATGCAGCTGACACAAAGATGTGTACATTGCGTTTAAACGTCCGACCACGGGAAATAGGACTTCTGCGTAGGTAATATTTTTAGCTTTGTTTGTTGGAGAGTAAACGTAAACGTTATCCTTACTCCTGACTCGGGAGCAGCCTACGTAAAGCTGTCCATGGACGAAACACTGTTCACTTAAATGCAGACCCGCGACGCTGAGCGTCTGTCCATGCGATTTGGCCATTGTTGTTGAGCCGTGCTCGCCGTACCCCAGGGCTTTCTGAAGCTCTGGCAGACGCAATAGATCTGGAATTCCTCAAACGACGATTAGCGGTCTGCACAGGACTTTCTAAAGCTCTAGCAGACGCAGTAGCTCTGGCATTTCTTAAACGGCAAATAGCGGTTTGTTGAGGTTGTTCCGATACCCTGGAAGATGCTGTAGCCCTAGCATTCCTAAGACGACGCGAAGTGGTTTGTTCAGGGCTTTCTAAAGCTCTAGAACATGCTGTAGCGATGGCATTCCTTAAACCCCGAAGGATTGTCTATGTTGGGGACTCGGAAGCCCTAGCCCTAGAAACGCGTATTGCGTCCTGTGAATTCTGTACTAAATGCGGGCAGCAGAGCGTGAGGCCATCTGAGAAAGGCGCAACGAAGTTTGCTCTGTGGTTTCACTTGCCCTTGCTGCGCTTGTAAGGGAGGCAGCAGCCGTGCGCCGTCCAAAAGGTTTTCTTCTCTTAGGCGGCATTTTAACCAATTTTAAAAGGACAAACGTAATAAAAGGTACGTATTTTTTTTTCAGTGCAAAAAATACGTGTAGTCTAAACGTAGGCAGGTTAGAGGGATCCCCAAACATATATATGTAACTGTATCAAAAGGGGATCGAAGACAAAAAAAAGTGAAGTTTAAAAAATTCAACTAAAGCTAGGTAATTTGGGAAGTAAATTCGATGAACACGGAAACGGATGTAGTTATAACTAAGAAGTAAAAAAACAGTTTGGATACGTAATCAACCAGTAATGGCAGAAATGTGAACACGCGTGCGAGTTTTGGTATAAAGTGGGGGTTGGCCGGTTGACCTTGAGCGCACATACTAAGGTGACGTACGTACGCACGTACAAGCGCGTGCGTAAGAGAACTACTCGCGCGTATGATTGGATGGGTCCAAGGTTAAACGCTTGCAACCGTGCCAGTGAGCTCGCAGTAACCTTGAACAGTTGACGCGATTGGTTAACCTCCAGCTGGGTTAGTCAAAGCAGTGCACAGTGGCGGATAACGTTTCAAAATAGTATCTGGCGACTTTATTGTATCGGGTTTTTTATTGATAAATATGAAAGCTATGTAGTTCCTTGTCCCAAAATAGGCATTGCCTTTTTGATTTACGTCATCACCGATGTAGCGCAGTCTCTCACAGTCAGACAATCAGAAAATGGGATTTTCAAGCATCATTTTTCTTTGAAAATTTTAAGCAGGCAGGAGATATGAGGTGGTTTTATTGATCAAAAGTTGGAAATACAAGCGTTTTTACACTTCTTACGAACAAAATTTGAAGCAATGTTAATTTCGTTTACTGATGGATGATGAAGGCATTTAAGTAGCACGAATTTAGATGAAAACGTGCGAGAACTTTTTTGGGGCAGCGATGCGCATTAGTAAAGTTATAGCGAGTTGGTGCCTTTTGCTACACGTAAACGGCATGAAAAGATATAACAGTCGCCCCGGAGTCCACTCGAATTAAAAAATGCAATCAAATGTGAAAAATTGGACAAGTGGGGGGAGCCGATTCTGTCCACTTGGCTTAAAAGTGGTGACGTGAAGTAGCATGAAATGTGTTAGTGATTGCTCACTGAATTCAATCCTTTGCTTTAGTAGGCTAAATGGGCTAAACACCTAAACACCTAAAAAGCATGTTTCACCTTGTTTTTAGTGATTTTTCTGGTAAAATTTGACATGTAGCTCTGTAAATCCCTTTTAAAAAGGCCTAGACGAAAGCATGGAAAGTAATGCATGGCTGTAGTGATACATTAAAAGATCCTTTTTAAAAACGAAGGTATAAGTGTTAAATCCTGATATAAAAGTAGGCTACCTGAAACGTCTACCCCATTTGGAATCCTTGATGCACGCACCCGTGACCCTCCCCCCCCCGTTCACACATGATCTTGCATGACCCCAGAGCGTGAATGGGCCAATCAGCAGCAAGCATTATGCATCGTGCGAGCCACGTGTGACTAATAACACTAATCCTATTGGCTTTTGGAGCGCAAAGTTCGGCTGAGACAGAAATCCTTCATTATGATAACTTTTGCATCCGAAACCAAAATATGGCCATTCTTGTCCTTTCTTATTCCCATATAAGCACTTAAATCCGACATTTTTTCTAATTATGCTACCGCTGTTAATTCTGACATGAAATGTTTCCATATCGGCTTGTGTGCAGTGAACGCACATAATTACACATGCGTGCGTCCGATCAAAAATGAAAAATCGATAATATTGATTTAAATATTGACTTAAATCAATTTTTGGCGCCGTCAAAACCCCCACAGGACCATTAGCAGTAACTGTGTCAAATTTGGTTGAAATCGGTTGAAAAATGTAGGAGATCCGATCAAACATATTAACGAACACACACACACAAACATTCTGCCTTTTTTATATGTATAGATTTATACTAATTCATATATTATTCATTTGAATCAGTCAAAACTCGGAAAATTGCAAAGTTTTGTTGATTTTTTTAATTCTAGGATCAATAAAAAAAAATCCTATTTTAGAAAATAGTCTTGTCAAATAAAATTTATAAAAAAATATTAGAGCGATCTTATTCGAACAATTTAAAATATTCATGAAAATTATTATATCTGTAACACCATGAAACTTAGAAGCGTTTTTATGTCGGGTAACGCATGTACATGACGAACTCATGTCGGAACAGGATAAGGAAGACTTAGCAAAGGAAGAAAAACTGCTAAGGGCCACATGGCATGGTAAGTTGTGGAGAGCCATGATCCTGAAAAGATGTGGCACATAGAAGGACTACCTGTACTATGTGACCCAAGCGTAGAACAAATAATAATCTCGACTGCGGTCAACCAATGAATGTATCGATGGATTATTATTATTATTATTATTATTAAAATTTGTGTGCTATGTTTCCTGCTTTGCATCCTGTAAAGCCTTAGGCCTATATAGGAAAATTGTTATTGATAGCAATTAGGTCCTATAGGAAAATTGTTATTTAATTGACAGCCCTTTTCTTAGTATATGGGATGTTCCTAGTAGGGCGATCTTCTGGGCAACTTGTATGTTGATGTTACCTGGGACATTGTTACTAAAATTGTCCATTCATTTTCTCACGAGGCCCAGAGCACCGATTACTATTGGTACAGTCTCAGTCTTCCTTCCCCACATCCTGTTAATCTCGATCTCCAGGTCCTTGTATTTGGACAATTTCTCGATAATTTTCATGGAGGTATTTCTCTCAGATAGTATTAAGTCAATAAGCGCACACTTCATGAATTTCTTGTCTTTTATGATAATATCAGGTCTGTTGGCTTTTATTTCCCTGTCAGTTTGAATTGGCACGTCCCAGAGGATATTTACAACGTTATTTTGGGTAAATGTGTCTGGATGGTGCTCATACCATCACTCAGTGGTTTCGATTTTGTGCTTCTTGCATATCTTCCAATTTACGTATGTCGCTACCTTGTTATGTCTGTGGGTATATTCATTTTTTGCTAGTTTTTTCTTCTTCTTCTTCTTCTTCTTATTATTATTATTATTATTATTATTATTATTATTATTGTTGTTGTTGTTGTTGTTGTTGTTGCTGTTGTTGTTGTTGTTGTTATTATTACGACCTGTAACCTTCAAAATGTTTACACTCAAACATAGAAACATGTACACAAATACAAAGATACACGGACACACAGGCACAGAAATATACACACGCACACTTTTATTATATTAAAACCCCTAATATGGTTGATGCAATGAAGATCGAACATGCATTTTTTTTTCATTTTCTTTTTTTAGGAAATTAATCTTCTTTTATTGTTACATCCTTTCAGATCGTATGTGAACATCGCTTTCTTGTTCTTTGCCTCTTCCTGTCCAGTGTTTCTCTAAGTAACCTTTGATCTTTACCGTCCCACTTTGTCCCTGTTCTGATAGCTATTTACCCGTTAAAGAGCTTTCTCGTTTGTTTGGGATTTTGTTTGTTTCCTCTGCTTCTCTTAACATTATTATTTCCTGTAAGTGCTAAAATCTCCAAGCCTTCTCTTCTTATTATGTGTTTCAGAAATTCCAGCTGTTGCTTTCTGATTGCAAGTTTCAATTTCCTTGTAGCTCCTATTTTCCTTAAAACGTCCTCGTTGCTCAAATACTCCATGTTATTCTCGGCATTTGTCGGTAGAACCACCTGCGCTGCTCGATTTTACTCTTCATCTCTGAGGAAAATGTCCAACATTCCTTGATATGTAGAATAATAGATATTATACAGCAGTTCAGTATTGATTTTTTGATTCCATCGGTATTTTCCTATTTCTTAATGACCTGGGTATGACGATAAACTACATCCGGCAGTAAGACCTCTGATCGACAGATTGGAGATTTTCAGGAGCATGGGACCGCATCTTAATTGCTGTTGTTCCCAGGACCACCCTGTCTCGGGGGTGGTAGCACCCGTTAATGTACCAGCTATGAGCAAATAGTGAGCCTCCAAACAAAAACAAAGCACTAGGTAAGTATAAAAATACATTTTTATAGTAAAAATACCAGCAATACATTTTTATATAAAAAAAATTACTAACAATATTGTTTATAGCAAAATGAGCAACCATACATTTTATTTGTAGCTGAAGGCTTTCAAAATATAGATATGCTACTAGACAAAAACAGAGAACCAAGCGACATGAAATAACTTTTCATGATATTATTCGATATAATATCCCACAATTTCTTAAAGAACTCAAACTGTATTCAAAAATATAACTTCAACAAAACTACAACATAAAACACACATAGTAATTATGTCCACACAAACATGTATATGCACAAAAGCTGAGTATCATCTACCAGGTATTCAATTGTGAAAGCAGAATAACATTTATTATATTTCTATTACTTCCAAGCTCACAAGAAAATTAAATTTCGGCATTAAATGACCCATAATGAGTTGATATGCTGTTAAACATACAAATCAAATCCTATCTCTTAATATTCTGCTCAGTTTCTAAAAGGAATCTTTCGATATTCCTCTGGATACAGCCACTTTCCGCCGTCTGTTACTACTCTACCCAGATAGTTACATTTCTGTACCTGTTTGATTTGGATGTCCCCAATACACAGCTTACACATTTGACAGTCTCTTTTGCCGATAACCATGTCTTCTTAAGTTGATAGTCTTTTTTATCTCACTTTCCATTACGACTTTGTCAGAGAGTACTTTCATTGTTTTCTTTCGTCAACAGCGTCATCCACATATCTCATTTTGTTAAAATCATGGCTACCAGTAAAAAAAATCCCGCTAGGCCTTCTCGTTCTCTTCTGATCATCTCGCTGCATAAGTTCAATAAATCCTGTGTGAAAACGCATCTTTGTCGCACCCCTCTTTCTATCTTTTTTTTTTGTATTCATTAAACTCGTTCTCTTTTTCTTTTTTTTCTTTTTTGTATTCACTAACTCGTTCTCTATTTGTTCCTAGTAAAGGTTACGAATTAATTAAATAACTTTTTCGTGTAAATCAAGTTTTTTTTTTCCCCCGAGTTTAAAGTTGTTCTTTGTGTCGTATCCTATCAAATACATCGTAATCTATAAAACATGAGTACAGGTTGTTTTTCCATATTTGCATTGCTTGCTCTAATTGTTCTCTTCTTCTATATATCTTGTGCTTTCAGGGCGTTAGCGATCAAGGCTCTCCACAATTTCCTTCATTTGTAGCTCTTAATAAATTGTGTCGTTTTCTTCTCTCTCCTAAAACCTGTCCTAACAATTATTTACTCAAGCTCTCTATGTAGGTTATGCATTCTTTACCTCTGTCTCTTGTCTTCAATCTGTCCTGTGAGTATCAAATTTTCCAAGCCCTCTTACGTCATTATGTGCACTAGAAATTTCAACTATCTCGTTGTGATATTAATCATAAGTGTCCTCTTTGTTTCCATTTTCCATAATACTTCGTCGTTGCTCACATGTTCTGTTGGTGATGTTCTCAGCATCCTTCTGTAGAACCACATTTCTGTTGCTTCAAGTCACTTCTTCATCTGTGAGGAAACTGTCGAGAATCCACTTCCACATAGGGGGAATGATAATACGTAACAGTTTAGTAGTCGTTTTTGGTTTACAACGAAATTTTCCTGTTTCTTAATATTTTGCTTAGCTTTTGGAAGGCATCCTTGGCCTTCTTCCGGTCTAGTCTGCTACAAGCTCTATTCATGAGAAGCCTGACGATAAATTTAGTTAATGTGACGCATCAAGTTAATCTGATAGTATTCATTTGCAAGTGGTTTCTTTAGCATCGCTATAAGGACATATCTGCTATTGTCTTCCAGTATTTCACCGCGTTCGTATTTTTTCATTTATCATTAAACGTATCGACCTCGAAATCGTCCAAAGCTGACAGCATTTCTATTACAATTTCATCTGGTCCTATTGCTTTGTTTCTATAAGTGATGATCTCATCTTAAATTTTAACACTACAGGTCTTTCCAAGTTTTTAATGCACTGTAAGTTTCTCTACTTTTTACATGAAAGAGTTCTTCAATTTATTCTTTCCATGTTTGTTGTATCTTTACTCTCTTTATCTTTTATGCATCCTGTCGAATATGTTTTCTATCCAGCTATTTCTTTTATCATTTTATGTATGGTTGTTATATATCTGTAGTGTTTCTATCTTTCACACTTCTCATTGAGTCATTCATCTTTTACTTACTTGCATTTATTTCTAATGACTGCTTGTCATTCTATATTCTGTACCATTTCTTGGCATTATCTGCTGCCTCATTTTCATTAGACCGAGAATGTAATGTCATTCAATTTTTTCTTGTCTCACTTACCCTAGGATGACCTCTTTTTCCGATGTCACTAGTGCTTGACTTAAGATGTCTCACTTTGAGGTACTGACCTTTTCTAAGATTTCAAATCTATTCTTAACTATATCTGCACATGTCAGGAAGGTGACTTCTTGATATTATGGGCCTGGTTTCAAGAGGTAATCCCAGCGTGCGGCACCTTTCGGAAGTGCTTGAAAACCATACCACAAGTTGACCCAAGCCTTGTGAGTGAAATTAGGTAGACGGAACTCTTTGGCAGTCGTCGATGGTTGTGCTAGCACGAAGTCACAAGTCATCGTGACCGAGGGTTTCATCGAGCTGGTCTTGTTCAGACGGTTTACCCTAAGTACCGCACTCTCTCCCAGAAATTGTAACTAAGCTCCTCTCAGCATAATTGCAGTATAAACCACATGGACTCGCTAGCCGCCCTAATATACGGGCATCCTCGGATACGTGCGGCCAGCCATCTTATGTCTCTTACTTGTCTTTACTAAATCCACAAGTGTCTTGAATGTTCTTCAAACCAGGTACTGGGTTTAACATGGTCGTTTGCGGTGCAACAACGGGCCCATTTTCGTTTCGCAAAACTCAACCGAGAACTCAAGTGGAACCCGTACAAAGATGCTGGGAAAATAGTCGGTTCCCTATACCGTTTCAAGCAAGTACTTGACCCTCCTGCTATCCTCTACCTTCTCAAGAGCCGTGTCAGACCGAAAATGGAGTGCTGCAGCCATATATGAGCAGGATGCTGCCCAGTCTTCACTTTTCACTCTCGACAGAGTCCAAAAGCGTCTACGCGTCCTTGTGGGTGACGAATTATCCGCCCCCCTGGGGCAATCCCTTTCTCACAGACAAAACACTCGCTGTTCTATCGCTATTTCCATGGAAAGTGTCCAGACGAACTACATTCCTTAGTTCCAACAGTTCTAATCTTCACAGCTAAAACCCGCCACGCCGCGCACATTGTAGCGAAGCACCCTCATTAGCTTCGGATTCCATTGGTGAGATGTAAGATCCACTCAAGCAGCTTCTTCCTACAAACCGCTGCTAGGCGAACCGTCTCCCAAGTGGATATTTCTCCGATCACTACAATCTTAACTTGTTCATGGGTCGTGTCAACCGTTATCCTTCCCACATATCTCCATAAACTGTACCTCTTACTCTGTATCCCTCTATCTCGAGTTGCTCTTGGGCCTTGTACAGGGTTAACATTATTGTAAAAAATCTATAATATTTTACTATTTCACTATCTTGTTTCTTTCCTGTTTTTACATTTAGGTAACTATAATGGTAATAGTTTCTTGCGATTTGCACTTGTTTGTGGCATTATCTCGTATATTATAAACCATGTTTCTTTTTTAGTGCTTTCAAACGTGGGTGCACAAACTACTAGCACAGCTATGTCAAATTGCCTCCCTTTCAATGTCACTATAACTCTGTTCGATATTTGTCACCATCCCAGAATAATACTCCTCGTCGTTATCTAATATTAATCCTGCTCCTCTTTCATCTCTCTCTATGATTTTGTGGTCATGGTTTGTGAATTCTATACTGGTTATACATATAGTTTTACATTCTCTCAGAATGTTGATGTTTGGCCTTTCCATTTCCTGCTCGACTTCACACAGTGGTACGACGCCCTATTATACAATGTTCCGACTCTGAATTTATCTTTGTTACGAATATCACATGAGATGAAAACTGACATGGTTGTAACAGTATTTTTCTAATTGGTGTTAAGGTGATTTAGGTTGTCCACATTCTTATCCACTTTTTCTTTTTCTCGTCAGCCATCGTCACAAGCTAGACATTTCTTATCAAAATATGTATTCTTGATGAAGTAGACAAATGGATTTCCTAAAAATATTGGTATCCGAAATACGTTTCGATAATTAACTACTTATACTTTTACGCTTCCTATCTTACTATGTCGTGGCTACTTCAAAATTATTGCCGACAAAAAAATGGCGAGAGTTGTAATCAGCAAGTAAACATTGATAAGGGGTTTTTGGGGGGTTTTGTTTGTTTTTTGTTTTTTTTGTTTTGATTTTTTGCTTTCTTGTTTAGCATGATGATATGATAACCATGCTTGAACGCCCCAATCTTTATTATTCAATATTTGAAGAGACCCTCATCTTGGTGTTATCTGTTAGGTCTTACTTGACACTAAACAGAACCAACAGTAGAGAAGAGGGTGGTTGTTACCGTTAAAAGCATTTGTTTGCGGTGAGACTTACAATTTTCGCTTGATACAAAGAATGACAATGTTCACAAGGATACTGCTGATTCTTCTTACGATGCAAATTATACAAAACAATGCTGACGGCACAAGGTACGAAAAAATTTCAGTTTGTCCCTATCCCTTTAACGCTTACATTTAATGATCTAATGCAATGATTCTAATGTGAAGCGCGGTCCTTTTAAGTGTGCCTCGAAATATTGTTACAGCATATATATATATATATATATATATATATATATATATATATATATATATATATATATATATATATATATATATATATATATATATATATATATATGTGCTAAATTTGTAACCTGTAGGTGATGTTACTTGCTTTGTCAAATTTTCTTTATTACACATCGGTTCTCTTATAAAAACCTTTCGTTTTTAGTTTGCCACCCCCCGCAATCCCATCATTTTTTCCTCTCTCTCTCTCTCTCATCTTCTGGATTTTAAGTTTAGATCATATCGTTTTTTATTGTGCATAGTGTCATCACAAATGTATACACACTTTTCCGGTGTCTGTTTATTTTTTTCATTTTAATGTAGGTCAGCGATTCGGTGAGCGAATTATGCATCGAAAAATAATTCATAGTTATCTGTATCTCACTCATTTAAACCGTTATTTGGCTCCTTTTAAAACGTCTCTCTGTTAAATTTTAATCCCCACCTTCACCTTTAGGCCTTTCCTGTTCTTCTTTCTTCTATTACACCCCCTCTCTAAAGCCTTCATACATCTCATTTTCAAACTTGTTTCCCACTCCCGCACTTACACTCTCACTAAAATTTTGTTTTTTCATACCCGGAATTATATTTTCCGATTTCTTTTTGAATTTGTAGATCTGATGAATTGGATCGTTATTCCAATGTAATAAATTATAAGTACTAATGGTACAGCGTTAGTATTTGAATAAATGAATAAATATTGAACTTTTTTCAAATAATTCTTTTCACTATTCTTATACTTAGTTTTAATATTCATTTTTTAAATTATTTTTTTAATTTAACTTTTTAAAATTTTATTTTATTTAAATAAATGAATATTAACCTTTTTTCATATAATTATATTCAGCATTCTTTGTTTAATTCAAAATCTATGGTTTTATTTCATAACATTTACATGCATAACCTTTAAAAACTTTGCTAAGTGTATCGTGATATTTTCATTTGCTCCTAGGTGTGCCGTTGCTTAAAAAGGTTGAGAAACACTGATATAATATATGAAATATTTCAAGGGATTCGAAACACTATACTTTAACCCAGGGTATTGCAGTAAGTTACTTCTAAAATATGCTGGCATAATGAATACGTGTAAAAAGATCAAATGATTTGCAAAGTAATGACAAATGATTTGCAAAGTAATGACAATATTGTGCGCGCACAACTGAAAAAATGATTATTTTTCAAGAGAGTCGAAGCAGTGAATTTTAACTAATACTATTGAATCAAGGCACTCAGAAAATTAAATAATTTAAGTTTAATTAAAGAATTTGATGAAAATTATAATATTGTGCGTCTGCATTCACACTTAACGATGCCTTGTTACCAAATATATTGAATTAAAGTATCCCTAAAAATCATACTATATTAAAAAAAAAGGGAGATAAAATTCAGGGGGATTTCTCAAAAGTGATAACAGAGTAGAGTCGGTATTTGCTGTTAGCTACAAAAATATAATTTAATGATTATTTGCTTTGCCTACCGTTGACCAGACACATTTGAGAAAAGCAGTAGACTTCCTTTTACAGAATTTTGTTTCGTCTATCTCGACAACTAATTGTACCAATAAACCAGACACATTTGAGAAAAGCAGTAGACTTCCTTTTACAGAATTTTGTTTCGTCTATCTCGACAACTAATTGTACCAATAAACCAGACACATTTGAGAAAAGCAGTAGACTTCCTTTTACAGAATTTTGTTTCGTCTATCTCGACAACTAATTGTACCAATAAACCAGACACATTTGAGAAAAGCAGTAGACTTCCTTTTACAGAATTTTGTTTCGTCTATCTCGACAACTAATTGTACCAATAAACTAATCTTTTGGGGACTATCTATCCAAAGTGCCCTCTGCGCAAATTCTTTGGATACTTTCTTTACCTAGTATCTTTTCTAGCTTCAGGTGCGAACCAACAAACCAATTGTTGTGTCTAATAGATTTCCTAAACCTATAATTTCTACCACTATATCTATAAACTTACTTGCCATACTTATACGAATTATAAGTAATTAAAGTTAAAACATATCACTTGTAGATTTTCTTCCCCATAATTCTTTCTTATTCCTGAAGACAATTAATTAATTCTGACTGATTCTTACAAATTTCATAAATACAGGGTGTTCGGATTAAATTCGACAGATTTTTAAGTGAATATCTAAGCGAAAAATCAATTTATTGGAAAAATAAAACAGTAGCATACAGGTTATAATAATCAAAAGACAATTCACTCGAAGAAGCCACCCTCAGAATCTACCAAGGCCTAGATCAAACACAGGAATCTGGCACATGCGACCTTCACGGTGTTCCTAGTGAGAGGTTCAAACGCCTCCTTAATCCTGTCGATCAGCTTGGCCTTGGTGTTACAATCTGCGCGGTTGGTGTCTTTATCAACCGTGCCACACATCCATGGAATTACAATCAGCTGAGTTAGAGGGCCAGTCGTAAAAACTATCTGGAAACCATTTCTGACACTTCCTGGAGGTGTGACAGGGAGCTGAATGCTGCTGGTGCCACACATATGGACGTCTGGCAGCCACCTTCTCCAATCAGAACTTGACTACAGTGTTCAACAACTCCACATAGCCATCCAAATTGAGCCTGAGATTCTATTAAAAAATGTGAGGTGGAACGACATCACCATCACTGGTGACACACACAAAAACCATTACGGTTTGGGGAAAATTAGTCTTCATAACATGAGGAACATTATATGGATTGTAGGCAAGCCATCTGTTGTTCTGTGCAACTGGTCCTGACAAAAAGTCTTTTCATCAGAGAAGAACCAGATTATCTCTGGTTCAACAGGATGCTTCACCTTGTTTAAGAGTTTCTTTGTCTTTGTCAGACGGTTTTCTCGAGCTTTTTTTATAAGTTGGCCATTACACCTCTTGTATGACTGGTAGCGGAGGTCCTCATTTAAGGTTAGCTTCAAAGTGGAAATTGCAACATTCATTCCCCGCACCAAAGCCCGCATTCCCTTGCCTGGGTCTTCCATCACCTTCTCCTGCAGTTGTTGAATGAATTCAGGTCTACGGTGGCAATCAGAACATCTGCTGTGTTCTTTCCTACAAGCCATGTCTTCGTAGTTTCCGTTGTAGCTTTCAATTTCACGTCTTATTGTTTTCACGGTGTTCAAATATCATTGAGTAGTTGTCGTGATTGCGGAATTTTGATGCCAGGCACGAATCATTATAATGCAGGTTACCCTTTTCCAATCTCCATGTGACTTCCACTTGTCCATATCAGTTAACTTTGAAACCTCTGAAACTGTAGTGATTAGGTTTCACAATGCTGTTCGCTGTTCACAGATATTCCAAACCAATTTGACAAAATAAAAACATTAAACTCTGTCAAATTCAGCCAGAACACCCTGTAGAGTCAGTTCAAAGTCCTCATTCAATGCCAGGTTCATGGTGGAAATTGCAACGCCCATTTCCCGCGCTAAAATCCGCATTCCTTTCTCTACGTCTTCTATCACATTCTCCTCAAGTGGTTGGATGAAATCCGGTGTACGGAAGCAATTAGAACGCCTGCTGTGTTCGTAGTCTCCTTTGCAGCTCTACATTTCACTTCTTATTGTTTTCACGGTGTTCAAAGGTCTCTGAGCAGTTGTCGTGATTGCGGCATTTTGATGCCAGGCACGAATCATTATGATGCAGGTTACCCTTTTCCAATCTCCAGGTGTTCTCCACTCGTCCATATCAGTTAATTTTGAAACCTCTAAAACTGTAGTAATTAGGTTTCACAATGCCATTCGCTGTTTACAGATATTCCAAACCAATTTGAAAAAAAATAAAATGTCAAATTCAGCCCATACATTGTAATGACAAATGTACGGCTTTAAGAATGCTTTATTCAACTGAGAATACTAGGTTTGCGTATAGTGTCCTTTTATAGTCCCAGTAAACAGAAATAGCTCTCTCAGAGAGGAGAGTAACAAAACAAGGGGAGACCACTCTTGATTATTCATAACAGTCATTTTATTTTATTTACATATTTTTTTATTATTATATTAACTATCATTGTTGTTTAAAAAATTTATTTATTTCATTTAAAAAAATACTTAGTAAGCGGACATAAAACCTTTCTTTTCCGAAGCGTGCACAGTATCAGACGATCATTTTTAACGGTTCATTGTAACCAATGGAATTTAATGAAGGTACTCCTAAAACGTGCTAACTTGAAGAATGCAAAAAAAAGAAATCAAATGAACGATAACGTTGTAACGTCTTCATTCATGCTGAACGAGGAGAAGAAAATACTTTTCAAGGGAGATAACTATTAAGGGATAACTATAGAATACTTATTGACTGGTTTATTTTACTTGCATATGAGTAAAGCAACATAGGTGCACAAATAATAGTTCCCTTTTTGCAGTAAAAACGCAGGATGTAGCTTAATTTGCGATGGAGCGAATGTTGTCTTCCATCGTAATTTTCTCTCGAAGAATAACTCAATATGACAGAGTTTTTTGTTCAATGTCTTCTACAAAGCCTCCGTTTAATTACAACCATATTGCTGCCACTACATATATTTTTGGTGTTTTGGTCGGATTTTCTTTTCTGGAAACTTTGGAATAAAAAACGAACTGACTCAAGGGTATAAAATAAATAATATATTTTTATTTGCTTTGGTATAAGGCGGATATTTGTAGCAGTTCTGGTCCGTATCAGCTCGGTAATGGGAGTTGTGAAGTCAGACCGTGATAGGGATAGTAGTTATCTTAGAAATAGGTCAGTGTCAATCTACTAAGTAGGAAAGAAATATGATTAGCAAATGACCTCTTAACTATTTCTTCGCACATCATGCATGACTGGTTTCACTGGTGGTTGCGTTCTCTTGTATGGTTTCTCTCGCAGTCCCTTCTCCACATCTAGATCAGAGGTGTGAGCTTTTATCCTTTTGATTAGGCTCCGAAACTCTGGCGCGAACCTTGGTTTCGGCTAATGCCAAAAGTCTATTTGTGTTTATTTTTTTGATTGGTCAAAATTATTTTATTTTCCGCTGTTCTTTATATATATATATATATATATATATATATATATATATATATATATATATATATATATATATATATAACGGAAGTTATGCGTGGAACATGTCTTATTTTGGTAGATTTATAGTCATGAATGGTACTCTCTGATCCTGTAAACTTCCGGGGTTTTTTTTTGACCGGGTTCAGTCTTTTCTTCTCCATCTTTTTATTTGAGGGTTGCCTTCTCGTTAGTTAAGAGAGAAGTCTAGAAAGAGAAGGATCGACGGAGAGAGAAAGAAAGAAGGTTTTAAAGGAAAGCGAAATTGCCTTATTTTGATTTGAATTCTTTCTTTTTTTTTATTTGTTTATATATATTATTTTTATATTTTAATTTATTTTTATCGGGGCTCACTACAGATTCATATAAATATGACAATATTGAAAATGTTCGGTCAACTTAGCCATGAATCTGTGTCTATTCTTTATTATTATTCATTCAATTGTTTGGGAGATATTTAAGTATAGTGACACCAATGTATTCCTTTTGGGACCACGTTAATTAACAATTTCCCAGGGGGGGGGGTGCGGGGGTCTGATTTTTATTATAACGCTTTGGTTATTTTTTCTTCATCTCATTTTTACTTTTTATCACATTTTTTGAGATCGTTAACTTAGCATAAAGCTACAATGAAGATGTGGCTTTCAACAAGGCATCCCCGATCAACGGTGTTCACCTTACATAGATAATACCTTCGCCCATAACAGTATATCACGAGACAGGCAGAAATCTCGTCCTATTGCTGCCTCTTTACTCAAACTCTTCATTTTCTTTGTTTGTACGAAGAAGCGATTGTAAATCAACCGTTTCCATGCAGGAAACATTCGACATTCACTGACCGAACGTTGAAACACCGTTTCTCGTAGAATCACCGACGTTAAGCAACGTTGAACCTGGTCAGTACCTAGATGAGTGTCGGCTTGGGAATACTATGTGCTGAAAGCTTAGATATGCGGTTCTGAATTAGAAATCGGAGAGCCAAGTTCCAATTCCAGTTCAGTTCGTTATATTCACTTACACGCAAATGCTCTTGGGAAAGGCATGAACCCACCTCTTCCCCCCAGCTATGGGTTAATTAGTAGAACTTGTATCAGTAAATCATTATTATCTCCAAAACAAATCTTACAGTCTGAAAAATATTTTCCGGCTTTAAATAACCCGCAGAAGGTTGATAAACTGTTAGAAAAAAAAACAATTTTTTTCAGGAAGTTCGATTACTCACATCCCCTTAATGTTATAGCACTTTCAATATGGATAGGAGTTTCCTTTCAAACCTTTTGTTCTGGGGGATGGGAAAAGTTAACATCTTGATTATTTTCTATTCTACAGGGTGTCCCTAAAATCTGGACACACAGGAAATCTCATTATCTATCTTTCTTTGCCTTCACAGATTAAACAGGGTTTTGTCGAAAGAAGAAAAAATTGACTACTTTTTCTGGGGTCTGCTAAATGAGGAGTACTCAAAGAAAAATCACAGATGCAACACATTTGATTGATAAAGAGTGAATGTTCTAAAACTGATGGCAATGTGGATTTTTGTGATGTCAACGAATACTCGTTACCACTTTTCTAATGCTCGATGTAGTGTACTATTTGTTTTATATATACTTTAACCGGAAGTGACGCGTGCAACCTGCTGCGCACTGACTACTTTTTAGTTATTTCGGCTCCTGCCGTCAGTTGTTCTACATCCGGCTTTGTCGACGATTCTCTATCTTGGTTTGTGTCACTTCCTACGAAAGCACGGATTTCAAAAAACATGCAGACGTCATACAATTAACGTCCTTCAGTGTTGAACCTGTTTATTTTAACATTGCGAAGATGTAGCCATGTTCAGTGAACAGCACAATGTATGAGATTATCATTTTTTTTACAATTTTTCTTGTATTAATTTATCGTAAAGATATTTGGTTTCATTATTATTTGTATTTACGAGTTAAACTTTCTCTTTACAGCACTAAGCCAGTGGGCGAAAGCGGGCAAACAGAGTGTTTCCTTAACAACTCAAAGCTGTACAAATTTGACAAATCAAACGTCGACCTCAATACCAAAGCTGCAAACGAAATTTTAGTCTCAGATGACTTCAACATTTCAGTGAAGTTAGACGTGGGTCAGCCATATTTGACAGAAATAACCATTTCAGTTCTTGATAGAGGTATCAGATTTTAATATAAATTCAAATTGTAAGATCTAGTTCAAGTTAGAGTAAATCTCTATTTTTACCCTTTGAACTTTGACCTCCTGATTTTCCTCGAAACCAGTGTTCTTAGTACTATATACGAATATCATAATATCTATTGATCAATGATGTTTGTAAGAAAGGTTGCTGCTAATATATACATTATATATATATATATATATATATATATATATATATAGAGAGAGAGAGAGAGAGAGAGAGAGAGAGAGAGAGAGAGAGAGAGAGAGAAAATAAAAACGTTAATGGTCAGAGTTGAATTAGGCCAGGAAACAGCAATATTAAAAAGATTAAAATTTAACATGTAGAGCTTTTAAGTATAGAAAATTAGGAAATCAGCCGATTTTTATCAATATTTTTTCCTACGTACGATATACACCAGGCTCTAAAAGAAAAATATATATGAAATAAAGCTTCAGTCACTTCAAATGATAAATGGGATAAAGAAGAAATTTAAAAAAAACTATACGTCAACCTTTTTTACTTGCCTTTTAGTCGCTTTTATCTTATTCGTTACCTTTCTTCACACTATTTCTGCTATTTGCGTTTACCTTTGAAGAGTAAGTATGAACACAAAAGGGACATGCATTAGTTGCTCAGCGTAATGAGTCTGGCCATAATTTCGATTTGAAAAATGCTCAGACAGTCGGTTATGTGCCATACGTGATACACGTTTAGCGATCATATATCTTTCGATACATGACTGACGAGGCAGATTTTTTTTCCTGCAGTAGGTTGCCATTTTTTTCTGCGATAGATCAGTTGCCATCCGAAGCTACAGAACCCGGTCTGTCCTGCGGGAGAAGCAGAGGATTCATACCTCTCCCAAGGGTATTAGCACGAAAGTGAATGTAATGGATTCGACTGGAATTCGAACTTGGCTCTCCGATTCCTCAATCCTCCACCGTGCCTCCTGCGAAAATGTATAGAAAGTACTTAATCGCTAAATCATCCACAGTGAATTTGTGTCCAAGTGCTTACAACAGTTCACCTTTCTTGGCAGATCTTCTGTTATCACAATGTGGTATACTTAATAACAAAAGTGATAAAGACATGCTATATATATATATATATATATATGTGTGTGTGTGTGTGTGTGTGTGTGTGTGTGTGTGTGTGTGTGTGTGTGTGTGTGTGTGTGTGTGTGTGAGAGAGAGAGAGAGAGAGAGAGAGAGAGAGCTTGGAATGAACGCTCCTTTTTCAAAAAGCAAAACAAACGATTAACAACGTAACAGTCAAACACGAGGAAAAAATAATAACACCAGAGAAAAAAACTTGAAAATGGCTATAAAAATGGCCGAAAGCACTTGGGATAATAAAAATTATGTACAATTTTTATATTCCTTGACTCCTACAAAACGGAAAAATGTCAGGATGGTGGAAAGCTTAATATAAATTAATTCAATCTTCCTTCTCGGCCGTATTCAATGATGTTTGTAAGAAAGGTTGCTGCTAATATATACATTATATATATATATATATATATATATATATATTTGAATTGGACAAAGTCCGACAATTTATTTAAAGACATTTATGATATGTTTAACGTTCTTTTTATAGATACAAGTATTTAAACAAATGCTCTGTTTTATAATAAACAGTATTAAATAACATTTACCGGTCTGAATGTCGGAAAACGAAAATTTTCTATTAAAAATTTCTCGGACATTCAGGCCGGTAAATGTTATTTAATACTGTTTATTATAAAACAGAGCATTTGCTTAAATACTTGTATCTATAAAAAAAACGTTAAACATATCATAAATGTCTTTAAATAATATATATATATATATATATATATATATATATATACAGAGAGAGAGAGAGAGAGAGAGAATAAAAACGTTAATGGTCAGAGTTGAATTAGGCCAGGAAACAGCAATATTAAAAAGATTAAAATTTAACATGTAGAGCTCTTTAAGTATAGAAAATTAGGAAATCAGCCGATTCTGCTACCTTGGTTTCAACCTTTCGGAATCTTCAGGCAGTTTTGGTCAATTGATTTCCTAACGCTTTATTTTTAAAAAATAAAAAATTACGAACGCCCTATTTTTTAAAATAAATGAATAAGGGCACGGCGTGAGGTGTGGTTTGAGGTTACCTTTCTTGACCTTTTAAAACTTTCAATGTTAATTACAGTGTAACCCGGATATAAGAGAGTTGTCGGGACCCGATACGTCTCTTATATCCGGTTTTCTCTTATATCCGGGTTTGGTCTATTATATATACATTAACACAGGCTCTAATTTGGGACCAGATAAAATGTCTCTTATATCCGGGTTTCTCTTATATCCGGGTTACACTGTAAATGAATTCAAGAAAATATTTTCGTAAGTGGAAATTATCTAAGACATGTCACAAATTACATATCGCAAATTACGTCCCAAATTAATTAAAGAATATTTTTATCTTATTTTTTTTAACATGTATTTACAATGTATTTTTTTTAGAGGACAAGGAAATAAAGACTGTCGTGTTAAACCGGAAACAAATTTCACCGTTTGCATTTGGCTTTGAATTTCTACAGTCGAATCCAATTGATTTTCTTACAATTTCCAAGAATGGTTTCACAGTAAACTGGAATGGCAGAGATGAACTCAGCATCAGTTGTCGATGCAACTGCAAAACACAAGTAGGTTTTGTTTTTGTTTTGTTTTTTATTTTTCTATAAAACTTTTAAAACTTTCCAAAATTGGTTTAGACCATGAACGAATTTATTATGCCTGCTAATGCTGTTAACAAAATGATCCATCCAGCAGATTTCTTCCTGTGTATAATCTTGGGTACATAATAAAATGACGGGGCCATAATAATTTGGGGTGGTTGGAATTTTTATCAATATGCAATAAACGGGTGGAACTTAAGCGTAGCAGTCATTTGTGCATATTTTAAGTAGGGCTGTTGGCACGATTTACTTGTAAGTAGAATTTATCAGAAATTTTCCAGAAAGATCGAATTTTTCAGATATTTTCAGAAGGATCTTGCGGTAAGTGTATAACTACATAAGTAAAACGGAAACGGTCGTTGTTTTCAAAATCGCGGTATAAGTTTTTGAATATGCTCTACTGGCAGTCGTACAGATCCCTAAAGAGACAGCCTCCCTCTTTGAACTTTTTGAGTCATGTCGAAATCTGCATTGCAGTTGGTGCATTTTTAGCGAATGCTCTCACAAATGCACGCTGTAGAGTCTTATTCTACTGTACTCGAGCAAACTCTAACACACAAAACACCTTTTCTTTTCCACTGAAAAGAAGAAAAAAAATTTAAACAGAGAATTTTGAGTTGATTCTATAGATGCTGTTAAAATTTGAGATCATTAAACGAGAACTGGTCAAGTTATTAGATTACGAAATATCGATTTTTTATGAAACTATATACAGGGTGCGATGGATTAATTGTCGTCTAAATCAAGCCTTGATTATTATGTGTGAGGCGCAGTTGACCAACAAAACTTCTATTTGTTCTTTATCTTATCATTCTGTTGGATTGTGGCCCATATTAGTTTTGTATTTGATCCCCAGCCATAGACAAGGACGTAATGACTTCCTGTCCAGGATATGACAATAAACTACATCCGACAGCAAGGTCTCTGATCGGGAGGTTTTGCGGAGCGTGAAACCACCTCATAATTGCTATTGTTCCCAGGTCCACTGTGACCCAGAGTGTTAGTGCCGGTTAGGGTCACAGCTATGGGCAAATAATTAACCCCAGACAATAATCAACAGTTCATTTTATAATAAAATGGCCAACAATATATTTTTATAGTAAAATGACAATCAATTTTTTAAAATTTTCCTTTATTTGAATAATTGAATATTAACCTTTTTTTTTTTCATATAATTCTACTCAACATTCTTTGTTTAATTTTAAAATTTTACATAGGTTATATCGAATTATGCATTAATATTGTCGAAGTTTCCGATATGCAGCATTTGAGTACTTGATTTAATCATTTATCAATTTTTTAAAAGTATATTACTCTGAAATTTGTATAAAATGGAAATGACATTAATTGTACAGAAATTGTTATTTTTTTCATAGTAATATTTTACATATTTGTGTATTTATTCTTTTATTTCATAACATTTAAATGTATAACCTTTCAAAATTTTGGAAAGTGTGCAATGATATTTTGATTTGCTCCTAGGTTTGCCGTTGCTTAAAAAGGTTGAGAAACACTAGGTCAGATCTATATTTTAAGTTGTAAATCAAGCATATCAAAGTATATTATATAAGACATCTATTCTCCACCGATAAAACTGGGACCCTTTTCTTTCTTTACTGATTATACACCTTAACGAGACTGGAGGATGAATTTGTCGAAATATTACAGACAAACTTATTCAAGTCCACCTTCTAATAGCCGCACATGTTGTTTGGAAAATTAAATTTCGTCGGTTGACATTGAGATTTTCTTGAGGTATATTGAAAATACGAAAATCGCTATATCACATTTTCATTAATGCAAGCAACGAATGTTTATCTGGTGTTGTTGAGATTCTATTCCCTTTACAGAGCTACAGAAATTTTTATCACTTGAATAAATGAGATAAAAAAGCTTTTAAATTCAGATTATCAAAAAACGGAAGAGAGAAACGGTCAAAAGAATGATGGAATTAAAAAGAAAAAGAAGAAAAAGAAAATTTCAGTTTCTCCCAATCTCTTTAACGCTTACATTTAATGATCTAATTCAATGATTCTAATGTGCTGCGCGGTCCTTTTAAGTGTACCTCGAAATATTGTCACAGCATATATACATACATACATACATATATATATATATATATATATATATATATATATATATATATATATATATATATATGTGTGTGTGTGTGTGTGTGTGTGTGTGTGTGTGTGTGTGTGTGTGTATGTATGTGCGTGTGTGTGTGCGTGTAAGTAGTAGAAAAAGAAGAAAAAAATTTCCCCTGAAAAATTAAATGAGACATAAAACTTACAATAAAATTTACTTTCAATTTAGGTGATGGGTTTGTGCTGTCCAGATTACACAAGAAGTATTTCAACTACAGACTACGTGACGACGCCTTCAAATTCACAAACCACTTTTTACAACTCTATGGGCTCGAGTTCCGAAAACATAGAAGAAAGCAGTACGCAACCCAAATTCAGCAGCTCTATGGACGTCGCTTCCGGACGCGTTTCATCAGGAAGCACACAATCCAACTTTGCAAGTACAATGGGTGACACGTCCAAAGGCATTACACCTGGAATTACACAACCCAAATTCAGCAGCTCTATGGACGTCACTTCCGAACGCGTTTCATCAGGAAGCACACAATCCAACTTTGCAAGTACAATGGGTGATACGTCCAAAGGCATTACAACGGGAAGTACGCAACCCAAATTCAGCAGTTCCGTGGACGTCACTTCCGGACGCGTTTCATCAGGAAGCACACAATCCAACTTTGCAAGTACAATGGGTGACACGTCCAAAGGCATTACAACGGGAAGTACGCAACCCAAATACACCAGTTCCGTAGACGTCACTTCCGGACGCGTTTCATCAGGAAGTACGCAAGCCAACTTTGCAAGTACAATGGGTGACACGTCCAAAGGAATTACAACGGGAAGTACGCAACCCAAATTCACCAGTTCCGTGGACGTTACTTCCGGACGCGTTTCATCAGGAAGTACGCAAGCCAACTTTGCAAGTACAATGGGTGACACGTCCAAAGGCATTACAACGGGTAGTACGCAACCCAAATACACCAGTTCCGTAGACGTCAGTTCCGGACGCGTTTCATCAGGAATTACACAAGCCAACTTTGCAAGTACAATGGGTGACACGTCCAAAGGCATTACAACGGGAAGTACGCTACAGAAATTTAGCAGCTCTTCGGACGTCACTTCCGGACGCGTTTCATCAGGAAGCACACAATCCAACTTTGCAAGTACAATGGGTGACACGTCCAAAGGAATTACAACGGGAAGTACGCAACCCAAATTCACCAGTTCCGTGGACGTTACTTCCGGACGCGTTTCATCAGGAAGTACGCAAGCCAACTTTGCAAGTACAATGGGTGACACGTCCAAAGGCATTACAACGGGTAGTACGCAACCCAAATACACCAGTTCCGTAGACGTCAGTTCCGGACGCGTTTCATCAGGAATTACACAAGCCAACTTTGCAAGTACAATGGGTGACACGTCCAAAGGCATTACAACGGGAAGTACGCTACAGAAATTTAGCAGCTCTTCGGACGTCACTTCCGGACGCGTTTCATCAGGAAGCACACAATCCAACTTTGCAAGTACAATGGGTGACACGTCCAAAGGCATTACAACGGGAAGTACGCAATCCAAATACACCAGTTCCGTGGACGTCACTTCCGGACGTGTTTCGTCAGGAAGTACACAAGCCAACTTTGCAAGTACAATGGGTGACACGTCCAAAGGCATTACAACGGGAAGTACGCTACAGAAATTTAGCAGCTCTTCGGACGTCACTTCCGGACGCGTTTCATCAGGAAGCACACAATCCAACTTTGCAAGTACAATGGGTGACACGTCCAAAGGCATTACAACGGGAAGTACGCAACCCAAATTCAGCAGTTCCGTGGACGTCACTTCCGGACGCGTTTCATCAGGAAGCACACAATCCAACTTTGCAAGTACAATGGGTGACACGTCCAAAGGCATTACAACGGGAAGTACGCAACCCAAATTCAGCAGTACCGTGGACGTCACTTCCGGACGCGTTTCATCAGGAGGCACACAATCCAACTTTGCAAGTACAATGGGTGACACGTCCAAAGGCATTACAACGCGAAGTACGCAACCCAAATACACCAGTTCCGTAGACGTCACTTCCGGACGCGTTTCATCAGGAAGTACACAAGCCAACTTTGCAAGTACAATGGGTGACACATCCAAAGGCATTACAACGGGAAGTACGCAACCCAAATTCACCAGTTCCGTGGACGTTACTTCCGGACGCGTTTCATCAGGAAGTACGCAAGCCAACTTTGCAAGTACAATGGGTGACACGTCCAAAGGCATTACAACGGGTAGTACGCAACCCAAATACACCAGTTCCGTAGACGTCACTTCCGGACGCGTTTCATCAGGAAGTACACAAGCCAACTTTGCAAGTACAATGGGTGACACGTCCAAAGGCATTACAACGGGAAGTACGCAACCCAAATTCACCAGTTCCGTGGACGTTACTTCCGGACGCGTTTCATCAGGAAGTACGCAAGCCAACTTTGCAAGTACAATGGGTGACACGTCCAAAGGCATTACAACGGGTAGTACGCAACCCAAATACACCAGTTCCGTAGACGTCACTTCCGGACGCGTTTCATCAGGAAGTACACAAGCCAACTTTGCAAGTACAATGGGTGACACGTCCAAAGGCATTACAACGGGAAGTACGCAACCCAAATTCACCAGTTCCGTGGACGTTACTTCCGGACGCGTTTCATCAGGAAGTACGCAAGCCAACTTTGCAAGTACAATGGGTGACACGTCCAAAGGCATTACAACGGGTAGTACGCAACCCAAATACACCAGTTCCGTAGACGTCACTTCCGGACGCGTTTCATCAGGAAGTACACAAGCCAACTTTGCAAGTACAATGGGTGACACGTCCAAAGGCATTACAACGGGAAGTACGCAACCCAAATTCACCAGTTCCGTGGACGTTACTTCCGGACGCGTTTCATCAGGAAGTACGCAAGCCAACTTTGCAAGTACAATGGGTGACACGTCCAATGGCATTACAACTAGAAGTACGCAACACGAATTCACCAACTTTTTGTTGTTCATTTTTCCCCATTTTTTACATCTCACTTTAAAATCATTATTTCCTTAGAAGCTAAGTTTACTTGAAAGATACTCAACACCCCATTAGTAGAATCGAACTCACTAACCGAACTGCTATCAACCAAAGTCGTCTACCCAACATTCTACGCCAAGCCTACTTCTTTCTCGTGACAATCATTAATTTTCTAATTATTATTTTATTTTCGAAAATGATCATAATTTTGCAGAAATATTTAAATATACATACACTCACACACACACATGTACACACACACACACACACACACACACATATATATATATATATATATATATATATATATATATATTATGTTTTATTTATTTAACAGAATTAAGTGCATTGACAAGATGGATTATACCGAAAAATAAATATTTCTTGCATGAAATAATTTCTTTTTTATGATCAGTCGTCGGACTTATTGATGTACCAAGGTGACTGACATAAAATTAATAGAATTTCATTTCAACTTCAAATTCAAATCGGAAATTTCCTCGAGAAGAAAATGCTGGAATATTCGAAGAAACATTTATGCAAAAGAAACATATATACATAAAAAGTTACATATATACATAATATACAAGAACAATTATATGCACTAGAAGACCCGTGAACATTTCACGGTTTTCCTATTCAAATTTTCTGATGAATTTTAATTCTTACCTCTTAAGTTAATGATTGAATAAGCTCATGGCGAGTTCTACGACAACAAAATATCCGTAGGAATTCCTTTAACACATCGTTAAATATTTGAGTTTAACAACTTAAAAAAATATTGCAATGACAATCATAAATACTGGTCGTTATATTAAGAATAGCTTAAAAGCCGCTCTATCGGGTGTCATTTAACTCAAAATTATTTCCTGCATTTAAGTATTACATTAATATGTAAGCATATCTTTTAAAAGTCCAACGATAATTTTTCTGCAACCACTTAATTTAAAGATTATTTTATATAAGTAAGTCCTTACTTTCCGTACAAACAATTTTTATTTCATGGGTGACTTTCACTGGATTTCAGAATTAATTACGATTATTCCCAAATTTATTTCCAATTTATAAAAATTCTAATCGTACAACAAAATTTATCGCAAAAATAACGTAAAAATTCACCGAAAACCGCCGCAGTAATGAAAACTTGGGAATCCAAAATTTCGGCCCGGAATATTTTTAATTTGTTCATGGAATCGGCTTGATTCCAAAATGATATGATATTTTGGGTTACGGCCTCTAGGAGTAAAGCTGAAAATGTGTGACACACTGACATTTGTATTTATTATATAGGAGTAGGTAGAAATGAGACAAAAAATAAACTAGCAACTTTTTCCACTTCACTGAAACCGCCTTTAAACACTGATATCTTCCCTTCTTGATTACTTTCATTTTCTCATTTTAATCAAGTAGTATCTTTTTATCTGCCATGTATTCAATGTATACTTTTATTAATTCAAAGCTCCCAAGAAAATTAATTTTCGGCATTGTGTTGATATGCTTTAAACAAACAAATCAATCAATCAACTTGAGTTTCTATAATCTTTATAATCGTTTATGTCTGTATAATTTGGGTGCTCTTTTGATTCTATATAGTTTAGATATTCGCTTGTCACACATTATGAAATGGACAAAGTCCGACAATTATTTCAAGACATTTTTTATGTTTATACGTTCCTTTTATAGATACAAATATTTAAGTAAATGCTCTGTTTATAATAAACAGTATTAACGACATTTACCGGCCTGAATGTCCGAGAAATTTTCATAGAAAATAGGCGTCCTCCAACAGGAATCGAACTTGTATCCTATACGAACCGTCATATATATGAAAATTTCTCGGACATCCAGGCTGGTAAATGTCGTTAATACTGTTTATTATAAACAGAGCATTTACTTAAATATTTGTATCTATAAAAAGAACGTATAAACATAAAAAAATATCTTAAAATAGTTGTCGGACTTTGTCCATTTCATAACGTATGACGTCATTTGTTTACATTTGGATACGCATCGAGCAGATATGAATGTACGAGAGAAAATCATGGAGAATTGTAGTTTAAAAACTGCAAAATCGACCTTGCTAACCGAAACGCTCCTCTGTGGCTAAATCGGTAAAAGCACGTCAGTCTATATGACGGTTCCGTATAAGATACAGGTTAGATTCCTGTCGGAGGACGCATATTTTCTATGAAAATTTCTCGGACATCCAAGCCGTTAAATGTTGTTAATACTGCTTATTATAAACAGAGCATTTACTTAAATATTTGTATCTATAGAAAGAACATATGAACATAAAAAAATGTCTTAAAATATTCGCTTGTGTTTACAATTATATACAATGAAAACTGCGTGTGTAAAAAGAAAATAGTTAATGGTTCATAACGTCGTCTCATTATTACTAATGATATATTTGTTTTTTATAATGAAACGAAATGTTAAGTTTGATTATTGTTAAGTAATGCATCGTCTTTAATTCCCAGACTATGGTTATAGTTTATGAGACCGATAAATTTATAGTGCTATTTCATTATATATATATATATATATGTTGCATCATCGAGGTGAGTGATACTCAGAGAAGAATGAGTGCTTAATATATTTATTCAGCACTAATATCCGGTGCTAACGGATACATACAAAAAACTCAGAACAATAAGTTACAAAACAATTAAGAAGACAACTTACAAGGTATAGAGGAGGGTCAAATGCTGTATAGCGAAACGAAGTCAGATCAGTCCGAATATTAACCAGCTTAGCATCAACTTATTAATCAAATGTTGAAGTCCTTAATCGTAGACTATTTAAGGCTATGAGCCAGGCCTTCTGGTAGAGTGCTGAAGGGGTCCTACCTACTCTACAACAAAATGTTAAGATAAAATTATGTGAACTAGATTTTGAGTAATATCATTATTTACAGTATCCGACACAGAATTAAAGACAATTCCTGGGACATTATGTAAATTAACTCTTGAATAATATCGATATTTGCAGCATCACCGTCATCAGTAAAGACAACTCCGATAACTTCGGTACCAAAGACAACCACCCCCGGTTTTCCCAAATGCCAACAGAGTAAATGGTCGGAATGGATCAACCACAATCATGCAAATAATTCGGGAAATGAAGAAGAGCAGTTAAGCCAACGGGAAAGGCAAAAACTTTGTACTGGTGGCACCATCACCCATATTGAATGCAGAGAAGTAGACACTCAAACCCCATTTCATCAAAGCGTTTCAATCGCTACCTGTGACGTAAAACATGGCCTTCAATGCAAACACTCCAAGAATATCATTCTTGGCTGTTTGGATTTTGAAATGAGACTCTACTGTAAATGTCAACGTACGTATTCATATGATGTTCTTTACAATATTTTACAATTAATACATTTGCATGCACATCTTCATTTTTCAGTCACTGATATAAATATATTCTTAGATTTAAAACAATGTTTTCATTAAGATGAACGTATGATTTTGTCCTTTGTCGATTCACACACCTCAAAGGCTTATGGGAATTTAGCTTAGATGTGGCACAAGGCCGAAAGTATGGGCCGCCCAGTGAGGATCAAACTCACTATTCAGACGTAATCGATCTTGCGAGTCAAGCTTTCTAACCATTACACCATGTCGAAGTGCCCTGTCACATGCTTATGTGTGATTCTGTGTATTTGTATGTTCACATGTGGGCAAAGATATATCTCTATCTCTCTTTTCATATATATATATATATAAGGATGAATATGAGTAAAAGTTTGTCACTTAACTGATTGATGTTACCTTAAGCATCCCAACTCCAGAGTTTCGTAGGCGGACCTCTTCGTACCCTCTTCAGGGGATATCAGCAATTTACTACTTATATTTTTCGATTTTTTTCTTATTTTTTGTGTTCGTGTGTGCGTTTGTGCACGTGCAAAGGTGCGCCCATCTGTGCGGGTGTACTTTTCCGTACGTGCCTCCGTCTGTGCGGATGTACGTACATGTAAGGTGTCGTGATCAATTGTCTTTTTTCTTCGTTTGTTTTTTGTTTTTTCTTTACACTCGCGGTTTAGTTATTGCAATCTCTAGACATTGCACAGATTTTAATTTTTGAGCATTCTAGATTGTTTTTTTCTAGGGAAGTTGTATTTTCGTTTTTTTACAAAATAATTATTGCTTAAATTATATATATATATATATATATATATATATATATTATAAGAGACTATAATAAAACCATGCTGAAATCGCTACACAAAAGTTTTCATGTTTCAATACTTTGATTGTACTTCTTCGGGTGATGGTAAATAACTTGTGGTTAAATGATTTTTTTTTTAATTTAAAAGCAAAAAACTTTTTCCGAAAGTTAAATGGGTGAGGAACATAAAGTCACAATTAAAAATAAACTTGTGGTATCTCTTGATTAACCAATTAAATGTCAGATCTGCGCTAAATAGAATGGTAACCTTAGAATGTGGAAGTGGGTAAGTATTTCCAAAGAGGAGCATGACATTATTATGAACTGTAGAAGATCTGTTCTTATCCATAACAAAGAAAAGTAGATTAAGAACAACTCTGTTAACTAATTCAATATTTCCTTGGGATCGTTATATACTATACACACACACACACACACACACACACACACATACATATATATATATATATATATATATATATATATATATATATATATATATATATATATATACACACACACACACAGAGGCACACATACAAATATGCTTATAATTATATATCTTCACTAGGACATTATTTCGGTTTCTTATTTGATTTGGTGGTATTATAAGTATTAATTGTGGGAGGTTAGATTTATAATTAAATTTTTGTTTATTATTGCTTGAATTTATATGCATATGTCTGTATATGTATTATGTATACGCACACGTGCACATCTATGCACGCACATATATAAGTATATGTACGCGCACATATATACATATAAAGGTGCGTACACAGGCACATGCCTATGCTTTGTTATTAATAAGCAAGTGCTTAAATGGTGAAATTATTTTTCTATTTTGGGGGGGTATTAATTATGGTAGATTGTGTCAATACAATTTTTATATATAGTATATATTCCCGCACACGCATGCATCGCGCGCACGTACATATATGTAATTGTTAAATAATGTATATGTATTAAAGTATTTGCTTTATATGTTATCGTTTATCTAATGTTTCATTTTTATTTAATGGTTAGTAGTTTATTTGTTTTTGCCTTGGTGTTATATATTAAGGTATTATTGGTGGTTAGGTTTGTTTGTTTGTAGGTGTTTGTACGTGTATGTATGTATATATTTATATGTACATGCACACACACGTTTATAGATGTGACTGTTTAATATCTGTTCGTTCATTTATTTATTAATGAATTAAGTTTATATTATATTTATTTCATCTATTTAAAGTTTATATTATATTTATTTCATCTATTTAAAGTTTATATTATATTTATTTAATTTATTTAAAGTTTATACTATATTTATTTCATTTATTTATTAATTTAAAGTTTATATATTTATTTCATTTATTTAAAGTTTATATTATATTTACTTTATTTATATTTATTTGCTTATTTTTTCATTAGTGCTTAGATGGCAAAGTAAGTATTTATTTATATGCCTACACCTACTCATTATTTCATTATTATTAAGTGTTTATTTTGGTTTTTAAGTGGTTCGCGGGAAGAAGTTTGAGTGAAACTTACTTCTCGCCCATGAAATATGGATGGAGTGTAAGTGGCGTGGCTGGCCCTAGCCATGAAGATCAAGGCGGTCCCAAAATAGCAAATCTGTTCTTCATCTGGTGCTTGAACCTCCAGCATCCATTACCCTATTGAACCGGCTTCCAAGAGGATGTTTCCCCTATCTTAACCTGTTGAAGTCTAGAGTCAAACGTTATGTTCCCCTCCTATCCATGAATCCCTTAACGTAACCGTCTACCACGACTGGCCCCCGGACCTCGTACAGAGTGAACCTAGATGTAAACAAAATTCCGAAAAGGTATAATATGTCTATGTAGAGCAAGTGTATCAGACACACGGACGGAGAGACAAGATTTGCAGCTTATTTATTTAGATAGAACAATGAGACTAAAATGTAAATGAAAGATTTTCTCAGCTGATGGAAGAGGTCTCTGCAGTTTCCAAATTGCCAAAAGTGGTGATTGATTGCTGAACTTGGCTTGGCTCTACAGTCGGATAGACAAATTGAGGTTGCTAGTCACAAAATCGTGATATTACTTAAGAATATACGCTACACGACCATATACATATACAAAATACAAAAATAAGTCAGCGCTTGGATGTTATACATAGATGTCGTTCGTGAGTTTCTGTAAGCAGGCTATTTTGTTGGGTGTGTTATAAATAATGTCACATTATGTCTGTGATCTGATTCAAAGAATTCTAAACTTTAACATCTGTGACAAACAGGCTAAGCCAATAATCCGAGATGTTGAAGTCTGTATTTTTTCGGTAACTCCATTTGGGCTATGCCATAGCGGCTCGAATTGAGGAATCGGAAAGCCGAGTTCGAATTCCAGTCGAATCCATTTACATTCGTGCTAACCCTTGGGAAATGTATGAATCCGCTTCTTCTCCCCTCAGCTATGAGTAAGTAGCTGGACAGACCGGGTTCTATAGCCTTGGGTGGCAACTGGTCTATCGCAGAAAGAAATGGCAACCTACTGCGTGAAAAAAATCTGCCTCGTCCAAAGATACATGATCGCCTAAGCATGTATCACGCATGGCACATAACTGACTGATTTGTGATTCAAATTGATCATATATTTTCTTCTTTAATTGATTATCTTAACGTAAAAGTTAAAACTGTACGTATGTGAAATTATGACGTAACTGGAAAGACGTTCAATAATAAATCGATCAATAAAGTTAGTTCGTTGTTTGTTTCGTTTTTTTTGGGGGGGGTTGTAGCGTTGGATGTTTGGTCGTTTGGTTGGTTGTTTGGACGGTCGGTTGGTTGGTTGATTTTTGGTAGGTTGGTCAGTTGGTTGGTTGGTTGGTTGGTTGGTTGGTTGGTTGGTTGGTTGGTTGGTTGGTTTTTTTTGTAGGTTGGTCAGTTGTTTGATTGGTTGGTTGGTCGTATGGTTGGTTATTTGCATGAGAATATATTGCTGGTAGTTTCACTACAAAAAACTTTTATAATTTCATAGTGTTTTGTTTGGGCGTTCACTATTTGTCCATAGCTAGGACCATAACAGGTGCTACCACCCGGTTCAGGGTTGAACTGGGAACAACAATAATTAAGGGGTGGTTTCCCCGCTCCTCAAAACCTTCACTCTCCTGCGCTGAGGCATTGCAGCCGGATGTAGTTTATCGTCAAACCCAAAACATACCAATGAAGTTAATTTCGAATGTTTAATTTTTTTTTTTCAATTTTTAATTTCATCTCATGAGTAAAACGAAATAATTCAAGTTAACAAATAATTATATATTTCTCAAATTACTTAATAAAAGATTTCCATGTTTACAGCTCCCCACACATCTGTAACAACTCCGTTGACAACCAGCTTATCAGAGACAACCATCCCCAGTTTTCCCAAATGCCAACAGAGTAAATGGTCGGAATGGATCAACCACAATCATGCAAATAATTCGGGAAATGAAGAAGAGCAGTTAAGCCAACGGGAAAGGCAAAAACTTTGTACTGGTGGCACCATCACCCATATTGAATGCAGAGAAGTAGACACCCAAACCCCATTTCTTCAAAGCGTTTCAATCGCTACCTGTGACGTAAAACATGGCCTTCAATGCAAACACTCCGAGAATATCATTCTTGGCTGTTTGGATTTTGAAATGAGACTCTACTGTAAATGTCAACGTACGTATTCATATGATGTTCTTTACAATGTTTTAACGTTAACGAATTGTAATGGGTTAACCAATCTGTATCAGTGACAAATTAAACTAAGCCTCTACTATTTTTACTAAATCAAATGCAACAAAGACAACAACAACAAGAGAAATAATCAAATAGGCAGATATTTGTTTGAAAAGAAAATATTTTTATATAACAAGTACCCACGATATAATAAAGTAGTTTAAAACACTTTAGAGTTCTTGGTTATATGTTCAAGGGTAATATAAAAGGTGTTATGCTATAGCACTGGTAAGGAATTAAACAGTTTATGCTGATGGTGAAATTGAATGAAATAGATTGCTTGGCTTACTGTAGAGTTGTCTCGCTTCGACTGATATAGTTACGATTTCCTTTATGTAGTTAAGATATTGAGTGAGTCTGTTTATGAATCTTGTCTTGGTTGAATTCGTCACTAGATAAGTTGATGCTGAAAAGAAATTGAATTTCACAAGACGGGTTGTTAATAAAAAATTAATTTTTAGCGAGAAAGTTGGGTTTCAAGGATTTGTGTGACGTGTTGATTATTTAAGTTGTATCTGACTAAGTTGTATCGAAGTTTCATATTTATGAGTTGTCTTGATCATGTGGGAGACTCGAGAGAATGTTTATCAATTTTTGGCGCGTTGAACACTGAACAGGTCAAATCGAGGTCAACCGAGCGGGCGTCGGCAGAAACATGACATTATTATTTACGGACCAATCAAAAAGCATTGTTTCGTACTGAACTCTAGAACTCACTTTAATGCGTTCAGCACAAACTGAGAATACTTATCTGTAATCCTCTTTTAACAGTTTTAAAACTGAAAATGTAGAAATCTAATTCTACAGAATTTAGATAAATTTCATTTTTTTTAATATCATTAGGATATTTACTCTTATCTATAGTTATTCAATCTACCTATAATAAATCAATTGCCTATTAGAGATTAAAGTAAATATTATTAGCTATAATAAAACACTTACATCGCTTTGATGTTTTTTAATGTAACAACGCAAAACACTTTCCGGAATATTTCTGTAATCGTAATAGTTATGTAAATTAACTCTTGAATAGTTCCTTATTTGAAATATCCGACTCAGAATTAAAGACAATTCCTGTGACATTATGTAAATTAACTCTTGAATAATATCGATATTTGCAGTATCGCCGTCATCAGTAAAGACAACTCCGATAACTTCGGTACCAAAGACAACTACCCCCGGTTTTCCCAAATGCCAACAGAGTAAATGGTCGGAATGGATCAACCACAATCATGCAAATAATTCGGGAAATGAAGAAGAGCAGTTAAGCCAACGAGAAAGGCAAAAACTTTGTACTGGTGGCACCATCACCGATATTGAATGCAGAGAAGTAGACACTCAAACCCCATTTCTTCAAAGCGTTTCAATCGCTACCTGTGACGTAAAACATGGCCTTCAATGCAAACACTCCGAGAATATCATTCTTGGCTGTTTGGATTTTGAAATGAGGCTCTACTGTAAATGTCAACGTACGTATTCATATGATGTTCTTTACAATATTTTACAATTAATACATTTGCATGCACATCTTCATTTTTCAGTCACTGATGTGAATATATTCTTAGATTTAAAACAATGTTTTCATTAAGATGAGAGTATGATTTCGTCCTTCGTCGATTCACACACCCCAAAGGCCTATGGGTATTTTCTAAGCGTAGCTCAAGTGTGATACAAGGGCACCCAGTGAGGATCGAATTCACTATTCAGTTGTAATTAATCTCGCAAGAAATACTTGCTAACCATTACACCACGTCGAAGTGCCCCCTCAAATGCCTCTTTGTGTGTGTTTGTGCATTTGTGTATTTTTCATATTTGCTCGAAAAAATTTCATATATATATATATATATATATATATATATATATATATATATATATATACAGTTGCGGCCAAAATGTTCAGAACGGCATTGTTTTCGTCAGAAAAGTAGGTATAAGTTTTTATCAAAATTGTTTTATATTCTATAATGATCACAAATAATAAATACGATATTATTTGATATTCTTAGATTTTATACAATGTTTTCATTAAGATGAACGTATGATTTCGTCCTTTGTCGAAGCACATACCCCAAAGGCTTATAGGGATTTTCTAAGCGTAGCATAGATGTGGTACAAGGCCCAAAGTATGGAGTGGTAATTGATGTATTTGATCCCGCGAGACAAGATTGCTAACCATTACTCCACATCTAAGTGCTCCCCTAAAATGCTTACGGGACGTAAACATTTGAGAGGGACCACGCACTTCATCTTTATATATATATATATATATATATATATATATATATATATATATATATATATATATGCATATATATATATATATATATATATATATATATATATATAATTATAAAATAATTATCGCTCTTGTCTTATACTGTCAAACTATTTAATTTCATATATATTACATATAATATTAACTAAAACTTGTAGCCGGCATTATTATTTTACCATATATACATATAAAAAACGTGCTACTGGAACGTCTCCCGGTCTGTGTCAACACTAACTACTATACAGCTTACTAAGTCAATCTGCTATCTACTGTTCACTTATCACGCATTGTTTTGTAACGTTTTGTTGAAACGGTTCTGCGATCTTTACAATGATTGACAAATTCGAGTAATATGCTGCTTCGAAATCCGTGTTAAATTTGTTGCAATCTGTTTATATTTTGAAATCACGGTCTACTGTAAATGTCAACGTAAGCATTCAAATGTTCTTTACAATGTTTTACTATAAAGAAATATCTGTACTTGTTTGCTTTAGTCTATCAGTAACTGGCGTGAGAAAACAATGCCAAGACATGGAACGGAATACAGAAAACTGCACAGTGAAATAAAGAATGAATGCAGGCAGGCTTAAAAAGAATGGCTCCACGAAAAATGTACAGAAATAGAGAGAATGAGTATTACATATAACAGAACAAAATAGATGCTCATCAACAGACTGCATAAAATCCAAGGGCAGAGAACTCTTCCACGACGAAAGAGAACAACCGGCAATACACAGATCTACCGACGGGCCTGAAATTCTAAAAACCTAAATAGAATCCGCACTGGCCCAAATGAACAGAAACAATACTGCAGGGCCAGATGGAATTGTAATAGAGGTGCTGACAACATTACAGAAATAATAAATGAAATCTACAACAGTGGGGATATACCGGAAAACCTAAGCAGATCTATTTTCATATCACTGCTTAAGAAACCAGTCATTAACGAATGTGAAGTTCACCGAACAATCAGACTAATGAGCCACATAACAAAACTCATCATCCGAATTCTAATGAATAGAGATAGGCCAGAGATAGGACAAGAACAGTGTGGGTTTCTTAAAGACACTGGAACAAGCAATGCAATGTTTATGCTCAGAATGATATCAGAAAGAGCAATACAAATGCAGAAGGACGTGTACCCGAGTTTTATAGACTACGCAAAGGAGTTCGACAAAGTATGCCACAAACATCTGTCATAGCTGCTCAACAACCTTGACATATTCGAGAAAGACATTAGAATGACCAAATATATCTACTGGCAGAGAACTGCTTACATACGGATAAAAAATGAGTTCAACATATATACAAAAATAGAAAGGAGTGTAAGACAAGGATGTGTCTTCTCGCCGGACTTATTCGATCTATACAACGAGGCGATTCTGAGAGAACTGGAAATCCTACAGGATTCATCATTGGTAGCCACAATCTTAACAATATAAGATATGAAGATGATACGGTGCTGATAGCAGACACGGAAATGAAACTACAAAACCTTTTACAGACTGTAGTGAAGGAGAGCGAGAAGAGACTAAACATAAACTACCAGAAGGCATAATGCATGGTCATCAGCAAAAAGATGAGCCCAAAATGAAAATTACAGTTCGGAGACATTAAAATCAAGCAGGTGCAGAAATTAAAACATCTGGGAAGTGTTCTAACAGAGGATGGGAAGTGCGACACTGAGATCCGAAAACGTATCGGGATGGCCAAAGACGCATCCCAAAAGCTAATATCCAGAGACAGGAAAATTTCGTTGGAACCAAATGGTGGATAATCTCTTCAAAGATGAAGAAGAGACTCGAAGCAACAGAAATGTGGTTCTACAGAAGGATGCTGAGGATACCGTGGGCCGAACATGTGAGCAACGATGAGGTTTTGGAGGGAATGGAAAGGAAGTGACAAACCGATACTTAACATCAGGAAGAGGCAGTTGAAATTTCTGGAACACGTAATGAGGAAGGACGTCTTGGAAAATCTAATATTCACAGGATGGATAGAGGGAAAGAGGAACAGGGGAAAGCAACTTAATGTACTTGAGCAAATGGATGGCAGAACAGGGTCTGGGATAAATAACAAAAAACAACCTATTAAGAGCTACAAGGGACAGGAGTGTGTGGAGGGCCATGATCGCCTAAGTCCTGAAGGAACACGAAAAATATTCCGCCTTGATCCATTATACAGATAAATTTATTTTAACATATCTTGTCTCTTTTTTTTCCCCCTCACCGGCAATAGGTCATTGTATTCGCTTGTTACTGGAACAACCTCCCTATTCCCCTGATCTTGCTCCATGTGACTATTTTCTTTTCCTCAAGCTCAAGGGAATCATCAGGGGACGCGTTTTGAAAGCGTAGAGGCCATCAAGACGGCCTAAACGACAACGTTGAGGGGGCACCCAAGAAGAATCCTTCCAGCAGTGGCAGAGAAGTAGAGAAAAGTACATTAGACTTAAGGGGAATTACTTTGAAGGAGAAAACATTTGATTTCTCGTTTGGAATTAAAATAAATTGTTTGTGACACCAATCCCGTTACTTTTCAGACAAACCTCGTCTACACACGCGCGCGCGCGAGCGAGCGTGTGTGTGTGTGTGTGTGTGTGTGTGTGTGTGTGTGTGTGTGTGTGTGTGTGTGTGTGTGTGTGTGTGTGTGTGTGTGCCAAGAAATAGAAAATAGGAAAGAACTGTTAGGTTAATAATCCGAAGTTCTTTAGTATTTTTTAATATTTTTTTTTAAATAACTGTGCTCAATACACAAGTAGAGCCTATATTATAATATTTTTTTTAAATACGACTCTATCGCTACATAAGAGTTCTAATGTTTCAAAAACAGAAGCTAAAAAACTTCAATCTAATTAAAGAAATAAAAATTAAATTAAAGTACATAGTTCTTCCTCAAGCAAATTTTGGAATAACAAATTTTGAAATTTATGAAGCTTATACATTCGTAATATTAATTTCTATTGAATCGGAGAAAACCAATCAGTATAATAAGGGGCAGTAGGGTTTACATTTTCACTGACAACTATTGTATCAACATATTAGTTACTTTCGAAAAGAGGTTAAGTCAAGGTAGGGTCGGGGTACCTATTTTCAAACGAATGATGACATCCGTTCAATGCATATCGCCTGGTCTAATTCCATAACAGAGAGTTTTTGGCACTTTTTGTTACGCCGTTAAATTTGTATTTGTATACATAAAGATTTTTTTTTTCTAAAAGGGTTGAACTACAATTTGTTTTTGCTTTTTTGACGACTTCATGAAGGGTTTTTTTTTAAGATTGTATTAAGTTTTTAAACCTATTGCTTTAATTGAACTTGTTTTTATGTTTTAAATTTTGTTAAGCTAATTATTTAAGGCGAATATTTGTCGGTGTCGGCAAAAAAACGTTATCTCATGTCTTTGATTTAATAAATTTTCGTTTTTTAGAAACTTAATAATGTGTTGTATTTATGTAGGCATCAAGGGCATGGGTCATCCCATGTTTTACATGTTCTTGTTCTATTTATTATTTTCCATTTTACTTTTGGTGTTTTATTCTTTTCTTTGAAATGCCAAAAATATTTAGATATGGATATCCGATTTCTATTTCTAATATTATTCAAGGAGCTTTTGTGTTGTCTCCATCTAGTTTTAAATTCATTCTTCGTGGATCCTATATATATCACTTCAATGTTTGGATTCTCAATGGATGAGATTGTGCATTGGTATACCACAGATTCTATGCGGCATTTATTATCCAGCGAGCAGTCTTCGGGGTTTCTACAATCACATTATTTTTGTCTAATTTTAATTTAGGGTTTTTATTAATTTGATTTTGGCATTTTCAGTGCAGCTGTAACTTAATTTTAAGGTGTTTTTATTAAAGATCTTGCTAAGTTTGCTATCAGTAGGAAAGTGTATTTCAATTAAAGCTAGGAATTTTTGTCCTAGCTTAATATTAACCATTTCGTTGAACGGTGGGGGGAGTATACCAAATGATTTTTCTTTTCCTGCTTTTCTTCTGGTTAGTACTATTGTTTTTATAATTGATGTTAGCGTTGTTGTATCCACTATTTTGTAGAGCTGTGTTGTAAAAATTACTGTGTTTTTGGAATATTTCTTCATTTCCGGAGTTCATGCTGATTCTTTTCTCTATTGATGAGTGTATATGCTTAATTGTGGATGGAGGATGGTTTGACCTGGGGTGTACATACAAGGGGTTAGTGTTAGGTTTTCTGTAAGGTAAGTATATGTTGTTCATTAAGTCTAAAGTTATGTCGAGGAAGTTTACCCTTTTCGATTTTGTGTTAACTGTAGTTTTTAAATTTAATTTTCTGAATTCACTATGTATTATCTTTCTAATTTTATCTGTTTTAAAATTTCTTGAACTCCTCACTACCATGAGCCCTTCACCCCTGTATAGCCCGATGTCCTTAATGTCTAATTCACGGTGCGCGATTAGGTTGTATAGTATAAATAAACCGACAAGGTCAGAAGACTCTGCAGAGTCTAAAGATCCCATGGTGATGTCAAAATGGTCTTCAGTGTTTTTAATCCATTGGTCCCCATTGTGAATGAGGACAGATTTTTTTTGCATTAAGTATTATGTTCATTTCTTCTTCTGTTCTGAATATACAGTAGCAAACTCTAGGGAGCCGTGAATAGATCTTTTGATATTGACTGGTAATAATCCACAATATCGAACTGTATTAGAGTGCATCAAAGCTTGTTGATGATACTCTATCGTTGAATTAGACCAGATGATATGCGTTAAACGGGTGACATCAACCGTTTGAAAAATAGGTACCCCGACCCTACCTTGACTTAACCTTTTTCTAAAGTAACTAATATGTTGATACAATAGTTGTCAGTGAAAAAATAAACTCTACCGTCCCTTATTATAATGATTGTTTTTCTCCGTTTCCATAGAAATTAATATTACGAATGTATAAGCTTCATAAATTTCAAAATTTGTTATTCCAAAATACGCTTGGGGATGAAACAAAACTAGGTACTTTAATTTAATTTAATTTCTATAATTTAATTGAAGTTTTTAGCTTCTGTTTTTGAAACATGAGAACGCTTATGGAATCATAATAAGTTTCATTAAAGACGCCTGACAAGGTACTACAAATTAGCTTTTTTGTTTAATTTTTCTTGTGTTCGTATAAGTATTTTCTTTTCTGGAAATAAAGTGTGTAAAAATTGTCCAAATGTTCTGCATATCCGAGTGTTTTCGACTATTTTATCAACCATTATCAAGGATTTTTATATATGTTTCTAGTGTGATGGGATTTTTTAATTTTCCGAACACGGTCAGCACATCGTGGCCGTGTTCATAGTTGACGTTATTGAGTGTTGACATCTTTTTATTATTACTGATTCTGTTACTTTTTGACTTTTCTTTTCTTTTCTTTTTCTTTTTTTTTTTGTATGTAGGTTATAATAATTGTATTTTCTACAAGTCTGTTGAGATTGAAGTTTGGTAGGTATCCGTGTGTGTTTAAATGACTCCTAACTGAGGTGTTTGAGCTATATTTTTTACCAACCGAGTATAATTATTAGTATAATATATATATATATATATATATATATATATATATAATTATTTATTTTAAAAATTATAACATAAATATGTTATAAAATCACTACAAAAATAGCCATTTTGTTTCAACACCTCTGGTGTCTTATCAAGTGATCACTTGATAAGACACCAGAGGTGTTGAAACAAAATGGCTATTTTTGCAGTGATTTTATAACATATTTATGTTATAATTTTTTAATAAATAATTATATTTACTCTACTGTGTATTGAGCACTCTTTTAAGAATAGTAATTGTTGGTTATTGGAATTTATTCCGTATACACAAATCATATACTTGTATAATACTGAGCAGAATGTTTCTTTTGTAACCAGTTTAAAATCGTTGCAACCATCTTGTGAATTTTGGTTTCACTCATACAGACGCTGTATCTTTGAATTAATCATATATTCTAGTTTTTAATTGATTGTTTTAATGAAAATCACCAAAAAGTGCCGATCTCAGTTCTTTGTTAAGAAAGATAAAATAAAAATCTCGGTCGGTAAAACAATGAAAATATGAAATTCAATAGTAAAACGATAAATATATCAATATATAGATCAATAACGTTAATGTCGAAAAATTTGAAATTATCCTTTTTTAATTTTATTTCAAAATCAGAACGAAATAACTCCAGTTACCAAATAATTATATATTTCTCAAATTACTTATTAAAAGATTTCCATGTTTACAGCTCCCCACACAACCAGCTTAGCAGAGACAACCACCTCCGGTTTTCCCAAATGCCAACAGAGTAAATGGTCGGAATGGATCAACCACAATCATGCAAATAATTCGGGAAATGAAGAAGAGCAGTTAAGCCAACGGGAAAGGCAAAAACTTTGTACTGGTGGCACCATCACCCATATTGAATGCAGAGAAGTAGACACTCAAACCCCATTTCATCAAAGCGTTTCAATCGCTACCTGTGACGTAAAACATGGCCTTCAATGCAAACACTCCGAGAATATCATTCTTGGCTGTTTGGATTTTGAAATGAGACTCTACTGTAAATGTCAACGTACGTATTCATATGATGTTCTTTACAATATTTTACAATTAATACATTTGCATGCACATCTTCATTTTTCAGTCACTGATGTAATATATTCTTAGATTTTATACAATTTTTTCATTAAGATGAAAGTATGATTTCGTCCTTCGTCGATTCACACACCCCAAAGGCCAGTTGTAATTAATCTCGCGAGAAATACTTGCTAACCATTACGCCACGTCGAAGTGCCCCCTCAAATGCCTCTTTGTGTATCTTTGTGCATCTGTGTATTTTCATATTTGCTCGAAAAAATTTCATATATATATATATATATATACAGTTGCGGCCAAAATGTTCAGAACGGCATTGTTTTCGTCAGAAAAGTAGGTATAATTTTTATCAAAATTGTTTTATATTCTATAATTTTCACAGATAATAAATACGATATTATTTGATAAATCGTCGGTCACCCAAAAACCTTCAGGAATTAGAACATGTAACCATTGAAGAATGGAAGAAAATCCCAGAAAAGACTTGTTCAAATCTCATCAGAAACTTTAGAAAACGATTGCAGTAAGTTATAAAGATGAAAAGCCATGCTACTGTCTATTATATTGTGAAAATTGTTCAATTTTTTCTATTTTTCATACTGTACGAATAATTTTGTCATTTCCTATTTTTCATAATTTTCCTGTCAAATTTGTTATATTTACCCTATTCTTTTGAAACTTAAGTTTTATATTCCTTTTTTCTTTTTCTTTTTCTTTTTTTTTTTTTTTTTGTACTTATTAACATATAAAAAAACTGGCATCATATGGACATTAGATTCTGAGAAATGGATAAAAATATTCAAAATTGATGGGTGTGCGAATAATTTCGTCGTTGATCCTCTCTCTCTCTCTCTCACTCTCTCTCTCTCTCTCTCTCTCTCTATATATATATATATATATATATATATATATATATATATATCACGTGTGATTGTGTGACGGACCATCCAAGAATTACTCCGTCCACTCGTAAGGGTGAAAAGTGCATATAAAAACGAAAACTCAAGAATTATAAACAGTCAATTGATGATACCCACTGACGAGTAGACGGAATAATTCCAGGAGGCTCCGTCTACGAAACTCTGGAGTCGGGATGCTAAAAGTAACACCAATCAGCTAAATGACAAACTTGTTACGTGTATTAATTCTATCTGATATCGAGTACTTTATTGCAAAGATTGCTTGCCTTAAATATCTTATCTCACAGTAGTCCACTGAGTGAGATTATTTTTGGTTTCATACTATCGTTGATGTCACAATATATATATATATATATATATATATATATATATATATATATATATATATATATATAAAGGGCAGTTGTCTATGTGTGTGTGTGTGTGTGTGTGTGTGTGCGTGTGTGTGTGTGTGCGTGTGTGTGTCCGGCTAAATCTAAAAAAAACTACAATAGTTATGACAAAGTAAATATTTATACAAATTCATTATCACCCAAGCCAGCTTTTTGTAAAATAATTTATCATTGTATGATTTGTATTTATGATAATATTTTAAAATTAAAATTCATTAGAATGCATTCGAAATTCTCAGAATTAAAAAGTAAAAACGAACGGTAATAATTCTTATACCCGATTAGGATTACCGTTCGTTTTTACTTTTTAATTCTGCTAAACGCTATATATGTATGTATTTTTTAAATTCCTATTCTCTTGAATTTATTTTCACATCTATAGTAAATAAAAGCGTAACTGTAACAAAAATTTATATTAAAACAACAAAGTAAATTTTAAAAAGAAGGATATTAAATACTAAAATCTTATTACTTATTTATTCAAATATTCGAGTGTGTACGAATGTGTATGTGTGTCCAAAATAAATGTATAAACTCAGTATCACCCAAAAGGGCAGATGTCTGTATTTGTGTCTGTATTTGTGTCGGTGTGTATTATTGACTCGTTAATATTTTTCGGACATCTTATGAAAAATAATTTTTTCATACAAACTTTAAAAAACAAACTTTATTGTTTTTTGGTTTATAACGAACATAAAAAAGTAAATAAACTTCAATTAAGTTTTATCAAAGCAAAAAACTATAGCGAGTTTTATTTTTGCGAAAATTAATTTAAATAAAATATAGTCAAATTCGTAAAACAAATATTCAACACGAATAATGTTGACCGTAAGTATTGTCTGTCTTTGCTAATTTTTATTTAACTAAAGTTTTTTCTTTTCAAATACAAATATAACTTGAAATTTAAGCATAATCGCTTTTCAAAACTAAATTCTCAATGTATCTTGTTTCTAATCGTTTTCAAAATAGTTTGTAATTAAATCCATTTACAGAGAAATGTTTGCTTCTTTAATGTAATGTTTAAAAATCAAACTTTATTTACTTAAAAAATTTAAATTCCCCTCCAAAATAAATAGTAAATAATTCTTTTTCAAAGAGGTAAGACTCGCTATAGTTTTTGTTTGAAAAAGATAATTAAATTAAATGTTTAAATATAACTTAATTTAAGTTTACTTACTTTTTATTATTAATAATAATTTGAAGGAAGGCTAATGAAATTTTATTTAAGTTTAATTTGTTTTAAAACAATATTAACAGAGTATCTATATAAAGTGTTTTTTAATAAAAATATGAGGATTCTCAGCCCCCTAAGCCCCACCCACGAGCGTGGTATTTGTAGTGTGATATTTTCCTAAATTTAGTTATTTTGTAACAAACCAAAAAAAAAACAATGAAGTTTATTTTTTTAAAGATTGAATGAAAAAGTATTTTCCATAAGATTTCTAAAAAATATCAATAACTTGTCAATAATGAAGTATTATTCAGAGATCTTCCGAGCAACGCCGGGTATCCTCGCTAGTATATAGTTTTAAGGTGTACAATATTTATGGGATAAAGTGCTCAATGTCAGAGATAGAGCGTATATAAATATAAAAGTAAACATTGAAGTCAACACTCAGAGGCGACAGACTGTTTCATGCTAGACGCAATTGTCAGGCCACGTGTGTTGGGTTTTTCTCGACTATTTAGTATTCGGGTTAGTGATGCATTGTGGATATTCCATTCTGTCGGTTATTTTGGCGGGAGTGGTTTATTTATTTATTTGGGTTAATATATTTTGTTTTTTTATTTATTTTTATTTTATATATATATTTATTCTTTTTCGGTTTTCGATGTTTTAGCAACGTAGTAAAAAAGATTTTGAGATTAGTTCAGATCGTTTATTTAATAGTTTGTTTTGGTGTGGGAAGGTAATTAAAGCTATTTTTTCGTCCTATTTTTGGATTGATTGCTGTAGTCTATTCTGTTATTTTGGCGGGGGCAGTTTTTTAATTTGTATATTATTTTATTTTTTTAGATTGATTATTTTTACTTGTTTTTGCTTATTTTTTTTATTTATTCTAATGGTTATTTTAGCAGGAGCTGCTTGTTAATTTGTTTATTTATTTAGTTAGATTATTTTATTTTACTTGTTTTTCTTATTTATTTTTATTTTGTATATTTTTATTTATTCTTTTCGGTTTTCGATTTTTAAGTAACGTAGGAAACTTTTGATATATATTAAAGTTCTTGGCCTGTATGTGCTGTAATTGTAGTATTCAACAGAAATGCGAGCATAGTTAACGCTAACTGTTATGCAGTTTACGGGGTCTGTTAAACAGCTACGTGATATACGCTCCTGCTGACTCATCGCTCATTATTTTGTAATGATTTATTGAAACGGTTCTGCGACCTTTACAACGATTGACAAGGTCAAGTAACGTGCCTGCTTCACATTTTCCTCGGTTGGGTTAAGTTATGGGGGAATATGGTGAGTGGGGTAGAATAGATCAGTTTTTTTAACCCCACTATTCTTCTTGCTGTATGCGGTCTAGCGTTATCATGGAGGAGAACAATATTTTTTTCTGTGAATCTGCTGTGTACGCTGGCACTGTTAGTGTAGTCCAAATTAATTCTTCACTGTCACGTATGATTAGTAGTTAAGAGGATACTTTCAACATTATTAAAGTTGATTACCCAAAACAGAAATTACTTATGACGTATCCTATTAATCTCTCCAAATTCTGTAAACGACATGCTACATTGAATTATTCTATAAGCAGAATAAACTTCATAGAGACTTCTCAAATTTTTTGTGTAAAATGTGGCTATCGGTAAATCTGCCTCAATCTAATAAAACGTATGTCATTATAGATGTTATATTTATCAATTAATCCGTACCGTCAAAAAATGGCGTGAATACCGTATATACTCGCGTATAGATCGCACCCTTAATTTGGGGTTGTCAAAGTGGGTATTTGCGGTAAACTCGCAGATAGGTCGCAAAATAATCTGGGAAGTTACACGGTCCTTTTTAACGTAAATTTAGTTAATATTTATTAAATATTTTCAAATATTCACTTTTATTTCAAAACTTTGCTTACTTATATTAAAACATAAGAAAAGTGATTGGTTGTAATTGCGTGGTATTTACTTGCGAGTGCGGGGCTGCTCTGTTTAGACGAAAATTTGAATACCTGTAATCGCTTTAGTCCAAAAATCACTTCAAAATGATAGTCTTTCGTTGTAAATCAGATAATAATTGGTAAATATGAGCAGTGCAGATCGATCGCTTTTATTCGATGTGTAACGCGGTGCTGTTGGAAGAGGCGGGAAAAATTCATTTTCTCCCTTGCTCTCGTTTATGCCCTAGTCCAGGGTACTTGCCTGGACTACTGATACGCCACAGTCTACTTCAGATTCTCTAGGATGTCGAGTGCATAGGTCGCACCCCTGATTTTTATCGAAATTTTGTTGAAAAAAGGTGCGACCTTTTCTCGATTATACACGGTATCTAAATAATTTTGTAATTGCTTTCTACTTGTACAATATCAGAAACCTTTCTTGCATTTACTTGTTTGCATTCAGGAAGCACTGATTATTTAACTAAACAGCTAGCGTTTTATTAATTACCGAATAATTATTTCTTTGTCAAGAGAAGAAAAACAATGATATTTTTAAGTATAAAATTATCTGCATGCGTGTATCTATACCAGTACGTTTTGCATGTACGGCTTACAATATAATTATTAATACTGTTCTTATGCCTTATTTTGCCTTCTAACGCCAAGCAATTCAAATTTGCCTCAGCTTGAAATAAAAATAAAATCGGGGGTTTTATGCACGGGTTCACTTGGCACAGTTCGGGTGGGAAGTATGTAGGTGAGACTCGGATCGACGTCACTGCTACCTCTGCCACGACAGACTAACGGACCAGATATTCCCTTCGGCCAACTAGATTCTTGCCTATCTCTACATTACGACTCGTAACTAACAAGTGGTTCAAAACTGATAATTTTAACTGAGGTTCTGCTTATATAAACCTGCAATTGACACTTCTTACCTTCCGTCCAAGTGGCACTCTGTCCCGAAAGTTTTTATCTATTTATCTATTTCACTTTCATTCTGCCTACTTTTGGACAGCGGCTGACCTGTTTGAAATTTGAATTTCGAGAATCTTCTGTCTATGCAATCATAAAACTCGGACTAGATAAAATCATTTAAGGCCCACTTTTGTCACAGAGCATTACAATCTCGTCACATTAGTAGTAATGAGATATTCCGTTGTTATAGTGCCGCGAAGGATGTTCGCTCCGACTGGAACTGAGTAATGGCTTATGTTAGTAGAACAAAGAAATATTTAATTACTAATAAATTAGACCAGGTTTCTTGAGCGATAGATAAAAATACAAAGTTCCACTGTGCTTCCAGCCAAGTGCCACTTGTTCCTGAAAGTTTTTATTTATTTATCTATTTCAGTTCCCTTCGGCCTACTTGTGCACAATAGGCGGGAGGTTGAAAATTTTATTTCTAGAGACTACAGGCTACGCAATCATATGACTCGGGCCAGATAAAATAATTTAGGGGCCACTTGTGTTGAAATGCATTACAACCTCGTGTCATTAGAAGTAATGAGATATTCCGTTAATATAGTAACACGAAGTATGTTTGCTTAAATTAGAGTTAAATAATGGCTTATGTTACTAGAATAAAGAAATATTTAATTGCTAATGAATTAGACCAGGTTGCATGACTGATAGGTAAATAATACAAAGTCACTTTGTGCTTTAAATATATTAAGATAACATTATGTAAATTAACTCTTGAATATTTCCTTATTTGCAGTATCCGACTCAGAATTAAAGACAATTCCTGTGACATTATGTAAATTAACTCTTGAATAATATCGATATTTACAGCATCACCGTCATCAGTAAAGACAACTCCGATAACTTCGGTACCAAAGACAACCACCCCCGGTTTTCCCAAATGCCAACAGAGTAAATGGTCGGAATGGATCAACCACAATCATGCAAATAATTCGGGAGATGAAGAAGAGCAGTTAAGCCAACGGGAAAGGCAAAAACTTTGTACTGGTGGCACCATCACCGATATTGAATGCAGAGAAGTAGACACTCAAACCCCATTTGATCAAAGCGTTTCAATCGCTACCTGTGACGTAAAACATGGCCTTCAATGTAAACACTCCCACAATATCATTCTTGGCTGTTTGAATTTTGAAATGAGGCTCTACTGTAAATGTCAACGTAAGTATTCAAATGTTCTTTACATTGTTTTAATGCGAACGAATTTAGATATATTGCCATTTTTTAAAAATATCGTCAAGATCTTTATTCTTATCTATATTTATTTAATTTAGCTATAACGAATGAATTAAGGTAAGGCGCTGACGTAATTTTATTCCTAATTGACGCTAAACAACAACGACCCCATTGACTGAGCTGAAACTTGGCAAACACGTACTTCATTGAACATTTCTTGAATGTACTTTGAAAGGAATAGAATGCAGAACTTTTCCTATTATACCTTTATGACGGCATGTCAAATGCATCAACCTGCTCCGACCGTGGGGCACATTGATGCATCCTGTGGGGCATGTTGATGCCATCACTAAACAAATTGATGCAAAGAATTAATAACGCAAAAAGAGGGCTTAAATGAAATTTTAATGTAGCCAAGAGAATATATGAATCAAGATAAGTAAAACAAAAATATAGTAAATTCTGGAACGTACAGCAATGAGTAAATATATATATATATATATACTAAACAGAATCTCTTCATTTTCATCCTTGCACCACTGAAAAATAAAAACAGTTATTTCTTATTGCTATATATTTTGAATAGACGTCTCTGTTTTTTTTTGGGGGGGGGGGATTGTTTCTTTTACTTTTAAGAACTCTATGTCTAACTGTCTAGAGAGCGAAAATCCTACTAAAGAATATATATCGATATATATATATATATATATATATATTTTTGGTGTGGCGGTGACATGTTTCCTTTAGTAGGACTTTCTATCTCTAGGCCGTTAGACATTGATTTTTATTGTTATAAAAACACTTGTACCCACGAAATATAACGTTAAAAATATAACGGATATAAAATAAAATCCATTAATTTCGTAAAACACAATTATATTTTCGCTAAAGAAATTTTTTTTTATTTATTTTTTTTTTTTTTTAGTTTTCATAATGCTAGATAATCTTGATTTATTTGGGAAGGATATTAGAATTATCCAGAATTTATACTGGAAGGAAACCGCCGCCTGCATACGGAAAGAAAAAGGAAAAGGAGTGCAAGAAAAGGATGTCTCTTCTCACCGGACTTATTCAGCCTTTGCGCTGAAGCTGTCCTGAGAATGGATAGCGGCTCGGATTGAAGAATCGGAGAGCCGAGTTCGAATTCCAGCCAAATCCATTACATTCACTTACATGCTAATACTCTTGGGAAAGGTATGAATCCTTTTCTTCTCCCCCACCCACAGCTATCGGTAAGTAGCAGGACAGATTGCGTTCTATAGCCTTGGGTGGCAACTGGTCTAGCGCACAAAGAAATGGCAACCTACTGCGGGAAAAATCTGCCTCGTCACTCATGTATCGAAAGATACATGATCGCCTAAGCGTGTATCACGCATGACACATGACTGAACAGGAATCATTATTGGCAGCGACAATCTTAACAACGTATGATATGCAGATGAGACAGTGTCGATTGCAGACGCAGGAAGGAAACAACAGCTACGCCTACAGAAGAGAGTAAAGGAAAGCGAGAAGAAAGGACTAAACATCAATTATAAAAAGACAGAATGTATGGTTGTCAGCAAAAAGAAACAGTCCAAGATGGGGACTAAGATTTGGGGATATCAGAATCATGCAAAGTGTGAAAATTTAAAGGTTTAAAAATTTAGTTAGTATTTTAATAGAGGACGGAAAATGTGTCACCGTAATCCGAAGTGTTTTAATAGAGGACGGAAAATGTGACACCGTAATCCGAAGTGTTTTAATAGAGGACGGAAAATGTGACACCGTAATCCGAAGTGTTTTAATAGAGGACGGAAAATGTGACACCGTAATCCGAAGTGTTTTAATAGAGGACGGAAAATGTGACACCGTAATCCGAAGTGTTTTAATAGAGAACGGAAAATGTGACACCGTAATCCGAAGTGTTTTAATAGAGAACGGAAAATGTGTCACCGTAATCCGAAGTGTTTTAATAGAGGACGGAAAATTTGACACCGTAATCCGAAGTGTTTTAATAGAGGACGGAAAATGTGACACCGTAATCCGAAGTGTTTTAATAGAGGACGGAAAATGTGACACCGTAATCCGAAGTGTTTTAATAGAGGATGGAAAACGTGACACCGTAATCCGAAGTGTTTTAATAGAGGACGGAAAATGTGACACCGTAATCCGAAGTGTTTTAATAGAGGACGGAAAATGTGACACCGTAATCCGAAGTGTTTTAATAGAGGACGGAAAATGTGACACCGTAATCCGAAGTGTTTTAATAGAGGATGGAAAATGTGACACCGTAATCCGAAGTGTTTTAATAGAGGACGGAAAATGTGACACCGTAATCCGAAGTGTTTTAATAGAGGACGGAAAATGTGACACCGTAATCCGAAGTGTTTTAATAGAGAACGGAAAATGTGACACCGTAATCCGAAGTGTTTTAATAGAGGATGGAAAATTTGACACCGTAATCCGAAGTGTTTTAATAGAAGACGGAAAATGTGTCACCAAAATCCGAAGGCGCGTTGTAACAGCGAAAGATGCCTTTCAAAATTAAGCTAAGTATTAAGAAACAGGAAAATTTCGTCAGAAACAAAGCAAAATGTTCTGAACTGTTAGATAATATGGCAGCGAACGCTAGACAATCACCTCACAGATGAAGAAAAAGACAACAGAAATGTAATTTTACTTATTCTGATACTGATATGGCTTATGTTACTAGAATAAAGAAATATTTAATTGCTAATGAATTAGACCAGGTTGCGTAACTGACAGGTAAATATTACAAAAGCACTTTGTGCTTTAAATATATTAAGATAACATTATGTAAATTAACTCTTGAATATTTCCTTATTTGCAGTATCCGACACAGAATTAAAGACAATTCCTGTGACATTATGTAAATTAACTCTTGAATAATATCGATATTTACAGCATCACCGTCATCAGTAAAGACAACTCCGATAACTTCGGTACCAAAGAAAACCACCCCCGGTTTTCCCAAATGCCAACAGAGTAAATGGTCGGAATGGATCAACCACAATCATGCAAATAATTCGGGAAATGAAGAAGAGCAGTTAAGCCAACGGGAAAGGCAAAAACTTTGTACTGGTGGCACCATCACCCATATTGAATGCAGAGAAGTAGGCACTCAAACCCCATTTGATCAAAGCATTTCAATCGCTACCTGTGACGTAAAACATGGCCTTCAGTGCAAACACTCCGAGAATATCATTCTTGGCTGTTTGGATTTTGAAATGAGGCTCTACTGTAAATGTCAACGTAAGTATTCAAATGTTCTTTACAATGTTTTAATATGAACGAATTTAGATATTTGCCATTTTTTAATTATCGTCTGGATATTTAATCTTATAGTTATTCAATTTCACTATAATAAATCAAGTACCTGTTAGAGATTAATGTAAATATTATTAACTATAATAAAACACTTAGCTTCGCTTTGATGTTTTTTAATGTAACAACGCAAAACTTTTTCCGGAATATTTCTGTAATCGTAATAATTGCATTCTCAAAAATATCTCGCTTTTATTTTGGGATTAACTGTATACAAAGTACAGCAAACGCCAGCTATAATTCAACATCGAGAAACACTAAAGATACATTGTGCTTAGCTTTATTTTTGTTTCATTTATTTATTTAATTTTTTTTTAAATTTTGGGCGTCCGAATTTTCTTTTAATTTTTGAAGTTTGGATGTATAACCTAGACAGTTATTCAATTTTCTATTGCTTTCGTTTTTATTGTTATTGCTATTGTTTTTTTTTTAATATTCACCGTTGCAATAACAGTAGTTTTATTAGGAAAGGAGACATATTGTATAATGCTGGACCTAAATTTACTGTGGGAAAGTCCCAAATTAGTCCTATGTTTATGTAGAAATCTAACGAGTATTTATTATATTTCGTCCTGCCCCAGCTATATATATATATATATATATATATATATATATATATATATATATTCAAACATATAGTTAAATATAACAGACAACGAATGTTTATTATGCTTGACCATGAGCCGTTCTAAACTTCGTATGTTTGCTTTAATTTCGGGAGGAAATAAAGACAAAAATTGTCCAACATTTGGATATTTTTTTTATTATGCTGTTCCTTGATCTAAGCTTTCGACTCACATCTTCAGAGTGGTTATGTGAACATTTAAACAAAGATATTCACCATCAAAGACGATATTCTGTTATGTTGACACAGAAGATTGCTATGCGGCGATAACGGTCGCGGAATAGCAGGCGCAGGTCGTAAATTCATGATGCGGTTCTTTGACGTCGTACCATGTGAGAGACCGAAATATTAACAACAGAACCATAGATGTAATGTGTTGCGACTAGTTTGAAATGTAATTTTGTTGATTGTATTTCATTTATATATATATATATATATATATATATATATATATATATATATATATATATATCGATAAAATCTGGATTAACTGTATATTTTAAATGTTGTACGAGGATGTGCTGAAAAGTTCTCGCTCAGAGCCACATCTCAAAATCGCATCAAATGACTTAGCATTAGAAATGTTTTTCGGTTGATTTTCTTGCTCTTCATCAACAAAAATCAATGGAACCTGTCTTACTGATCACTTATTCTTAGTCAAATTATAAATCAATTAAAGGTAATTTTCATAGTAACTATCATTAAGTTTTAGTAGTATTTTTTAAATGAAACTTGGTCATATAATTTTTTCCTTACATACATTAGTACCATTGGTCGTATTACCTTGAAATGTTATTATTATAAAACGATGTATTATCAACCATTTTTTTATTAGCAACCTGGGAAAATAGAGAATAAATCTGTATAGTCAGATTTAATCTTTGCAGTGCAAATCGCACCGACTGTCCTACAAAATATTCCTCTCTGTTCCACGTTTTAAAAGAGCCTGCAAATCTGTCAGTTGTATCGTCACGTTCTCCTTAATCTCGACCATAGTGTTTTAACGACGGTTATAGCCTTGTAGAGGATTGTGTGGTTTACGTGTTGTTGAATTAGAAACACGTGCATTTATTCCTGCTAGAAGAAGGTCCAACTACAAGAACATGGCAGACTCAAGTTGAGTCCAACCGAAGATGTAAAGGAAACAAACAAGACCGATATATATATGTCATCAAATATATGTATTAAACAACAAATTTAGAAGTGACAAAGACATCAACATTTGTGTTTGTATGTGAACGTAAAGAGTTTGTATTTTGGTGAATGATCGTACGTACGTGTATGTGTGTTTCTTGGCGTTTTCCCACAAGTGGGCAAAACGCAGATCTCTACAAGTGATCACATTTTTAAATGCACCTGCTGAAATGCAAAGTAAAAAGAGAACGAGGCTAGAAGTCGCCCAATATTTATAATGCAGGGAGAGCGTGTCCTAGTGACATTCAGGAAATTCAGGAGGAGTTAACTCCGACAGCCTTAAGAAAATAAAGCGATATCCTAGGAAACCAAGTCTGGACAAAAGTGGGATGAGTATGACAGACCTGAATGATATGACTTGCCAAAAACCCGGGACGGAACGTGAAGAATCAACTTAGTCGGTCATTGTGAGCACAGTGATCACAAAATACACAATATCACTCCATGACGTATCACTAGCTATCTTTTTGATCGGTCGAAGGTCGCAAAATCGGTTCTAGAGATGTTCAATTTGGAAGAATATGTTACGCATGCGTGTGTGCGTGGCTGTGTACACACGTTTTCTTAACAGTACTTTACAATTAATAAATCTTAACCATGGTTTCTTTTATGTGCTATATCCGTTCGGGTCATGGGCGATCATGGCTCTCCACAACTTCCTATCCTTTGCATCTTTAAGCAATATTTGATTTTTTACTATCCCTCGCACACCTTGTTCTGTCACCAAATTTAACCAAGTTCGTTCAATGTCCTGTGAGTTAAATTCTCCAAACCGTCTTTTCTCTTTGTGTCCTAAAAAAAAATTAAACTGTTGATTTCTGATTTCTAAGTATAATTGTATTTTCTGTTTCTATTTTCCTTAAAACTTTCCCATTACTGACATGCTCTATGGTATTCTCAGCATCTTCCTGTAGAACCACATCTCCTCTTCTTCTCTGAAAAAATTGTCCAGCATTCCGCTTTTTTACATTTTTTTTCACTAACGTTCCTTTTGGAATTAATCCTTTTCAAGGAAAGAAGTACAATTTTCCCCATGAAATCATTTATGATTCTCATTCATTCTTGTTTAAAAAAAAAAATTAAAAAAAAGGATAGGTAAATAAATATATTATGCTTCTTTAAGAAATCTTTCTAGAAAAATTTGTAAAAAAAAATTACTTATTTTCAAAAGTAAAAGATCATATTTTAAAAACGCTATCTGCTAAGTGAATTTTTCTCTATTATGTACTTATTTATATCCGAGGGCAATTTAGATTACGACAATCTTAGTATTCAAAAATCTTACGATAATAGTGCTCAGTGTTAAAAAGAAAGCCTTTGCAAGTACACGTGTTGTCTCCCTTGCATAGTCGACTTATTTGTATACTAGAATTATCTCCCTTGTTATTGTGAAGTCATTTACATAGCAGTTATCTCCCTTGTTAACGATTTTGTACAGAAATATTTCCCTTGTAATGACGATTTATACATTAATTATACCCTTCACACTGACGATTTACTTACATATTTAAATATAAATTGGAATAATATATGCTATGTTTATGATCAGAATAAAAAAAACCTGTTTCATAGATTATAAAAGCACATTTGATAAAGTACAGCACAAAAACCGACTTGATCCAATTCTATGAAAATTTGATTTATAAGGAAAAGATTTAACTTTTGCTAAAAAAAAAAAAATAAAGAAAGAAACTGGCTGCATGCAGTGTGCAAATGAGTTCAATGAATACACAGAATTATAAAGAGTAAGACAAGGATGATTTTTTTTCAAAGGATTTATTCAACGAGACAACACTAAAAGAATTAGAAAACCCAATAGGATTTATTATTGGCAGAGATAATCTTAATAGCATAAGATACTCGGATGATATTGTGATGATAGCAAAAAGAACTGAAAGATCGCATAGAAAAGATATTAAAAGAAAGCAAGAAGAAATGTCTAGCTGTAAGAAGATAAAGTGCATGGTTGTAAGAAAAAAAAACCCAGACCAAGTTACAAGAATGTCAAGGAAGTATCGTAACTCAGCTTTAGTAACAAACAACGGAAAAACATGCCTTCCAGAAACTAAGTAAAATGTTAAAACAGAAAATTTTCATTAGAAGCAAAGGGTGTTGAACATTTTTCTCCCCCCCCCGCCCAATCAAATCACCCCAAGCAAGGCAATACTGCTACTAAGACACAAGGGGCTACTGAGAGTGAAAGAGAGTAAAAAGACTTTAGAAGGAACTGGAAACACAATCCTAAATAGGAAACAATGGGCAAACCTCTACTCCTGGAAGTAGTGTGAACCGGAATGCTATGTAATATCTAACTTCCTCTATTGAGTGAATGATGGCCACTTTCCTCATGGATGTAGAAGAGACTTGAAACAACAGAGCTGTAATTGAGAATGCCATAGACAAAACATGTGCGCAATAAAGTTTCAATGAGAACAAGCACAACAAGGAAACTCATAATTACAATCAGAAAGAGATTGTTGAAATGTTTCGGACACAGAATGAAGAAAAGGAGCCTAGAGAATTTAACACTCACAAGACATTTAAAACAGTAATTTACATATTGATGGTAGAACAAGGACAAAGAGGGATGTTAAAAAGTCAAAAGATAGAGCAACAGAATTTTTGGAGAGACATGCTGAAGGAATATAGTACATAAAAACTCATGTGTAGAGTAGGATTATGATCATTTGGGGCCTCTTGTCTAATGAAATTATGAGGCCCCTCAGATGGAGCCACCCTCTAAGTTGCCTGTACCTGTCTTGCATATTTTTTTAAATGTGATATATTTTAACAACATTTACAGAGCTTGAAGTAAACTTATTGCAAATTCTTTAAACTAGAATAGCGATCTTTTGTTTATCAATAAAAATATTCTTTAAGAAATACCTCTATTTTACTATTTATTGCAAACCCAATCAGCACATTTAAACAAATGTCGTAAAAAATAAGTATTTTTTTTATAACCAGCAATAAAAAAAAAAATTTTTTAAATTTATCATATTGATAGCATTTTAGTATGAAACCATTTAAAAGTTATAACATCTAGAAAATTAAAATCACTGCTTTATAAAAATTTCTAAGATTCTGAACTATAATCAAACTTGTTATCTACTTGAAGCACAATGACACAAACTAAAACTTTCTTTTTCTTGCTTTGCTTCCTGCAAAGTCAAATAAATATGAATTTGTTGTATTGATATCATTTCAGTTTATGAAACTATTTAGAAGTTATAACATCTAGAAAATTAAAATCATTGCGTTATGAAATCTTGAGGGGGCCCTAGGCTGAAGCCTATATTAGCGTAAAGGATAGTCCAGCCCTATATATGTGAAAACCCAATAGTACAGAGCACCCATATGATCACTGAAGTTAAGCAACATCAAGCCTGGTCAGTACTTAGTATGGGTGACCACTTGGAAATACCAGGTGCTGTAAGCTTGGATGTGCGGGTGGTGTAATCGATAATAGATCAGAGTTGTTAATCAGAGAGCAGAGTTCCAATTCCAGTTGGGTTCATTATATTCATTTACAAATACCCTTCGGAAAAGGTATGAATACACCTCTTCTACCCCAGCTATACCCACAGAACAGATTGAAGGCAAGAGGGACAGAAAGAAAGAAGGCACCACCTACTTAGCGAGCTTGAGAAATTGGATGGTAGAACAAAGGTTTAGGAGAGATAACAAAAAGACAAAATTTATTAAGAGCTACAAAGAACAGAAAATCGTGGAGAGCCATGATTTCCAACATCTTGAAGGGATGCAGCTCATAGAAGAATTATTCACATTTCACCCAGCTAACTGGATGGATTGTTTGTTTTTTATGGCTTATCGACACTTTGCAGGTTATTTAAATCCAAGACATATTTTGGATTGTAAGAATTTTTTTTTTTTAAAGTGAATGTTGCACTAAAAATATTTTGAGAGTAATGATTTTTCCTGCTATTTAACCCATAGCTGGGGGAGGAGAGGGATTCATACCTTTCTCAAAGGTATTTGCATGTAAGTGAATATAACAAACCTGACTGGGATTTGAACTCTCCTCTCCAATTTCTCATTCCAAGATGCCATCCATTACACCACCCTCGCATCTCTTCCTTACCCTTCGTTATTTAGCAAGGAATTGATTATATCACTTTGTATTGTTTTTTTTATTCATTGCCAATATGTTGTGTTGTAGAATCTTGAATTACAGATTTGAATCAGCTTCATTTACAAACAGAAAAGAAACGTTCTGATCAGATCAACTCATTCACAGTAAAGCAACACATACAATTCCAGATTTTACGAGTGGGGTTGCCTTCCATTTTATTGTCTTGTTACTATCCAATTTACGCTTTTCAATCTCATGCTATTAATCATAATGTTCTACTTGATAAATACACTGGTTGTTTTTCACAACTTGAATATTAAATGTAATCAACTTCTTGAATGTCATGAGGTGCAGTGGGGGATGAAAGTTCTCAACTTGATCCAGTGAAACTTGAAAAAGAATGTGCCAAGTGTTTTGAACTTGGGGGGGGGGGTGAATTAGTATTGAGTAGAGAACTTTTCAGCACCCATTTTCATAGTAACATTTAAATAAAATATGTTATTCAAATATATTCACAGCTATTTTGCATAATTATAAAGAGTTTTTTTAAAATCAAAATAATTTCTTTTTCAGCAACTTAAGGACACAAATTTTTTCAGAAGTTGTAAATGAAGAGTATGATCTCAAAGCTACACATCCAAGAAAGAGTGTTTTAAAAAAGTTACACTCCAATATGAAGTTGCATTCGTTACAAAGGCCACTTATTTTTTATATGAAGAAAAGTATTTTTTGTAGGAATATTAAAAGTCAAATATAAAAGTCAAATATAATTATCTGTTTTTGTCGCAAATAAATACACAGATAATAGTTTTAATAGACTTTTTTTTTGGCAGATTTGAGAAAGTATTTTAAATGAAATAAACATTTTGCTTAAATTTCTCCTTGTTTCTTTCTTTCTTTCCAATTCCTCCATCCATCCCTACCACAAAAAAAATTGTATTATGCTTGAGTTATTTTGTCGAATAACCCTGCACTTGGTGGTGCCACAATGACCCTCATGGTTTACAGGATGTAGTGTACATTTAGAACACACACCTGTGGGTGGATTTAGATTATTGTTGGTACCTCCACTAATTCATTGAGAAAAGAACATACTATGATGAAAAATACCCCAAAATTGATAAAAACTAAGTTTTATGGTCAAAATCTGTGATATTATTAACAAGAAAGAACAAAAACTTTTTTGATAATTTAATTATATTTTTTTAATCCTTTTTAGAATGTTCAAAATTTTGGTTGATGGACCGTAATTAGCAGAGCAAATTTTCATGTCTTTTTTGTGGTGAAAGGCACATTGATTTAGAAATTCTTGCAATAATCAAATAATTGTCAGATTTTAATGAAACTTTATTCACAAATGAATGAAATCATTTTAGAAAACCTTGGTAAAATTTTTTTTTTTTAACATGTATTACACTCCACTTAATTTAACATGTATTACACTCCACTTAATTTAACATGTATTACACTCCACTTAATTTAACATGTATTACACTCCACTTAATTTAACATGTATTACACTCCACTTAATTTAACATGTATTACACTCCACTTAATTTAACATGTATTACACTCCACTTAATTTAACATGTATTACACTCCACTTAATTTAACATGTATTACACTCCACTTAATTTAACATGTATTACACTCCACTTAATTTAACATGTATTACACTCCACTTAATTTAACATGTATTACACTCCACTTAATTTAACATGTATTACACTCCACTTAATTTAACATGTATTACACTCCACTTAATTTAACATGTATTACACTCCACTTAATTTAACATGTATTACACTCCACTTAATTTAACATGTATTACACTCCACTTAATTTAACATGTATTACACTCCACTTAATTTAACATGTATTACACTCCACTTAATTTAACATGTATTACACTCCACTTAATTTAACATGTATTACACTCCACTTAATTTAACATGTATTACACTCCACTTAATTTAACATGTATTACACTCCACTTAATTTTATGAAAAACTCAAGAAATTCAATGAGATAACTATAAGTTAAAAGCATAACTCCTTGGAGAATTTAAATCATAGATTTTATTTTTGCAAAATCAAACCTCAATTGTAAAATAAAAAATGCAATAAAACTACGACATTAATTAGAAAAGCTTTTAATTGCTTTTATGAATAAGATATAAGGACATTGTTGTCCTAAGGAAAAAAATTTTCCGATGAATAATGAATTTTTACAAAATTTGTTTTTATTTTTTAAATTTTAATTAAAATAATTTAGCAAGTTTTAAATCTTTTACAATTCAGTTTCAATGGTGTAATGGTTAGTGAATATTGTTAAGTTAAACTATATTTTCTAACTATGAATCGTAAAGCTTATTAGAATTTATGGATCCAGTGTATTTTAAAAAGAATTTTGAATTGGTTTTGCATGTCTATAAATGTGCGGATTTTTGTAGATACAGTTGTTTATACACAATGTTATCAGAAAATAAAAGTGATAACTATAGTAAATTTAAAGGCAAAGTATCTAAAATGCAATAAAATATTAAATTACCGAAAATATTTTCATAAATTGCTAAGATTACTGAGTACTTCAAATTTATATATAAAAGGCACTCACATTATATTTTTAAATTATTTTTAATTGGTAACCCCTCACCCCATAGAACATTAGATAAACATCAAGCTGTCAACACATCAACAGATTAAATAAATGTTACTAATGTGTTAAAAAATGCATTTCTGCAATATTTTAAACTTAAAATAAATATTTGTTTCAATTCAGATTAATTATACTTTAAATCAGCTAATATACCTCAAATAATGTTTCAGAAAAGTAGATTTTATTTTTGGAAGAATTTTAATAAAGAGAATTACATTCTCATGACTAAAAATGGCGGTAAAATAAAAAAAATTGAAAACTCCTTCCAATCAATTTAAATTAGTTTGAAATATAGCAAATTATTTTACTTAATGGAAATATTAAATTTACCGTAATTTCTCGAAAATAATACACATTTTTTTTACAGTAAATTACAGGTGATAGTAGGGGTGCATATTATACGTAGGTTTAAACAAAAATATTTTTTCATTATTTATTTATAATAATAAATAGGTACTTGTGGTTCTAAAATAAGAAAGATATTATCCCAATTTTCTTTTTAAATCCAACAATAATAATTGTAACATTTTTTGTCAATAAATTTACCGCATTTTTTATTTGGCGAAAATAAATCGATAAAAAAGCCAATTTCGAAGAAAAGAAGATATCAAGTTCACAATTTATTGAAATTTTAATTATCATCATCATCATCACCACCACTTTCTATTATAGAATCAATATCTAAATTGTCATTAAACAAATTACCATTCACAATATTATTTTCGTCCTGTTCAAAATTATCTTTGGCCTCTTCATTCTCTTGCCAAGTCTTAATTTTTGTTTAAAATTTGCACTATAACTCGCACATTTTGACGGTAAAATAAAATGTTATATTTGTCGGGAAAACCACATGGTAATTTTCAACATTATTAAATAATAAAAATAATAAAATCAAAACTAATGCTTAGTTTTGATTTTATTCTTAATGCCAAGTTCGACAAAATGTCTTCATAATTACTTTTCTCGTTTTTTTTTTTTTGACAAAATTTATAGATGCATATTATGCATAAGGATAGAGACATATTTCTTAATTTTTGGATCATTTGTTGCGGTGCGTATTATTCGTGGGTGCGTATTATTCTTGAGAAATTACAGTAATCTAATCAGCTTGAAATTAAAACTAAAATAAAAGAAAGATTTTTAATTTTTTAAATTTATTTTAAACTTTATGTATCGCAAATCTGTGGAGGTACCTAATTATTGTGATGTGAAAAAAAAAAGTCTTACTCAACCTTATAAAGAAGAACAAAAACGAAATAAACATGAAAATATCTTAAAGCAATAAATGATTCTAATTTCAGTTTCAGGATTTAATTACAGGAACTAGATTTTGAAATTTTAAAAAATTTATTTCACATTTACATAAAGAGGAATGTTTAGTGGAATTCTCAATGCATTTCAAAGAATAGATGTTTGTTTTTGTTTTGTTTTTTTTTAATATTTAAAAATTACAGAAATTTTAAAATGTTATATATAATAATAATAATAATAATAATAATATCATTTAAAGGAAATTTACAAACAAACCAACATTTTCATACATAAAGTTTTTTTTCATTTAATGCATCAACTGTAACCCCCAAATAATTTTACAATAAACAAAATGTGACAACTGAATGTTATCACAGTCAATAAATTTTTATGTATATTTCAATTTATCCCCAATTTTGGTGGGTGTTTTAAAAATTTTAAGTTATAAAGGCCTGGTTTTAAAAGCATAAAAAATACTAATTTCATACAAATTGTAATAGTTAAATTTCAAATTAAAAATATTCTAGTAAACATTTAATGAATTTATGTGTCTATGACAAAACTTGTTAACCTTGATGTAAAAAAAAAAAAAACAATGAATTTATTAATTTTGATGTCAAAAATCAATGCATTTGTGATAATGAAAATCTATGACCCAACATTAATTTCATTTTCATCCTCACTGACAGATTTAAATGAGGTAGAATATGTTCAAGATTTTGCGTATTACGTACCAAATTTTAGTAAATCTATGATTAACGTTTGGTTATAAATTCTGTTGTTAAAATGCAAACGTTGGATAATAATCAATTAAAGAGAGTTTTTTTTAATAAAGACGCTTTATAAATAAATAAAATTTATCTTCTTTTTTTTTTTTACTTTTAAATGCAAGCATGCATTTTTGTAGGTTTGTTAGCCGAGTAGGTAAAGATTTTCCAATTACTGAGAGTATGTAGACTTAAGAATGAATAATTCTTTCACAAGTTGATGGAACTTCATGACAGATATCATTCAATGAAGAGATATATATAAATGCACACACAACATTTCAAAATCAAGTCTTTTTCATACAATTGTGTGTAAGTGAATACCAAAGAAATTCTCTTTGATATGCGTACTTAAAACTGATGGATAAATATGTTAAAAAAAATAAAATGTTATCAAAGTTTCCTAGCGGAAACAAATTAAATTTCCAGGTGTTGATTGGATTGCTGTGTGCTTAAAACACAGATGTACTCCTCTGCGAAATATTTACACATAACTGTCTTCATTTTAGTCAGCAGCCTCCTTTTCCTTTTAATGTAAAATATCCAATTTTCATATCTTGTCATATTTGTAGTGTTCCTTGCGTTCACGGAGCTCTGTCAAGGATTTCACTTTCAGCAATTCAATATCCTCTTCACAGCCGTCCAATTCTAAGGACTTGAGGATTACTTCATCAGTAAGGCGCAGAAATGGATTGTACAGCTTCTCTTCACGAAGACTTGAGGGGCACTACAAAAAGAAGAATACAGCTTTAACTCTTGATTTTAGTAAATAAAAAGAATAATCTACAAAGCACAATTTCAAAGAAAAATAACTAAGATTTCATTACATTTGTCTTATAAGTAACATGTATAAAATTTTAAAAAACAGTACATATAAGTCAGTTTATATTATGTACTGCTTAAAGTTAAAGTAAGATTTAAATTTTCAACCATAATTTACAACTAAGAATTTATTTTCTATAAATTCATAAGGGTCCTATTTAAAGCGAAAATGTTCAGCTGAAACTTTATATGAAATCACATTTTAAACCTTTGGAAATAACTTTACAAAGTAAAATCTATCATTCAATAGGTTTGCTACTGGTAACATGTAACCCAGTACAACCTGCCACATGGACAACTGATTGGCATCTAAACCATCCCCCACCCACTAGCTTTACTGATGATGAAGAGGGTTGTATGTGACACCACTGGATGAAAAACAAAACCTGTTAATGGGCAGATGTGCTTCTTATAGGAGCCAACAGCCAACATGTGCATGTGTGAATGTCTGTATAAGACATATACTAATTACACCTACAGGTACACACATCTGTGCAGATTGGCACATGGCTATGCGTGAACACCCACATACACTACTAAAAAAATTTGCACCCATGATTAGTTCATTTAAAAAAAATAAATCAAGAAGTATAAGCAGTCAATTGCTGATACCCCAACGAGTGGACGGACGGATCGATCTACAAAAGTCTGGAGTTGAGATGCTGAAGGTAGTATGAATCAGCTAAGTGACAAACCTTTTACTTATGATTGATGGCAAACAGAATTTGTCACTTAGCTGACAAATGTTATATTCATAACCTTAACTCAAGACTTTCATACACTGGCATTTTCGTAATTGTTCAATCCTCTCTTCAGGTTTTCAGCAATGGACGACAGTTTTCCTCATATTTGGTTATTTTTATACCAAGTTTAATGTAATTAATTTATGTGCTAATGCTAGGATAGGGCCTCAAGCCTTGAATGACAACTTTCTTCGAGATGGCGTCTCGATGAAAACATCATGAGTGTCTGAGTTTGAGCTTCAGGAAGAGCATCTGGCTTTGTAAAGACCTTGTCTCAAATGTATTATGATAAGTCTCAGTATGTTGACAGGCATATGTGGAGAGGTAAACTGAGATCATGTCACACAGGATCCACCTTGTTTTGGGTGAGATTTATCCTGGTCCTGCCTCAACAAAAAAAAAAAAAAAAAAGTGGCTATGATAATGATTATATATATATATATATATATATATATATATATATATATATATATATATATATATATATATATATATATAAAAAACACATACTATATATATCAATACTTGATTTGAATTAAAAAAGAAAATTTAAAAACTCACAGTAGGGAGCATTTTCCTTCGTTGTTTCATGGCCCAAAGATGCTTTTGCTGAAGAAGTGGAGGAAAAATATTTTAAGCATTCGAATACAGGAAATGTTATAATCAATTCTATTTGGCATGAACAGTTTCTATCTAAATTTCTAAGATGAGGAATTATAATTATTATATATCATTATCATATTATAATCTAGTTCACTGGTGGGCGATTCCAACTGTTGGGTGAGTGATAAGCAACTGAATAAATATAAATCTAAGCTTAGTATTGAAACATACCTAATTCCTAAATATAAATCTAATTCTATATTCTTTTTAATTCTACAATTATGAATAAAAATTGTTTAATTTTTAGTCAACACTTGCAATGCTATCCATAAAACTAAATTTCATATATATATATATATATATATATGTGTGTGTGTGTGTGTGTGTGTGTGTGTGTTAGTTTTCAATGATCAAGTTTGCTTTCATTTGTTCGTTATGCATGTCAGCATTATTTGTTACCTCCCTTTGGTATTTTTTACTACATCATAAAGTCAGTTTATGAACCAAGTAACAAACGTTTATGAAGCAATTTTGGTAAGGATTTGAATATTTGCTGTACTGATGGGCGCAGTGGAAAAATTTTTCATATGAATTTGGGCGATGACGCAAAAAACAGTTGAGAACCTCGATCTAGTTAGATAAATGTCTTTATCTTGATCATAACATTTCAGCCATTATACACCCTGGCCTTCTTCAGGCATCTGTTGCATTTGGTAATCTGGGAATTTTTAAATGAACATTTTTATTTGATCCACACAAGTAGATTTTTTTCATTTTACTGTATTTTTTTTTTCTACTGAGCCAGAGTATATATTTTACTGTTTGATCCAGCAATCGAACTCACAATAACAAAGGTAACTAGATACAATAATCAACATTTTTGCTTTTGCACCCTCCAGTTTTATTCAGCAGTATGTTGTGGTAACATACTTTGAACAGAACCTTTTAACCAAACGTGGTAGGAGATTGTTTTCATTTTGCTGTCCATGCAAAGAGATATTCTATTTTTGTTCATGTTATTTCAGCAACACTTTTCAGTTCCATGCAATCACAATAATATCTCCACTACAACAGAGAGCTATATGAGAAAATATATGAGTTCAGAGACATCACTGCTATAAGCTGATGACTCCCACATCAAACTTAGTAACCATTACAAGTTTTTAAAGAAACATTGTCACTAGCTTTCTTGTTCACAGTAGAAGGTTAATAAGTTCACTGAAGATTTTTCTCTCCTTTTTTGAGCTACGTTACACACATATTGTTATGCATAATCAAGAGTGGTCTCTCCTTGTTTTGTTACTCACCTCTTTGAGAGAACTATTTCTGTTTACTGGGACTATAAAAGGACACTATACGCTAGCCTTGTATTCTCAGTTGAATAAAGCTTTCAGAAAGCCTACACCTGTGTACTTTTGTCATTACACATATGTATATATATAAGATCCATGTACGTGTTTAATTTGTTTATTCTGACACTGTTGAAAATTTTCACTGAATTTCGTTAGGTAATATTTATATTCATTTTTATAGAGGAGGACTTGTGCAGGGTAAAAGGAATCTATTTTAAACTTTAATTACAACACCTTGGCAAAAATCAACAGCTTAGTAGAGCACAATAGGAATAGGAAAATCATCTTTCTCTGAAATTCTACCTAGTCTTGAAAACCAAAAATTAAAAACCTGGTTTTTGTTTGGGCTTACACTATAACCTCTAGTAGTAGTGTGAAATATACAACTACCTAAACCACAAGTGAGTCAAACTCATTATACTAATAAACTAACTTAAGAGACAAGTATGCTAACCATCACATTACATTAAGCAAGTGAAGGTATTAGTGAATGTACTACTACTAGTAGTAGAATAATAATTATAGTATTTATACTAGTTTGAAATTTTATTTAAAACTTTTTAAATAATTGATTTATTGAATATTGGATACTCTTCTTATTTTTAGTAAATATTTGGAGGAAGGGGCTAAAAATAAGATAAGTTTAACAGAAATACAGAAAAAAAACTATAGAAAGTCAAAGAAACATATCAAAACCACAACTGAAAAGAATTTATCTAAGCTTAACATTAAATTTGTTACAAATACTTCTAAAGCAATAAAAGACTTGATACAAAACAAAATAATAATAAGCTAAAACTTGAAAGAGGAATTTATCACCTGTAATGATTGCCACAAGGAATGCATAGAAGAAACCTCAAGAAATTTAAATAAAAGATTATATGAATACAAAAGGGATCTTTTACAAAACAACACACTAAATGTATTAGTTACTCACTGTAATTAATCTGACTATAATTTTTTTCCACTTTGTTATAGATTTTTCTAAAATAGTTCTTGATATATAAAAGAATTATATATTATTTTCCCATAGAAACTCATCAATATTTCTTAGATTAAATATTGTCAGTTATTTCTAATGCTTGTTTATACCTACTAGTAGTAGACATAATAGTCTTAAGTGGTCTGTATTTCTTACAAGATGTATTTTTATTATTATTAACTTTTTATTATTTGTTGATGCATGTATCATACAATTTTGATGTCTACAGAATACTAGACTGCAAACCAAACACTATAATACTTTTATAATAAAAATAGCAATCACTGTAACTTGTACTGTATATATAAAATACTATTAAGATCATCTAGTTACTAAGTTGAAATACTATTATGGTCATGTAGTTGCTAACAACAAAACTTTTAAAATTATCTCATTTGTTTTCTAAATAAAATAAAAAAAACTTCAAGTAGAAGCATGCACTTGTGATAAGATCAGAATCTGTTTGGAAATACAGCATATTCAAATTATGTCTTTGTAAAAAACATCTAGACAGTATGAACCACTGGTTAAATTAGTTAAGTATCAACAGTTCACTTAAAATGTATTTGTATACAATAGTTCTTGGGTAAATTTCCAGCTAGCAACATTGTTACTCCACAAAGATTAGACACTTACTGCACCTCATACACAGACTTCCAGTTTTATCTACTTGCTCGCTAGTTTCTTTTCCAAGCCTAAAGACAGTGTCAATTGGCTGTTTCTGCCATAGATACATGCTACTGTTGAAATTTTTCTTCACTACAGTTCTCTTAATTAGATAAACTTGAAAGAATTTATTCAATCTAGAAGGGTTGCAATACATCAATATGTTCATCAGGTAATGTAAAGTTGGCCAGAATAGAAAAATGCACCAGTTGCCTCACCATTGAGTCATAATTAGTAAACTAGTCTAGTATATACTACCACTTTCCTACCATCTCTTTCACTCATATCACAATTAAGTCATCATAACCATTTTAACAGTAACCCTCTATCTTGACTGGCTCTCGAGCCTTTTATTAGGTGAACTTTCGGATTAAAAAAATTACTACTGCTGCAGTAATATAATTTTTTTTTATTTTGCAGCAGTAGTCTTTTGTAATAAATAAATGTTTAATCATCTAGGTTGATTTTTTATTTATTTTTTTTTTTTTACACTGAGAAAAGTGTATTTTTGTGCCAGACTTGGCTGTAAAAATAAATTGTTACAGTTGTGAAAATTTATTTTAAAATTAGCAGTTAAAGAATTGCCAAACTTATTTGTCAATTGTTGTGGATTCATTTTTCAAATTTATGGAGAAATAGATTTTCAGATTTACTGGCCAATGAGAGATATGCTCTCAAGCTCTTGTGAAAAACCTGGATATGGCCAGTGTGACACTTCTTTGTTCAATAAGCGAATGACTTCAGAAATCAATTAATTGTTAAGAAGAGAAGCATGTGTTCTTTTTTTCCCTTTCTATTCCTACCAACAAGGTTTTTGTGTTTAGCTCAAGAACTTAGATTTGGTGAGAAGTTAAAATTTTTCTATTTTGCACAAAAGATGAATGTGGTCTTTGTGTAAGTTTTTAAATTTTTATAGTAAGTTCACTTTTTACATATGTGGCTTTGTACTGGAGTGAAGTGTATTAAATAGCTTGAGTGTCTCATCATTAAAAACAAATGACATAAAAATATTGATAGCAATAGAAATTAGATCATTTTCTAAATAATTGCATCAGAAAATTGACTCAAATTGGTATGTTATACAAATCACAATTGGCAGCTCACCACAAATAAACATGATACAAAAATATTGATAGCAATAGTGGCAAAGTAATTGTGAGTTCAATTACTGAGCCAGAATAGTTTAGAGTCAGATTCCCTGAAAACAGAGCAAGCAATAGTTTAGCAGTACTAAAAAAAGAACTAGACAAATCATCATTAGATATGAACAGCAGAACTAGAACAATCTACCAACTGGTTCAGTCTGAAGCTTACCAAAATTGACAGACACCTGAAGGACAAAAACTATGAAATTAATTACAAGGTTGAGGATATTAGATCAACTATAAATAATGTAAATTATGATAACTCAACATAGAAATTCAAATTTTTATCACTATAGTATCAAGAGGAACAATATTCTAACCGTATTAATACTCATAAAAATATTGCTTTATGAGTGAAGCCAAAAATCATGCAGATATTTTTGCTTGCATATGTACAAACCAAATAGCATTGACCATAGACAGAGTATAATTCAAGTACAGAAAGTATTTGTTCATCTTTTCCTGTGGTGTTAATTTTTTGTATTTAAAAATAATTATATATCAATTCATGGAAAATGTCTTACACGTGTAATTTCATTTTCTGGATCCAAGTATACAGAGAATTCCAGGTTTTGAACTGCATATTCATGACCTGTAAAAAGAAGATAAATATTCAATTATATATATATATATATATATATATATATATATATATATATATATATATATTATATACAAATTTCAGATAGAGTATATCTGTAAAAGGACAGTATGAATAAACACAAAAGGAAAACTTATCTTAGCCAACACATTTTGACCTCTGAGGAACTTTAACAAGGCAAATGCAAGGATTTTATTTTGTGACACATATTTATATACAAGGGCAAAAATGTTATTTTTAGATTCTGAAAACCAATAAGAGTTTTCCTTTATAGATATATATATATATATATATATATATATATATATATATATATATATTCCTTCAGATTTAAAAATTTGGTAAATGCTTTACCAAATTTTAAAATCTGAAGGAATATAAAGATAATAATATTGATTTCTGTATTTTAAAATACAGAAATCAATATTATTGATAATTTTACAATTTTATTTATCTATTTATGTTTAATTTAACCATCATTAATCCAGCCTCAGTGGAACCTGTAGTATGTCAGGTAAGTGATTTTACTGGATTTTTTTTTTTTTTAAATTGTTTCACACCCCCCTCCCCCAAGCAAGGTGATAAAGCCACTACGACACAAGGGGTTACTGAGTGTGCAAAGAACACCAGAGCAAACATTATTAAGGAGGGTGGACAATAAAAGAGCAGCAATTAAGGAGACAGATGATGACAATTGATATTGTATTGAAATTTTTGAAGATCAAAGTTGATTAGAAAATTGGAAGAGAGTTTCATAAGCTAGAAATGCAAGAGAAGAAACAGCATAGAACTTATGGTTGTCGATAGCAGTTACAACTGTAAAATGACGAGAACTATCTGTCCATCTAGTACTGTGCTTAAATTGGTTAAGTTGTGGTAATAAAGAGGAGAGCTTATCAGAACAATTGCCATGAAAATATTTATAGAAAAAGCACAGGGAAACTACATTATGGCATATTACTTATGGTTACATTAAAATACATTTAACATAACAGCCAACCACTTAAGCCTACCTTAAAAATACTCAGTAAATATGTTGCTTAATAAAGGAGTAAGTAAAATTAAATGAAAATAAAGTGAAATTTTAATCAAACCTTATGAGAGGTCTGTGCTGTGAACTAGGAAATCTGAAAATGATCTTATGGAAATTAGTAATGGATTGTGAATTGAACCGAATTACTAATTGCTGGATTGGTGATGCCCAACCTCTATTTATTTGTTTAGAGTAAAAAAAAAAAATAATAATGTGTAGTACCAAGTTTCCATTAATATTAGCCAGCCTAAAAAAGAAAAAAAAATAACATTGAATACACTTGCCGTTATCTGAATCTCAGCACCAACTTCTAATTCTTTATGTGCCATTTCTCTCTTGAAGTCTTATGGTCACTTCATGCTGATCAACGAAGTTAAGCAACATCAAGCCTGATCAGTACCTAGATGGGTGACTGTTTGAGAATGCCAGTTGCTGTAAACTTAGATGTGTGAGTAGTGTAATGGATAATGGCTTAGAATTGTTAATCAGAGAGCCAAGTTTCAATTCCAGTAGGGTTCCACTTATATGCAAATACCCTTTGGGAAGGTATGAATCTACCTCTTCTTCCCCCAGCTATGGATTAATTAGTAAAACATATCACTAAATCATTATTATCCCTCCAGACAAGAAAAGATTTTATAATCCAAAAATATTTTCTGGCTTTAAATAACCTGCAAAGCCACAGAAAATAGAATGAATCAGTCAAGCCCTTGGTGAACACAGTTCTCCACAGTCTATTTTCATTCTGTGGTTTCAGCAATAATTGTTTCTTTACAATTGCCCTTTTGTCTTTGTGGTATTTATCTTTCTAGCCATTTGATTAAATGTGCTAAGTGGTTTTCCCACAGACTTTCCTATGCTTCTTTCTCCTTCAAAATACTGTGGAGTGAAGAATGCATTCTCTGCTGAAAAGCTTCTCTTACAGTAATTATTTTGGCATCGAGTGTGTGTGTGTGTGTGTGTGTGTGTGTAGTGTAACCCGGATATAAGAGACCCGGATATAAGAGAGATTTTCTCTGGTCCCGACAGCTCTCTTATATCCGGGTTACACTATATATATATATATATATATATATATATATAAAAGGAAAAAGACAATAAGAAAACTGTAGTTTTAGCCAGTGTATTTCGTTCAATGTGGACTGTTTCTAGGCAAAAAACAAAAAATGAATTTATTGAAACAAAGCATCCATCAACAACAAACAAAAAGAAGAATTTAGAAATGCTATTGTATATTCATATGGTCAACTGAAAAATTACGTCAATTACTTTGTTTGAAGAGAATATTTTCACATGTAGAAATATTGTTTGTATTGTTGTGTCGATGGATTCAACAGTTTTCTTTTGATTTCTTGATGTATTTGTTGTGTACATTGGCTTGGGAGAGTAGTGATTCTGTTAGGAAAGGTGAGATTGGGAAAAAAGTCCTCAGTAGCGTTCTTGCTTGTTTATTTCTAGAAAGTGGCCTATTCAAAAATATTTTACCTCTAAACTCTTCCTATTTCAGATACATAGACAACTCACTATTAATATATCCCAAAAAATACTAATTTAACAGATCTTGTCAGCCAACTTAATGTTGAATCTACAATAGGCTTCCCTTTTGAAACTGAAACCAACTACACTCTTCCTTTCCTAGATATCTTGTTACACAGAAACAATAATGAACTCAATTTTAACGTTTATAGAAAAGTTACCAACAAAAATGACCTGATCAATTTCTACTCAAACCACTAAAATTAAATTTGGAATTATTATAGGTTTCTATTTGAGAGTATTAATAATCTGCAGTCCCTAATATTTAATGAAAGTAGAAACACACATAGAAAACACATTCAAAAACCTACAATACCCATATCATTTTATCCACAACGCAAGAAGACATACAAAATATACAACCACAACAAAAATAACATCATCTGCAATAATAAATTATATAAGAACAGATACATAATACTACCAACCAACTCCATCACATCCACTATCCAGAACAACCTATCCCATCTAAATAATCTCAAAATAATCACAAACACTTCCAAAACCATTATGGATATAATCAGATCCTCAAACACCCATAGCAATAATATTTCTGAAGCAGGCATATATAAAATAAGTTGCCAAAACTGTTCCTCACAATACATTGGAGAAACCTTTTCTAACAGAATCACTACTCACCCAAGCCAACATACACAACAAATATATCAAGAAATCAAAAGAAAACTGTTGAATCCATCAACATAACAATACAAACAATATTTCTACATGTGAAAATAGTCTCTTCAAACAAAGTAATTGACATAATTTTTCAGTTGACCATATGAATATACAATAGTGTTTCTAAATTCTTCTAGTTGCTAACGACATTTTGTTTGTTGTTACTTTGTTTCAATAAATTCATTTTGTTTTGTTTTTTGCCTAGAAAAAGTCCACATTGAACGAAATGCATCAGCTAAAACTACAAATGCAAACATCAAACATTTGCCCTATGTTCAAAATTCCTCAAAAGTCCTCTTGAAGACAGTCCCTTGCCAGATCTCATAGAATGGCACTATAGATTCACAAAGAACTTTACCAAATAATAGTAACCACATAAGTTGAAGACTTCCAACAGCAGCAATAACTAAAATAGATAACACATGTAACTAGAAGGAAAAATAGTATAATCAAGATGTTAACTTTCCACATACTTTGAATAAAAGGTTACAGTGATAACTGGACTTGAAAAGCCAATTTTCCTGAAAAACTGTTTTAATAGAAAGGTTTTACATATTTCAACTGACAGTGATGCTGTTTGATCAATAAATGGCTAATCTCCCCATTACCATCAACATTAGGTCGGCCAAAACATTTTTTTATTTACTTTTACTTTCTACACTTATAATAGCTTATTTTAGTAAAGTAAGTATAAGATTCATTTATTTTATTTCTTTTAGACTTGCTATTCAATTTTATACTTATTGGAAAAAAAAAACTTTGTGTGAAATCAACTAAAAAACAATTTAGGAATCTTGGTCTTGTTACTTGGTAGTTTAGTTAACATTTTTCATCTAAAGTTCATTTAAATTCTTCTCTATGAAATTTTTTATTCATAAAAGCAAATGCACTAATGATAAACTTGATTTTTTTTTTTTTCTCTTTACATAATCTATACTTGCGTTTCTAACAGGTAAAAAAGTATGTTGAATTTTTACCACATTTCTTATACCATAACCTAACTTTTCACACCACAAAATCTAGACAAAGCATTATGCATTAGCAAAAAAATGCATAATTTCACTTGATTTAAAGAAATAATTTATTAATCTGATTTTTTCTAGTTTTTCTTCTTACAAAAGTTACAAAAACTCTCTCAAGAAAGTTAATTTAAATAATGTTTTGTTTAATTTTTATCAGACTTTTCTTTCAAAGCCTTTTTCCTCGATTCTGTACTTACACTGGAAAATTTATTTTTAAAAAATGGCATTATTTGTCAGATAAAGTTGATTTAATATTTTCTCAATGATATTGTTATTCATAACAAAATTTTACTAATAATAAAATATAAATTTTTAAGAGTAATTTGTGCTTTTCTTTCTAGTAAAAGTATAGTGAATTTTTACCTCAGTTCTTATACCATAATGTAACTTTTTACACCACAAAATTTAAAAAAATTAAAATCTAATGATGGCAGTTATGTTTTAAGTGAAAATGTATAATTTTATTTGATTTAAAAAATAATCTACTAATTTTCATAGTTATTCTTCTTACAAATGTTTCAAACAATATAAACAAAGTTCAATTTAATGTTTTGTTATATTTCATTTTTAACAGACATTTTTTATAGACTTTTTTCTTCAATTTTTTTTTAATCAAATTCACCCCAAGCAAGGTAGTAAAGCCACTATGACATAAGGTGTGAAAGAATTAGAAAACAGAAAACATTTTGAAGGAGTGGAAACAATAAAAAAAATAATCAGGAAGACAGTATATAGCAATTGCATTTAAATTTTTGAAGATCAAAGTTGCTGGAAAGCATGGAGCCAGAAGAGAGTTCCTCAAGCAAGAAGTACAAGAAAAGAAACTGTTAGCATACAACTTACAGTTACATCAAACCAATTCAATTGTAAATTGATGAGACCTTGTTGCCAATCTAGTACTGTGCTTAAATTCATAAAGTCTAAGTACCATAGCGGAGAGTCCATCAGAACAATTACCATGGAAGTATTTATAGAAAAGGCACAGGGAAGCAACTGGTGCCAAGACAATAATATCACTGATTCTCCTTTGGATTTCACCAAGAATCTCTAATAAATAACAGGAGCATTGGACCAAATGTGGCAGTGATATTTTAAGCATGAGTTAATGGTAGACTCATAAATATGTAAGATAGATTCTGGAGAGAAAAATTGTCAAACATGGCACAGTGAACCAACCGTTTTAAACTGCAAAATTTATTTAAAAATGCCATTCTTTGTTACTTAAAGTTAATTTAATATTTTTCCGTTATATTGTTTTAACAAATATATTGATGATAAAATTTAATCTTTTATGAGGAATTTCTGTTGTTTTTCCAAAAAGTTATTTTTAAAAGTATTTTGAATTTTAGTTATTTACTATCTAAAAACATAAAATAGAAGCAAATGTATATTTTTTTTGCTAAAACATTACTGAAATAGTCATTTATTTAGAATGTTATGCAATAGTAGAAATATTTTGCTTGGCCAATAAAGTTGCTTACAAAATACTAAAGGTTAAAAGACAGTGTCAACATACAACACAAGCTTTGCCCAAGTTTCCGACTGACCAGCCAATGATTACCTCACATAACATTCCAATTTTTTACCTAGTCAGTGTGCACCAAAAGCTGGAGAAAGGCATACTGCATACTCACAAGGCAACACGATGAAAGACAAACACCACATCGGGAAATAAGAACACATATCCAGTTTATATGTAGGTTTTTGTTTTTTTTAATCAGGAGTTCTGCCTGCTTGTCCAGATGGATAGGTATCACAATAGTACAAAGAGGTAATAATTGTCATTGCAATAGTTTACACCTTGCAGAGAACTTTGGCCAAGCATAGTATAAACTTACATTTCCTTTTTTTTAATGTTGTATCTCTTACTAAGAATACAGTAAATGATTTACATAGCCATCCAATATCTTTCTGCAAAAAATTAATAACAAAAAAAATAACAAAAAAAATAACAAATCAGTTTCTTACCTGGCCACACAAGAGTATCATCAGGTAATCGATGAAGTGCTTCTAATGAATTAAGCATTACACTGGGAGAACATTCAAATATTCGACCTAGAAAAATACACGTAAAATGAAATATTTGTAAATCATCAACAAATTCAAAATTTATACATGTACAGAGTTATTGTATACAAGTGATTGAAAATTTAGTCATATACACACAAACAAGTTCCTCTATATGGTTGATTGAATTCCCTTATGAGATATCCACACACATCAGTTGTAGTATGTATATCATTTCAGTGCATTTTCCGGAAGAAATTTGGCTTTTTATCAATGGTCTCACCGGGTGGCCAACGTTTATAGTAGAGTCAGGATTAGAAAAAGAAAATTTAAATTTGGATGAGAATCTGGCGGAATGGTAAACTCCTATTTCGACAGGTTCAGTTGATCAAAACAGCATCATCAGAAAAATGGGTTTTTAGCAAAATCTGTACTAGCGAGACGGAATGTGATTGGTGTTAATCATACAAATGCTGAATTTTTTTCCAGAAAGTTGTAGACATATCCTGAGATTTAAAAACTGTCAGAAGAAAGGTAGCTGAAATTAGATGTTTATAGAAAATATTCAACCTTTTTTTTTTTGTATAAGCTACTTTCTAAAGAGTAGCATGAACTTAAAATATTTGACAAAATTGTAAACAGAAAATAAATGCATCCAAAAGATTGAACATACAGCGTATATAAATACGACTATAAATCAATGAGTCCATAAACTGATGCACAATTATTTCTGAAGTTGTGATCTGAAATTTTCACTGTATAATGTTTAATCTATATGATTAATATTCTTTAGCGACTAAGGCAGCCATTCTCAACCTTTCCTCCATCACTGACACACTCGGCTTTATGTATTTCTCCATTTACCCCCTACTCCCATACAAAACATTCATAGCCATCATAAAGCATTAATGTACAATTTCGTGACTAAATGAATGAATGATTTATTCATTCAAAATACTAAGGCTTTTTTTTAGTCAAAATACTGTGAATAAAAAAAATACTAAGTG
>OZ038490.1:78975205-79002705 GCA_964036315.1 Acanthosepion esculentum | reverse complement strand
TTTATCAGTTTCAATATGTATTTTTATATAATAAAGTAGATAATAATTTTACAAAACTTAAGTAAAATAGAAATCTACCTTACAGCTTTATAAGTCTGTCATTTGTACATGCACTGAATATTGCAACATTTGGTCTGGTGCTTCTGCTATCTATTTAAAGATTCTTAACCAAATCCAAATAAGAATCGGCAATTTTTCCTGTTCTGACCTAACAGCTTCAGTCATTTTCCCACCATCATAACATAGCTTTCCTTTGATTCCTCTATAAACATTTTCATGGTAATAGTTTTCATGAGCTTTCCTCTTTGGTACATTGACTTTATGAATTCAAACATAGTACACAGTTTTTTCTCTCGCCCTTCTCACTTGTGGGACTCAATTATGGTAGAGAGACTTTTAAGGAAGCTTAGATAATTACAATCCAAATGAATATCAAATAGAGTTGACAATAGAAAATCTGGCAAACAAAAAAATAATTAAAGATAAAATATGAGAGGATTTTTTTAATAAAAACACAACCAGATAATCCAGAAAATTAGTCAATGAATTCTCCTTAAAAGAAAAAAAATAAGCAGGCAAAATATATTTTTAAATAAAAAGTAAAATAGAAACCAAGTAGAAATGAAGTCTTTTCCTTACTTTGTAACATCAGGGACTCTATCAAGATTACCACCATATATTTTAATATCAGGATACATTCTTTTCATTTGGCCATTTCCACCACTGTGATCCCTGGAAAAAAAAAGAAAATGTATTTTAAACCAGATTTCATAATAAAGAACTTAAAAAAAGTCAGAATCTATCTACATTAACCCTTTAGCCTTGAACACCCACAAACCTGACCTGTAAATATCAGCTCTCAAAGTCTCACTGTTTGCATGACTTCCCATGTTATTTGCAATGATGTTGTCATATATTATTGGCATTTGAAAGAATATCTGAAAATGGTCAAACAGGAAGCTACTTAAAAAATATTTCTAATGTAGAATGATGATTGTTTTTTTTGCTAATCGTCAAAAAAAAAAACAAAAAAAAAAAACTTTTGTCATTGCCTCTGGCTAATGACCTTTCCTGTAAATATACAAGAATGGGAAATCCATTCAATTGTTTTAAAAGAATGAGTTGAATGTTATATCTTAAAAATGAAGAAATAATCTTACAAGCTGAAAGTATCGTTTTCTTTTTTTTTTCTTAATTTATTCAAATTTTTAAAAGTTTCCTGATAGCCAACCATAAAACATCTACACATAATATACATATTATATATATATATATATATATATATATATACCCGTATATGACGGTTCCGTATACGATACAGGTTGATTCCTGTCAGAGGACGCATATTTTCTATGAAAATTTCTCAGACATTCAGGCCGGTAAATGTTGTTAATACTGTTTATTATAAACAGAGCATTTACTTAAATATTTGTATCTATAAAAAGAATGTATAAACATAAAAAAAATGTCTTAAAAATAATTGTCGGACTTTGTCCATTTCATAATATATATATATATATATATATATATATATAATAAAAATAATGTGAGGTGAGTGTCGCTGCTAATAAAACAGTGCTCAATGTAAAATAACAGAGCTAAAAAATTATAGTCATAATAAATATATATTTTGTTCACTACATGAAACTCAGTTGTACCAAACAGGGAAGTACAAAATTTATATTGATAATATATATATATTAGTATTTATTCAAAAATTATAATATAAACATATTATAACATCACTACAAAAATAGTGACTTTGTTTCAATCCTTCTGGTGTCTTGTCAAGTGATGGTGTTGATTGAGATTACATGTGTGTGTGTGTGTGTGTGTGTGTGTACCTCCAAAGAAACATGATTCCTAAGTTTTAAAATTCATTTTTAAAAATGAAAAATCTATCTTGAAGCTTTTATTTTAGTTTTAATTTCAAGCTAATAGAATAAATATCTCCAACAAGCAAAATATTTCACTGTATTTCAAAACTAATTTAAATTGACTAGAAGGATTGTTTTGGTTGTTTATATAAATCACTAAAAAAAGAAGAAAAAGCACCTATTTTATCCATTTTGGCCATCTCTCAGCACAATGTAATTTTCTTTAAAACAAACATTACTTAGATTTAATTTAAAATATTGTAAAAATTTTATATTTATGTTTTTATTGGGTGTTGACAGCACTATTAACAAATAAATAGCCAAAAATTTAACTAATTGTTTCTACAGAAACCTATCTGTAAAAATTGTGATGAATATAATGTGAGCACATTTTTTATATAATTTTTAACTACCAAGTAATTTTTTAAATATTCTCCATAATCTAATATATATATATATATATGGTCCAATGATTACTTGAGGCATGAAACTGACAGTCACCATGCAGTGTTGATTTCTATGCCCTCTATATCTCACTCACACACACTCACACACAAAGAAATGTTATTTGAGCTTGTTTCCCAAAAGTAAGCCTGGGAAAAACAAAATGCATCCAGTGTATTAAGGAACTTAAATATGATAATTGCTCTTTCCTGATGCAACTTGCCAGTTCAACGTAACATAGGACAGACTCTTTAATACAACTAAATTAGTTAATTTCATACAAATGTCACCAGATCTGACATTTGCTGCCTGTGAATGTTGAGTCTAAAATACTTCCACTTTCAATTAGTTAATGGAATAATGTTGAATACAGCAAACTGAACATGCTAACTTTTTAGAAATCATTGTACCAGACAAAGGAAGGAAAAAAAAAAGGAAAAAGTTATACTGACTGAAAAGAAACAAATCTGATGAAAAAGTAAATTAGAAATGTTAATTTATAGTAGTTTTCAGTCAAGCATGAACTTCTAACACAACTGATTGCATTAAAATATGAAAATAAAATATATAAGCAAAAATAAAAAGATTTTCAAATTAAAATAAGGTATTTGCACTTTCCTTTAAAGCCTTATCTCTCTCTTTCTCACTCTATCCTTCCTCTTTCTATACTTCTCTCTCAACTCTAAGAAGAAGGTAACCCTCAAATAAAAAAAAGAAAAAAGAAAAGACTGAACCGGGGAAGTTTGCAAAACCAGAGCCTACTTATTTATGACTATAAATTTACAAAAATGAGACAAGCTCCACGCATAATTTCTGCTATATATATATAAAAAAATTTTAAAAAATAAAAAAATAAGGAATGCCAGAAAATATAATAAAAATTTGGGCCAATCAAAAAAATTAACACAAAGGGACTTTTGATGTTAACCAAAATGAAGGTTCACCCCAGAGTCTGGGAGCCTAGTCAAAAGGATAGAAGCTGACAGCTTTGGACTAGACGAGGAGAAGGGATGTCAAGGGAAACCCTGGAACAAGAGACGCGACAACCAGAGAAACCAGCCATGCGTGACATGTGAAGAAGTTAAGAGGTCTACTGCTAATATTTTTTGCCCTTCTTAGGGCCAAGAAAAACACAGCAGATTGACTTATTTATAAAATGACTACTACTAGCAAAGTCTGACGTCGAAACTACCCACTACCAAGCAGAAACAGACTTTCTCCAGACTCCTACCAATATCCTCCTTATAAACGAACATTTTGCTACACTGGATATCAAAGAACTCACTCTAAATCAAATAAATAAAAAAATTTATTTTATACCTTGAGTCATCTTCATTTTATTTCCGAAGTTCTGATAAAAAAAAAAAACATCAAGAACCCTCTGGTACACAACATACCACAATGCCTTGAAACAAGTGTAAAGTTACTACTAGACATGATTTTACTTATTTTAGAGTATATCTGGTTTTACTTATTGTTTATTGTATTTACTTATCTTAGAAGATATCTGGTTTTCTGCTGAGTCTGTAGATTAGCCATCCCTATACATTCACACTATTACAATTAATTCTTACCATATATACTAAAGTACAGTCTGAGTTTTTATGATCAGTTTTTTAATGCAAAAATAGGGGTGGGGTTGCACTATACACAGGTAAATTTTTTCTGGAGGGTTTAAAATTCATGCAAAATATTCAGGAGTCACAATACCCATGAAGTTGGCTTATATACAAATATATACTAAGTATACAGAATTTTGTCAAGAATTCACATTAAATGATTTTTTTTTGAAAAACTAACCAATCTGAATATTTAAAATGAGAAAAAGTTGTTGGACAAGGAAATATTTTGCACAAATATTACTGTTTTCATTATTATAATTATTTTTTTAATCTGTTCATCCCAATAATGCCACTAGGATGCAAGGAACTACCGGAAGTGAAGGAGAAAGAGAGGACTTTAGGATGCGGTTTTTGATTCCTCTACTGCTGTTCAAAAGACAGGAGTAGAGTATGAACAGGGCAATTATTAGTAGCCCCATTATTTATAGCATTTCCTTTTAACTAATGCTATTAGTGGTTATGGCAAATTTGTTTTCTTCAAACAGATAATCCCCATCTTATGATTGCATGATTTCTGATATTTTAAAGTTACAAGGTTTTGAAATTAAAATCATTTCTTTTCATTAAATTTTTAACTCCCTCAGTAATTAATGAATAAATATCAAGTTTTAATAAATTCTGTTAATTCATTATATTTTAGTAGAGTTTTAAAATTCTAGTGTATTTTAGCACTGAAATTTTTTAATTGATTTTCCATGTATTTTCTTTTTAAAAAGGTATACAAACTTCAAACACAAAAAAAACTCTGTTTTCATATAATGAAAGAATTTTTATATCACATTTTTTCTTCTTTCTGATGATATAAATTGCATGAAAACTGATTAAACTACTATATATGTTTGAATTGTTTTTTTGTAAGTGGTGTATGATTTTCTTGATAATTCTGTGGTCACTGATAAGCCTTCTGAAATGTGGGCTTCATCTGACAGCAATTAGTGATTTATTTATACCATTATATGAATTGGAAGTGACTAATTTTACTTAATTATATACTATGAACTGTTTTTGTTTTATTTGATAAAATAATTGATAATGTTAACCATATTTTTAAGAAGGAAAATATTCAAGGACAAGAACTAAAAAGCCTCTCCTCTTAGTGCCATTAGACTCTCCTGTGGAGTATAGGGCCACACCCTTGCCACGCTATGTGTTGTTACTGTAGTTTCTGTAGCAATTAGGTTTTTACAGACTCATTCATTGATTTATTACAGCTTATCAACCTTTGCAGGTTATTTAAAGCCAGAAAATATTTTTAGATTGTAAGTATTTTTTGAGGATGATAATGATTTACTGATATAAGTCCTACTAATTAACCCATAGCTAGGAGAAGAGGTGGAACCATACCTTTCCCAAGGGGATTTGTGCCTAAGTAAATAAAAACAAACCTCTGATTTCCAATACTGAGCTGTTATTAGTTACACTACCTAATATTCCCAAGCAGTCACTCATGTAGGTACTGACCAAGCTTGACGTTGCTTAACTTTGGTTATTGTGCAGTGTTTCAATGTGAAAGCCATAAGCCAGCCCCATGCCCAACTGATTTTAAATTCAGAGTTGTTGCTCTCTTAGCCCAGTTTAATCCACTATTTAATCCATAGAGGGGAAAAGATGGATTAATACCTTTCCCAAGAGTATTTGTGCAAAGTGAACACAACAAACTGAGTTGGAATTTGAACTTGGCATGTCAATTTCACTTTATGCACTGATAACCATTAAGCTATGCACACATACACTTTCCTCTTTGGTACCTAGACTTAACCTAACCATCAGTAATATGCTGTAACATAGCTTCCCTGTGCCTTTTCTATGGTAATTGTTCTGAGGTGTTTTCCTCTTTGGTACCTAGACTTAACCTAACCATCAGTAATATGCTGTAACATAGCTTCCCTGTGCCTTTTCTATGGTAATTGTTCTGAGGTGTTTTCCTCTTTGGTACCTAGACTTAACCTAACCATCAGTAATATGCTGTAACATAGCTTCCCTGTGCCTTTTCTATGGTAATTGTTCTGAGGTGTTTTCCTCTTTGGTACCTAGACTTAACCTAACCATCAGTAATATGCTGTAACATAGCTTCCCTGTGCCTTTTCTATGGTAATTGTTCTGAGGTGTTTTCCTCTTTGGTACCTAGACTTAACCTAACCATCAGTAATATGCTGTAACATAGCTTCCCTGTGCCTTTTCTATGGTAATTGTTCTGAGGTGTTTTCCTCTTTGGTACCTAGACTTAACCTAACCATCAGTAATATGCTGTAACATAGCTTCCCTGTGCCTTTTCTATGGTAATTGTTCTGAGGTGTTTTCCTCTTTGGTACCTAGACTTAACCTAACCATCAGTAATATGCTGTAACATAGCTTCCCTGTGCCTTTTCTATGGTAATTGTTCTGAGGTGTTTTCCTCTTTGGTACCTAGACTTAACCTAACCATCAGTAATATGCTGTAACATAGCTTCCCTGTGCCTTTTCTATGGTAATTGTTCTGAGGTGTTTTCCTCTTTGGTACCTAGACTTAACCTAACCATCAGTAATATGCTGTAACATAGCTTCCCTGTGCCTTTTCTATGGTAATTGTTCTGAGGTGTTTTCCTCTTTGGTACCTAGACTTAACCTAACCATCAGTAATATGCTGTAACATAGCTTCCCTGTGCCTTTTCTATGGTAATTGTTCTGAGGTGTTTTCCTCTTTGGTACCTAGACTTAACCTAACCATCAGTAATATGCTGTAACATAGCTTCCCTGTGCCTTTTCTATGGTAATTGTTCTGAGGTGTTTTCCTCTTTGGTACCTAGACTTAACCTAACCATCAGTAATATGCTGTAACATAGCTTCCCTGTGCCTTTTCTATGGTAATTGTTCTGAGGTGTTTTCCTCTTTGGTACCTAGACTTAACCTAACCATCAGTAATATGCTGTAACATAGCTTCCCTGTGCCTTTTCTATGGTAATTGTTCTGAGGTGTTTTCCTCTTTGGTACCTAGACTTAACCTAACCATCAGTAATATGCTGTAACATAGCTTCCCTGTGCCTTTTCTATGGTAATTGTTCTGAGGTGTTTTCCTCTTTGGTACCTAGACTTAACCTAACCATCAGTAATATGCTGTAACATAGCTTCCCTGTGCCTTTTCTATGGTAATTGTTCTGAGGTGTTTTCCTCTTTGGTACCTAGACTTAACCTAACCATCAGTAATATGCTGTAACATAGCTTCCCTGTGCCTTTTCTATGGTAATTGTTCTGAGGTGTTTTCCTCTTTGGTACCTAGACTTAACCTAACCATCAGTAATATGCTGTAACATAGCTTCCCTGTGCCTTTTCTATGGTAATTGTTCTGAGGTGTTTTCCTCTTTGGTACCTAGACTTAACCTAACCATCAGTAATATGCTGTAACATAGCTTCCCTGTGCCTTTTCTATGGTAATTGTTCTGAGGTGTTTTCCTCTTTGGTACCTAGACTTAACCTAACCATCAGTAATATGCTGTAACATAGCTTCCCTGTGCCTTTTCTATGGTAATTGTTCTGAGGTGTTTTCCTCTTTGGTACCTAGACTTAACCTAACCATCAGTAATATGCTGTAACATAGCTTCCCTGTGCCTTTTCTATGGTAATTGTTCTGAGGTGTTTTCCTCTTTGGTACCTAGACTTAACCTAACCATCAGTAATATGCTGTAACATAGCTTCCCTGTGCCTTTTCTATGGTAATTGTTCTGAGGTGTTTTCCTCTTTGGTACCTAGACTTAACCTAACCATCAGTAATATGCTGTAACATAGCTTCCCTGTGCCTTTTCTATGGTAATTGTTCTGAGGTGTTTTCCTCTTTGGTACCTAGACTTAACCTAACCATCAGTAATATGCTGTAACATAGCTTCCCTGTGCCTTTTCTATGGTAATTGTTCTGAGGTGTTTTCCTCTTTGGTACCTAGACTTAACCTAACCATCAGTAATATGCTGTAACATAGCTTCCCTGTGCCTTTTCTATGGTAATTGTTCTGAGGTGTTTTCCTCTTTGGTACCTAGACTTAACCTAACCATCAGTAATATGCTGTAACATAGCTTCCCTGTGCCTTTTCTATGGTAATTGTTCTGAGGTGTTTTCCTCTTTGGTACCTAGACTTAACCTAACCATCAGTAATATGCTGTAACATAGCTTCCCTGTGCCTTTTCTATGGTAATTGTTCTGAGGTGTTTTCCTCTTTGGTACCTAGACTTAACCTAACCATCAGTAATATGCTGTAACATAGCTTCCCTGTGCCTTTTCTATGGTAATTGTTCTGAGGTGTTTTCCTCTTTGGTACCTAGACTTAACCTAACCATCAGTAATATGCTGTAACATAGCTTCCCTGTGCCTTTTCTATGGTAATTGTTCTGAGGTGTTTTCCTCTTTGGTACCTAGACTTAACCTAACCATCAGTAATATGCTGTAACATAGCTTCCCTGTGCCTTTTCTATGGTAATTGTTCTGAGGTGTTTTCCTCTTTGGTACCTAGACTTAACCTAACCATCAGTAATATGCTGTAACATAGCTTCCCTGTGCCTTTTCTATGGTAATTGTTCTGAGGTGTTTTCCTCTTTGGTACCTAGACTTAACCTAACCATCAGTAATATGCTGTAACATAGCTTCCCTGTGCCTTTTCTATGGTAATTGTTCTGAGGTGTTTTCCTCTTTGGTACCTAGACTTAATGAATTTAAGCACTGTACTAGATTTTGTTGTAGTGTAATGGATATCAGTTCAGAATGGGAGATTGGGGAGCTGAGTTTGAATTCCAGTCAGGTTCGTTACATTCACTTATGCACAAATACCCCCAGCTATGGGTTGAATAGCAGATTGGGCAACCAGCCTACCCCAGAAAGTAACAGCAAACTGCTGTGGGAAAAATTTGCCTATCAAATTTTGCCAGTCATGTATCAAAAGATGCATGATCACCCAAGCATGTGGCACATGTGACTAACTGACTAGTTTAATGACAAGGTCTCATCATTTTACAGTTAAACTGGTGAGGTGTAACTTAGTTCTGTGCTAACAGTTTTTCTCACTTGTGGAAATCTCTTCCACCTTGTTGCTTTCCAGTCAACTTTGATCTTCAATAATTTAAATACAAATTTTTTTGTAGATGAAATCACTAAATGTAACCAGAAGTTCTATACTAACAGTTTTTTTTCCTCACACTTCTCACTTGTGGAAATCTCTTTCAGCTTCTTACTTTCCAGTCAACTTGAACCTCCAAAGATTTAAATGCTTTTGTCTTCTTAATTCCTGTTCTTTTATTCTTCTCTCTCTCTCTCTCTCTTTCCCCTTAATGTTTTTCTTATATTCTTTCACACGCAAGAGTATGATTTTCTTGATAATTCTGTGGTCACTGATTGACTCTTGATGGCTTTATTGCTTTGCTTGGAGTGAAATGATTAAAAAAAAAAACCTACCTCTATAAAACACATTTAAAAGTTAATTGAACATACAGTCTTATTTTCAGTCCTTAAGTTGGGGAATATCTGTATTTTTTTTTCTATTATTATTATTAGTAGTAGTAGTAGTAGTAGTAAGATGAAAAGCAATAATTAGCAAGTTTAATCTTAAAGACTGTTCTATAGTGAATTTGATCCTCATTGGTGCTCTACACTTGTGACCTTCTACCATACTAACCAACGCTTACTTCATATCAATAGTAGTAATATTTTATTGTTTTATAATTATTAGTGTTTTAAGTTAAAGTTTTTATTATCAAATTTAAGTTACATTAGATATTTGGTTTTGTATAATTAGTTGTATGAGGGTGTGGTGAAGTTCTTGACCCTCTTGACATATTTCCCAACATCTGACCAAATCAGCAAACATCAGAATTGTTTTCTTTTTTCTTTCGGGCGGGGGGGGGGGGGTCTCTTCTTGGTTAAACAAAGTACTTTTTAGTATGCACCTCATAGTAGTATTTTATTCTTATTACTTCTAATTAGTAGAATTAATTATTACATCTAATTACTATTTCTTCTATGTGCCATGTTGCTTCAGGATGTTGGCGATCATGGCTCTCCACACTTTCCTATCCTTTGTAGATCTTAATAAATTTATCTTTTTGTTATTTCTCCTAAACCCTGTTCTACCATCCATTTACACAAGCTTGTTAAGTAGGTTATGAATTGTTTTTCTCTGTTCCTCTTGCCTTCACTCTGTCTTGTGAGTAACAAATTTTCCAAGCTATCTCTCTTCATTATGTACCCTAAAAATTTAAAGTATCTCTGATGTATAAGTGTCCTTTTTGTTACCATTTTTTAAAAACTTTGTCATTGCTCAGATGTTCAGTCTATGGTATCCTCAGCATCCTTCTGTAGAACCACATTTCAGTTGCTTCAAGTCTCTTCATCTGTGAGGAGATTGTCCAGCATTCTCTGTCATCTAGGAGGACTGATATTACATAAAAGTTCAGTACTCTTTTCTTTGTTTCTGAATAAGAAGTCCTACCAGTATTCATTATTGGCAGCCACAATCTTAACAACATAAGATATAATGATGGCACAATGTTAATAGAAGACACAGTAAAAGAAACTACAAGAACTCCTACAGGAAGTAGTGAAGGAAAGCAGGAAGAAAGGACTAAATATCATTTACAAGAAAATGAAATGATGGTTGTCAGCAAAAGGGACAGCCCAACCTGCAAATTACAAATTGGAGATACCAAAATCAAATAATTACAAAAATTTAAATATCTATGTTTAAAGTTCTGCACCCAAAGGCAACAGTATGAAAGCAAATAAAAAAGACTAGCCTGGAATTTGAACTTTGCTTGCCGAGTTCACTTTCCGTACCAGAGTATCAATGACACTACCCATTGTTACTTCTTGATTAATGCATACTAATTCCACTATTCTGGAACTTCTGTTCTTTGCTCTTCGTGAAAGCACTAGTCAGCATATAAATCGCAAAATGTGTGTGTGTGTGTATAACACCTGTCACAGAGTGCTATACTGATCCCAGACAAATTGCACAGATGGTACACTGATCCCAGACAAATTGCACAGATGGTACACTGATCCAAGACAAATTGCACAGATGGTACACTGATCCAAGACAAATTGCACAGATGGTACACTGATCCAAGACAAATTGCACAGATGGTACACTGATCCAAGACAAATTGCACAGATGGTACACTGATCCAAGACAGAAGTGTTGATCAATATATAAATAATACCCTAATTTTTTACGGGCATGACACTATTTTAATAATGTCATGAACACATTATTTTATATGAATCATAAAAGAACTATTTTTTCTTTCTTCTCTTCAGAAAACTTACCATATTAACAGGAAAAAAATTACTTGAAATGTTTTTCACTTATACTAAACCAACAGTTCTCAGATATCCAGGTAATTTTTCTCTCCTTGGAATACAAGTTCCTTCAATTCTCCCCTCATTTCAAATTGTCATCTTTTAATTTATCCACTATTAAGCTTGAATAAAACAAAAATGATCTGCACTTTCACCATATCTTGAGGTTTGTGACACTATCTTCTGCTCATCTGTGCTTATATTTGGTACTATTGTGGTCATATAATCGAAGTTTGAACTTGATCGCTCCAATTTTCTTGCTGCTGTTACAGTGTGAACATGCCCACTCCACTAGCAGTGTGCACCAAGGAGGAACAAAGAGCAGTGATCCAAAGCTGCAGAGAATATGCTACCTCATTGATGATAACTTGCCAGTTCACCATTACTATCTCTTGAGCTTGCTGAATCTTCTCATCAGTGGTGGAGGTTGATGAGTGCTCTGTTCCTTCTTCAGAAGTCACACTTGTCCAGCCACTTCTTGATCTACTCCTACACAGTAGTGTCCTGTCACCATATTGTGTTAAAAGCCTCTGATGAATTTCAGCCAGACACACCTTCTAACCAGAGAAATCAGATTACTACACTGTTCCTCCTTGGGGCACATTGCTAATGGAGCAACAATGTTTATACTGTAACAGCAGCAAGAAAACTGGCACGATCAAGCTCAAACATTGATCATGTGACCACAATAGTACCAAATATAAGCAGGCATGAGCAGAAGGTATTGTGACAAACCTAAAAGATACATTATGACAAAAGAGCAGATAATTTTTGACTTACCCTTGTACTTATAGGACCAAAATTTTCCCTTAATTTCTTGTTTGTGAATCACTCTGCTAAACACTCACATTTCAAAAAATCTTTATTCTAATTTTCTGTGAAGCTTATTTGCTAATATTCTGGGGAACAAAAACTCCAGTTTTAACTCAAATTTAGTTAAATGCAATTAGAAATTTATTTCTAAAAAAACTTAATCAATATTAATAAAAAAAATTATACTATTTCTATAACACAATAGATTCACTTTTTACAGTTTAAATACATTCTTTTTAATTATTTCAGTTGACAAATATAAAAAATTATTAATGAACACAAAAAAAAGTTTACAATATTTTATGGAAATGAAAAAAAATAATGTAAAACATTTAAAAAAAAAAAAAAAATCTTACCAGTGTTTATGTGTTGTAAGCACAGCTGATGGGGTTACATTCGCCTTTTTTAGTGTTTCCTAGAAAACAAAAACAAAAAGCTATATGTCCACTGGAATATAAAATATTCAAAACTAGTAGTAAAATTTATTGACTCTTGAGATCACTCTTTCATGAAGTACTTAGTGTGGCCAGTCAGGGGTTCTCACAAGTACAATTTAAATATCAGGGATATGTTTTAACAGAAGACCGAAAATGCGACATTCAAATCCAAGGAATTTGCATTGGAATAATGAAAGATGCCTTCCAAAAGATAAGCAAAGTATTAAGAAACAGAAAAATTTTGTTAGAAACAAAGAAAAGAGTACTAAACTGTTATGTAATATCAGTTCTCATGTACAGCACTGAATGCTGGACAATCTCCTCACAGATAAAGAGACTTGACGAAACAGAAATGCAGTTCTACAGAAAGATGCTGAGAATACCATGGACTGAAAAACCAGAAAATATTTTTACATTGTGAATTTTTTTTTAAGATAATAATGTTTTAATAATACAAGTCTTAATAATTAACCCATAGCCGGGAGGAAAAGAGGTGGATTCATATCTTTCCCAAGAGTATTTGCATGTAAGTGAATATAATGAACCCAACTGGAATTGGAACTTGGATCTTCAATTAACAATTCCAAGCCATTATCCATTACACCACCCACACATCCAAACTTACAGTGCCTGGTATTCCAAAGTAGTCACCCATCTAGGTACTAACCAGACTTGATGTTGCTTAACTTCAGCAATCGTATGGGAACCAATGATTCAACATGATATGGCCATTAGTCATAATGAAGAAAGAGGACTTGGAAAATTTGATACTCACAGGACAGCGTGAAATCTACCTAGCAAGCTTGAGTAAATGGATCATAGAACAGGATTTATGAGAGATAACAAAAAGACAAAATTTATTCAGTGCTATGAAGAACAGGAAATTGTGGCGAGCCATGATTGCCAATGTCCTGAAGGAACATGTCAGATTGAAGAAACTTTGTGGTGATCAAAATAAGTTTGGCAAGTGATCAGTTTTTGTAGAAGAATACCTTGTTTTCAACATGAGACATGGTATTGAAAACTTTACTATAAGTAAAATATATGTCTGTTCTTATTTTTATATTAACTGAAAACAAAAACAAAATTGATAATCTCCAAACTACATTAAAAAAAAGAAATAATTGTCCTTAACTTTACATATGAACTTAGTCAAAAAAATAACCTCCCATTGTTAGATGTTCTTGTAGAATCTAGTAATAACGCAGTAATGACTTCTCTATGCAAAAAAAAACTCTTACAACCTTAATTTTACTAATCAATGTCCACTTAGATATAAAATAGGCATTATAAAAATGGCCCAGTGGATAAAAGTGTTGGTTGGATCCAGTAACTTGACCCCAAAAGTTGTGAGTTTAATACCTGGCTGTGGCAGTAGTGAACAAAAAAAACTTGGACAGTTGAGTTAAAGGGAGATAACTGAAACATCCAGAAGAGGCATGACACATGGAACTAGAACAATCTACCCTAGTGGATGAAATAAAGGGTTCAGTTCAAAATTCCATTCACCTGAAGATTGGAGCGTACAATGGCCGAAACATTGTGAATATGTCAATAAAGAGGACAACAGTCCAAACAATGTAAATAATTACAATACCTCATCTCTGAAATATAGACAGATATCCATGTATTTACATAGCAAATATTCTTTAAGGCAAATAATATTAAAATGACAGACATTTTGTGTTGATTAATTTTAATGATCATTTAGAAGAAAAGTACAAGAAATATGGTTCAAGCTTTCAATAATCAAATAAGTCATCATCAGGGTAAAGATAATTGGTGAGTTATGTAGAAGTAGTGAGTGTTGTAACATAGGCGAAAGTGTTGTGATGCAAGTGAGATGTGACGTGTGTGTGTGTATATATATATATATATATATATATATATATATATATATATATATATATATATAATAATCCATTGGTATATAATCCAAGTGAGTCCTATAAATACAATATAAGATATTAAATATTAAAACTGATTCCCACATAGAGCTCAATGTTTTAATTAAACAGAGCAAGATATTTCAAACAATAGGAATTAATTCCTATTGTCTGAAATATATAGCTTTTCTGAGGATTGCATAAGCGTGAAACCCAGGGTCACAAACTCATATCCATTCAACTAAATATGTTAGTTCTATCACTGGTATTGAGCACTTTCCAATAAGTGCCGCATGTATATAAAATATATATATAGAATTTACACACACACACACACACACACACACACACATAATGAAATTAATAATCAAATCCTTTTACCTCATATGGGGAATAGGCTATTTTTTTTCAACCCCAGTGTGGAATGAAGTTTGCATCTGTAAGGTTAGAGTAAGTGGGAGGTAGTAGGTTTTAACTGTGAGGAATTGATATTGGAAGCTAAAGGGTCAGCCTAAACCTTAACTTGCACCTAATACAGAGTTTATACTTTTCACTGTTTCAGTTGGACGCTAGAAGAGGCATGAGTCAGGGGTTATGGAGGATGGTAAGTATCTATCTTAAAAGGGAGAGGTTTCATTAAGGAAAGGCCAGAATATATATGATGAGAAATGGGGGTATTAGAAGAAAACACAAGTTTTTAACCTCAATTTAAAATTAATGAAGAAATTAAGAATGAACCCAAAAATAAATTTAAAAGAATTTATAGATAAAGAGACGTAGGGGATTAACGGAAGGAAATTAGGTTTATGAATTATAATCAATATAGTATAAACGGTTTTAGAGGAGGAGAAGAGTAACTTAGTGTAGCTAAATAAGGTTAAATTCTACTATGGGAATTAGAATTAGTTTTTTTATATTTTATATCGACATTTGAAGAGTTTAGGGGATGGGAGTCAGGGAGTGATTTTGGGTAGCTCATTAAGGTAAAATTATATTATGGAAATTTGAATTTGTTTTTATGTCGACATTTGAACAATAATTCATTCCTCTGATTCCTCTTAAACTGTTTATACTATATTGATAGACAGGTTAACATCAACCACCTTAACTTACTTGATTACAAATGCTCAATGCATGGAGATGCACTGAAAACTGATTTTTCTGGAAAACTGAACTGAGAAATGATTTTAGCAAAAAAATGACCTAGGAAAATATTTTTCTAAAAACATGTATTAGATAATGATTATTGTAACGTTTTTTTAGACTCAGTTTCAAACTGATGCTCCTGTTTGCTTAAATGAAGAAATAATTTGTTGAAAAATAATATTTATAATAAAATTTCTACTGAATTCATGTTCATAAATATTTGCAATTTATACAGCTTTTGTGTTATCAATTTTACACCCACCAATTACTAAATATAGAAATAATCTGAATGTAAGATAACAAAGTTTATGGAATAAGACCTTCAGTCCTCTGATCTAACACTGAGCTTTATCTCAAAGTGCACCTCAGTGTAAATGTATATTTGCATTTGCTTTAAAGTTATACAGTGTTCACTTAAATTATAAAATTTGAAGGAATTCACCAACTTTGAAAACTCATTTGTGTTGTATAAAAAAAAAAGAAAACGTTGCCTTCAAAAGGCTGCAAATATATTTAACAGAATATTCTATAACTTTTAAAAGGTTATAGAATATTCTGTTAAATGTATTTTCTAAAATACAATTTGTTTCTTTATTTAATTCAGACCTTCAATTCCAACCCAGTAAATAAAACTATTTAATATCTTGTAAGAGATAACACGATGTCATTAAGACACTTTATACACTGTATACTCTATGGTTGACTTGTAAAGACTGTTTGTGAAGATGAAATCAGTTTGACCTAAAATAGCTCATACGTCAGGCAAATATGAACATGAACAAATGGCTAACTCAGAAAATAACTCACTTCTTCACATCCTATCCACAACACTGACATGTTTATATATAATATATATATATAGAGAGAGAGAGAGATAGATAGAGAGAGAGAGAGAGAGAGAGAAAAAAAACAAGGTAGCAATTAATGAAAATATTTGTATACTTTTAAATGATTTGTTAACTTCTCATCAGTTTAATCAGATAAATCTGTTGTGCAAAGCAAGTCAAAAGAGTAAATACCTTACTGCAAAACAAGTCGTTTCAAAATAGAGAAGCAATGAGGAGCTATGAGAAATTAAAAAAAATATGGTAGACAAAACCACATCTATTAGGAAGACAAGTCAGAAACTGCATCAGAAATTATAAATATGATTTTTCTAGACGCAACAACAATTTTTTTTATAATGCTAAATCCGTTAAGAATATAGATAATTGTAACTCCCCACAGAATCCTCTTTATTATCAGTGAACCGCCAAACATTCTTGGGAAAGATAGCAGAGTGATTTGCCATTGCCTTCTACAAAGTTTGAAATTCATAGTTTTCTTTCTGTTAATCTGGTTGCCACCCAAGGCTAGTTTGCAATTTACCTGTGATTAGAAGAAATGGATTCATGCCTTTTCACAGGGCATTTGTGTAAAACTAAATGCAATGGAATAGGCCAGAATCTGAACTTGGATCCTACTTCTTTCAATGCTGATAACTGTTATGCTACCAACACATCGTCAACATCATCTGCTCGAGTCATACAGCACTGAGAATCAGTCTATTGAGAGTCAAAAACTGAATCTTATGTTATCAAGCCAGAATACTATTTTCATTATTTATAAACCTATGAGACATGGAATAGAAAAAAAAAAATTAACAACCAAATGTGCACAAAATTCAGTACAGGCTTTTGCCATTACTTTTGTTAGCAATAGCAATTAAGAAATTGCTCTAGTCATGTCCAAGGAGACTACTTCAATTTTTTAATAACCACTGTCCTGTTCATGCTTGTTGATATGCCAAACTCATTTTTACATCATCTGTAACACTGTGATGCAAAAATGAAGGCTTGGCATTCCTAGCTAAAAGGATGGTGGAATATATTCAATTTTTAAAGCTCATGTAGAAACACAAATTCCCTCTTTTCAAGTTTTCCAAATTAAACTCTTAAGTCTTCTATAAATGACAAACTTTCAGATAAAAGAAAGATAAACTAATTCTAGATGCAGTCTCCTATCATTTAACCTTGGTTCTGAGTTCTGGTTGATTGACACATTATTCATAATGGTGAAATACATAATTATTTTCAGGTAGAAGAAATGATAACTAGATGAAGTTGCTTACTATTCAGTCTTTGTTCAAGTTTACTTGCTTGACTCATAATTCATTGTGGTGGAATACGTGATTACTTTCCGAACACCCTAATATCCAATAACTCGGAAATGGCAATACCATTCATATTCCATCTAACAAAACAAAGACTTCTGTGAATGAAGTCCTGCTTTTGGTGTTGGCACTGGCCTCTCCTTTTGTGATATCCACTCTTTCTACTGACATGTAATACACCTTTTTATTTCATCACTTCTAACAATGTAAGTTTATCATTTCTGATTAAAAGAATTATGCAGACGGTGGAACGTTATGTTCAGCTCTCAAGTGAAAGCTCATGTAGAAACCCAAATTCCCTCTTTGCAAGTTTTCCAAATTAAACTCTTAAATCTTCTATAAATGACACACTCTCAGATAAAAGAAATGATAAACTAATTCTAGATACAGTTTGCTATCATTTAACCTTGGTTCTGAGTTCTGGTTGATCGACTCATTTTTGATAATGGTGAAATACATAATGACTTTCTGAATCCCATAATACAAGCAACATTTGACAAATTTCATTAGAGATAAAAACAGATTGATAAGTTATAAAATATCTGAGATGCCCTAATTGTCATGTGATCGTCATCAGGTGTTAGCTAACTTTTGTTCATGGAAGCAAGATAATATAACATATATAATTTAAACTTGAGCAGAAAACAAAAAGCAAAAATATAAAAGGGTTGGCAGACAAAGTTGCAGCAACATTATCTTTGTTTGCTATTTATTTTTTTCTTATTAAACAAAATATTGTCAACAATTATTATCAATTTTTGATTGGTATTTTCTTTCTTCTAGATGCCTTCCTTTTAAATCACAATTTCACCCAAGGTGTCAGTTTATGGTATTAAGTAAAGTTTCCAATCCACACTCTCCACTCACTGTAGTAGATTGATGGCAATAAAAAGCAACTAAAAGAATTAATATGAAATAAAATACTAGTCACAAATAGATAACTACTGAGACGTTTGGCAAAAGAGAAGAGGAGAATTCTGAATTAGAACAATTTCAAATCCAAACAAAAGTTAATGTTTTCCTTATTGCATTAATTATTTAGACTAGTATTTTAATTTTTAATCATTTCACACCAAGCAAGGCAGGTACTAGAATGCAGGGGGTTACAAGGAGTGAAAATGAAAGAGAAAACTGAGAATAGGGAGGATTGAGGAAAGGACAAAAAAGGGAAAGGGTTCAAGAAGACAGGTGGTGATTGATGCTGCATTTATATTTTTGAAGACTATAGTCATCAGGGAAGAAAGAAATAAGAAGGGAGTTCCACAGGTAGGAAGTACAAGAAAAGAAACTATTGGAGTAGAAGTGGTGGTTGCATCTAGCTATCTTAACAGTAAAACAGTGGGACCTAGTTGCCAATCTAGTAACATGCTTAAATTCATGTATCCAGGGCATCAGGGGAAAAAGCTCATCAGAGCAGTTGTCATGGAAATACTTGTAGAAAAGACAGAGGAAAGTCCCGTCACACCGGTGAGAAAGTGACTAAAGTCAAGATGCCTGGTCAGGATCGATTACATTACAGACCCTTCTTTGGATTTCATCAAGAATCTTGAGATGTACTGCAAGAGCACCAAGCCATGCACGGACAAATGATAGATTTATAAATGTGCAAGATGGATTCTGACGAGAAAAATCTTCTGGCACAACACAGTGAACCAACTTTTCTTGCAGTAGACAAAGCAATTGATTCAATATAGTCACTCCACTTCATATCAGCAAAAAACGTGAGACCAAGAAGGCGTAGCATGTTGTTCTCCTGGAATTTAGCAACAGCCATCTTGATGGTGGGCAGAAAAGGTTTCCTGTGGTAATTAAATGGAAGCAATGGTGGCATTAAAATTTACAAGCCATTTCTTGCCCCAGTTAACCAATGATTGGAGGTCCTTTTCAAGAGCAGCTACCAAGTTTACATTGTCGGATTTTCTACTAAGACAGGATCAAATGGTTGTGTCATTAGCATGAATACATAGTTCACTTTTGGTATGTCCACTAAGGGGTCTAATAAACATGGGAGGTCCGTAATAGTTTTGTGAATTTTCTCCATATGCAATATATGGGGGGGGGGGGGGTCTTAATAAAAGTTTGACAGAGAATCATTTAAAGGATCAAAAAGTGCAAAATTAATAAGTCTGGAGATGTCAGGAAATTTTCTCAAAATAAACAAACATCCCCCTCTCTTCTATTAAGCCCCTAAGAATATGTCCTACAGCTTTCTTTAGTACTTAGTATTCTTTAGTACAATGAAGCAAACCACCTTCATTACCTTTATATTCCTTTATTAAGGAGTAAGTTCCACTCGGAATGCTTCTTCCAAAGAACTATAGCTTTGTAGAACAGGATGCTTCCCCAACCACTACAATCTTAACTTCTCCATGTCTAGGCTTAACGGTTATCTTTCACACACATCACACCTCTTACCATTCACAGAACAACCATTTTCAGTAACTATCTACCTTGAGTGGCCCTTGGGCCTTGCATAGAGTGGACTTTTGTAAAAAAAAAAAAAAAAAAAAAAAAAAACACCTGTAATCTTTGAATACCATCCTTAATCTCATTGTTGTCTTTTTTTTTTGGGGGGGGGGGGGTACCTGTCAAATGAAAACAATTTACAGATCTATTTGATAAAGAAACATCAGTACACATACTAATTTTTAAAAAAAAATTAGTATGAGATCCACTGAGTAAAGCCAATGACCATACCATCTGAAAGGAAGTGATCAAAACAACAAAAGTGAAAACACTTGTCTAAATAATTCACAGAATTATGACAATACTTAACACTTTCACTACTGCTTTATTATAACATTGCTGCCTGGCTGTGCTGGCCCATCTTAGATAAAATAGGAAATTGATGCTTACTGAAAATAAATGATTTTAAAATGATGTAGATGGTCATTTTTAATGTGCACCACCACTTTTAGTTTTAATCAGATACTCTGCAGTACAGACTAAGCCAAACAACACTACCAACACACAATATAATAAAAATGTCACAAAATAAATTGTATGCTACTATATGTCAATACAGGTTTGGAAATAGCACTAAGTGCTAGTTAGTTTATAACACAAAAACTAGGGACTGACATTTCACACTGTTTTGAAAACATGCACATACATATATATATATATATATGATAAAAATATAGGTTTAAGGTATGCTATATTTATGAGTTAATATTTAGAGTGAATATCAGGGACAGAGCATATATAATCTAAAAGTCAACATTGAGGAGGTCAACACCTAACAGTGACAGTCTGTTTCATGCTTAAACACTTGAAGATTACGTTTAAGCATGAAACAGACTGTTGCCAGTGAGCGTTAACCTTAATGTCTACTTATATATATTCACAGCAAGTAATATAAGTTTCATAAAAGATGTAGCACAAGAGTGTTGATCACAGAATTCAGTCCTTACAATAAGTCTACTCTCTTGTTCTGACTATAGCAATAATGACATTGGAAATGATGATAATAGTCATTTCCCTCCAAGGAAACATTTGGCATTCATTGACTGAGCAGCCAGTACTGCTGTCAATTGAAATTTATAAAATCTTTCTCTTAAAACAATATTTCAGGGAAATAGGTTTCTCAAGTCAGATATTGCTCTTTTCAGAATCAACAGGGATTTCCTTCCTAACTTTTTATTTGAAGTAGTGTGGAATGTCAACATTTTGATTATATTTTCTCTTTAAATTACATGTCCTTTTTTATGGCTTACCAACCTTTCGCAGGTTATTTAAAGCCAGAAAAATATTTGTTGGAGTAAATAATGAATTACTGATACAAGTTTTATTAATTGACCCATAGCTTGGGGAGAAGGGTATCTGTGCATAACTGAATATGACAAACCTGACTTGAATTGGAACTCAATTTCCAATTCTGAGCCATTATCCATTACACTACCTGCACATCCAAGCTTACAGCCATTGATATTCCCAAGCAGTCACCCATCTACGTACTGACCAGGCTCAACATTGCTTAACTTTGGTGGTCGTATCTAGAACTGGTGTTTCAGCATGATATGGCCATAAGCCCATTATATTTGCTATCCATTCTAGTTGTTGATGCTGTTGATAGATCTCAAGTGAGGAAACCAGAAAAGAAGTCAAGTAAGACGAGGAAAGCTGATAACAGAAAGGAACAGCATAGATGACAATATAATTGATGCAGAATATAGTCATCTTTGCCCAAAATAAGAGTAGACACAGATTTACTGACATAGACAGATACATATATTATATGTATACGTCATAATCTTTATACAATAGAGAGAAACAACTAACCATGGCCCTGATAATCTGTATTACTTTCTTATTAAAAAATAAGATCATCCCAAGCCAGCATTTCCAATCATGTACAATCTTATTTGGCAATACAAACATTTCTTAAGAATAGTCTTGAAATATTAACAGTAAAGATACGGCTTGTAATAGCAAAAAAAAAAAAAAAAAATAACCTACCTGTACAGCATGAGCATCTCCAGGATCAATAACAACGGTTTTTCGACTTCTTGTTTCAATTATAATGTAGGCATAATTGTCTTTAAGCATTGGAACTGGAATGATTTTAAGACCTGAAAACAAAACATCATATATGAAATAATAATATATAAGTATTAACACTATTTCTTCATCTTTTTTTCCCCTTCCCATAAAACATCCCCAAATATATATAATGCAGTGAAATTTAAGTGTAGAATACCATATTTGGAGGCATTTAAGGCCTACCTCTTGTACCCCCCAATTGTAAGCAACTGGTATACCAATTAGTGTATTGGAACAAGAAATCAACAAGCAGAGTTTGAATTCCAGCAAAGTTCATTACATTCTATTTTTGATAAATATCCTTGGGAAAGGTATGAATCTCATCTCTTCTTCCCCCAACTATAGGTTAAATAGTAGAGCAGGCCAGGCTCTTTAGCCTTGGTTGGTAACCAGTCTGGTAGAAGGAAAACTGAATTCAAAACCAGGTAGACATGAGGATAGCAATTCCATCCCATGAAAACATACTGGCTACAGAAATCGCAACAGCAACATCTAGCATGTTGAATCTATAGCCTATACTCCACAGTTAGAGTGTACAGGACTTGAGAGAATGAGTCTTTTTCTCAAAAGCAAGTGACACAAGAGATCATTCTCTGGTTGCATATGCAAAGTGAGGTATCTGATTAGCTAATGACCACCCAAGCACTGAAGGCTACTAGTACCTAGCTAATTCTGTAATAAAGGGTATTCCAATAACTTGGAATGATTTTAAATGTGAATTAACTTTAAGCATCTAATGATTTTTTTTCTTTTTCTTACAGATTTAACAACTTAAGTCTTTGGCAATACAACCCTGGAAAGATTAACAATCAAACAACGTATTATAGTTATCAAAGCCTATTACAAAAATGGACGTTCAAAGAGAAATGCATTTCGTGATTTTTTTGGTCAACATAATCGACCAACCGAGAGTGCAATTGGAAACAATGTAACGCTGTTGTGGAGAGGTTCAATTCCTGTATGTGATGATGAATAGAGGTGTCTGGATTTTCAGCCACATTCTCATGCACTGCAGCAATGTTTTCAGCTGAACGGCGTAAACGACCACGTAATGGTGTTTCACATTTGCCACCAACCCAGTTTATTTGAATTTACAAACAATTTTTCCAATTGCATTCTTGAAACTTTAACAAGATTGTTAATCTTTCCATGGTTGAAATTCCCAAAGACTTAAGTTGTTAAATCTGAAAGAAAAAGAAAAAAATCATTAGACACTTATTTAATTCACATTTAAAATTTGTCCAAGTTCTTGGAACACCCTTTATTAAGTAGAGTGAAAGAATGATTCTTATATACTATACCAAATTTTTGGGGTTTTGTTTTTTAAAAACACTTTTTTTCTTTTTTTTCTAAACACTTACCAAGACTTTCTAAACACAAAGCCTTCAGTTAACAACATTTTCACAGAATAGCTCATAATTTTATCAACAATCCAAATTGGCTTTGACACATATCCTCCAGGTGTCAGTTTAAATTGAAACCTTCCCTTTCCCATATATCTAAACGATCACTTCGGAAAATAAAAATTTCAATGAAATATATTGGAAATTTTCAAAGTTTTCATCTGAAATCAAGAAAATCTGAGCTTGAAGCAAAATAATCACAATATACACAGACACACAGACACATATATCAGTTTAAACTGATATAAGACTGCACCCTATTATCAACAAAACATTTACACAGTCCACAATTATTATATAATTGTGCTTGTGCCTCCCTTCTGTTGTTCACACAACCGTCATGCCCTGCCAATAATGGACTATTCTGTTTTGACCACATGTAAACACAGATAACATATCAGACACTACTTGGTTTCAGTGAGAAAATGAAAGAAAAAGAAGAGAATATCGAAGAGTTTAATGTCTGTTTCTGTGAAACAAAAAAAAAAAAGTTATCAATTTCAGATCTTTTCCTTTGTACTTCCTTATTTCTTAAAATAATGACCAGCATTCATATTTATGATTGTTATTGCAATATTTTGTTAAGGCTGTTAAGCTCAAATATTTAATGATCGGATGTGGTAATTTCTACAGATATTTTATTGTCATTGAACCATGAGCTTATTCAATCATTAACTAAAGAATTAAGATTGATCAGAATATTAAAATAGGAAAACCATTAAATTTTCACAGGTCTTTCTAATATATATATATATATATATATATATATATATATATATCTTACTATAAAGGTAATTTACATTAACCAGAAAAAAAAAAAAGGCTTGGACAGAAGCGTCTATCTTTTTAAATTTGGATTTTTAATGTAACTATAACAACAGAGATATTTCGATTTCATTTTTGCCTTGAAAATGTCGGAAGACGAAACGTGTTGGCAAGATCTAAGATTTTTCCAATTGTCATTTTATACCATATATATATATATATATATATATCTATTCTATTGAAATATATATATATATATATATATATATATATATATATATATATATATATATATATATAATAGCACTATTCTGTCAGTAACATCTAAATTCCTGAATACTGAAAATACTTTTCTTCCAGATTTCCAATGTATAACAATATAAAGTATCAAAATTAGCCTTAAGTAAATGTTAGGATATAAAAATAAAAAACCATTGTTCAAAAGCACCAAATCCCACTTTTGATCTTGAAAGATATTCATTGCCATTGAGTCCACAATTCCAGGTTAATTGTAAGCTCCATAATCCTTTTCATGACATGGCATAAAAGAAGGAAAAAAATACCACTAAGCTGCGTTATGATATAGAAATAACCCCTTGAGCAAAATAACATGCACACCACAGGAAAATTTAAAGGTATCTCATCATGGAAGCCTGAGTGTTTTCCAGATCTGCTTCTAACAAGAGAACAGACAATATTACAAAGCCAGAACCCATCCTGTTGGCAGACCTTCTGCATCATGCCAAGGGGAACCACAAGGATAGACCCACAGCTGACATGAAATCTCCTACCAAATCTTGTTATGTGAAGAGAAATCCTTGATAATGGAGGTCAACATAAGAGAACTGCAGCTGGAAGCCGGAAAACAACCATTTTTCCTTCCAAGAATTGATAACCACTTGAAACTAAACACTAACACTCTGCTTAAACTTGAGATTTTTCAAAGTTAACTGAAAAGAAGGATAAAATTTCAATGGAATAGAGATATTGTTAAAACCAATTTTGATATTGTGCTGTACTATATTAATCTTCATACAAGTCCCATAACCCATTAGGGTCATTGGGGCCCCTACATGTACTACAGCCATGCCAGGCGCAATGTGTCTAGGGCAAGAAAGCCTGACAGAGAATGTCACTCTTCAGGTTGGTTGTGAATTTAATTTTCTTTCTCCTAGACTGTTTCCCACTTCTATGCAAGAGAGCCCAGTTTGCTCTGTTATTTAACTCATAGCTGGAGGAAGATGAATACACGCCTTTTTACAAAGAGCATTAGTGCAAAATGAAGGAAATAGAATAGAGTAGGAATTGAACTCAGCAAACCAAATTTTACAAAGTGTTGATAAGCCATAAAAAATAAATCAATCAAAGCAGCTCAGGAATAAAGAAGATTTTAACTTGCATTTTTATTCATGAAAGCTTGCCTTTCCATGGCAATGCCTTACTAAAGCCTAATTAATAAGACAATACTTCCAAAAAAAAATTAAAATATGCTCACTTAATCAAAAGCATTTTTCAGTCTTAATTACTAATTTCATAACACCTTTTTTTTCTTTAAAAGTACAATTAATTGCATTTATCCAAAGCTTCATTACCTTTGATTTCAGTTACCTACAGTAATGCCTAGATCAAAACAAATTATAATTTTTACTAGATAACAGTTCCAAAATACAATAATACTGAACTGTTGTTGGCAATATTGAATGTTTATGCTGAAAAGATGAAAGCACTCAATAAGGGAAATAAAATAACAGTATACTAAGGTTGCTACGATCTACAGTAAAAACTAATCTTTCTATCACATAACTTTTATGACAATATCCACATATAAAATGGCAGAGTGTGTGATGTGCTGGACTGGGTCTAAAAAGATTGGTTACCAGGAGACAAAAGCACTCATTACTACAATAAATAAAATTTTCAAAACATACGTATGGAAAAAAAGGGGTACAATTAAAATCTTTGCAGAAAAAAATGTAATTCTTAATCAGTGTACATGTGCTATACATATTAATGGCAGTGGATAACACATGAATATGGAATGTTATAATTGAATATTTTATTTATTTATTTTAATTTTAAGTAATTGGTTAATATTTTTAAATAGTTTATTGCACAATTTACACTTTAACAGATAGTTCAAAAGCACAATAGTGCATTGCAGGAAGCCACTGTATTAAGAGCAATTATTTGTATCCAATAGATGATGATGCAAATCTGCCAATAATTGCTTCTGCATCCAATTCATCTAACAATTCCTTTTCAAGGGATAGCAACATGTATGATTTCAAATTCTCCTCAGACAGCAAATTTCTTAACACTGTCTTTATGATGTTTAGCTTTGAAAATGTCTTCTCCCATTGAATTTGAGTAACTGATGGTGTGCAGATGACTTTATAAAGTTCTTATTTCTTTTTATTACTAAAACAGTTTTCTATATTTGTTTCTTTATTGTATTTGTTACTACACTTTGATCTTAGGCTGTAGTGTAGATCTACACATGAATCATCCCATCATCTGTGACATTTCTAGCAATCAAAAAGTGGTGGGGGAACACCTAGAGACAAAACTCAAAGTGAATATAAAGAGATTTTGTTTTTTTCTGTTTTACGTTGCTGATTTATACCACTTTCAGGATATTTTCTTTTAATATTGATATAACAATTTATTAAATAAAATAAAATACTGTTAAATCAGTTATCCCAAAGAATGGTGGTGGTGGTGGTGGTAATAGTAATAGCAGCAGTAATAAGATAGTTCACAAAGAATCTCCACAGCCACTGAACAGAACAAGCAACACACTTTACAGGAATTTACTATAGTTTCAGTACTTTGTAGAAATTTGGGGAGAAATAGAAGATTATCAAAATATATATAAACTATACTTCTACATTATATCATAGACCAATATCTGTTTAGATTTTCTGCAGAAAGAAATATAAAGGAGAGACAGGCCGCCCCCTCAAGGTAAGGCTTCAAGAACACCAAAAAGCTGTAACACAAGGGGAAGTGGAAAAATCAGGCGTGGCTGACCACATATGGAGAGAGGAGGCCGATCACCACCCTCTGTGGGATCAGGTTGAGATCATAGACAAGAAACA
>OZ038490.1:78967705-78970205 GCA_964036315.1 Acanthosepion esculentum | reverse complement strand
ATTCAATCATTAACTTAAGAATTATGATTCATGAAAAAATTAAAATAAAAAAACTGAAATTTTTACATGTACCACTAGCATTAATTTATTGGTCCAATAGTGATTCTGACAATTGGACTCATTCTTTTGCTAACACATTTTTACCAGTTCATTCGAAAGCATTCCACATATGTACATCCATGTGTAACATACCTTCTATAATTCTGGGAGAGTCATTATCATTCCAAGAGTTTTCTATATTATCAACTTATTCTACATGTTGCTTCTGTTGTTATCAAAATTGTTTGAATGATAATAATATTTCTTTATTAATTGTGCATTACACTGATCAACCAGGCATGAACAAAAAAACGAAAACAAAAATGGTTACAAACCCACAAAATCTGTAGGATGACATTTAGAATGTCCATCTGGGTGTTCTAGTGTAGATTTGGTGATCTCTCTGCGATGATAAAAATAGCCCATACGTGTCTTTGTGTAAAGAAAATAACTGAAATTAGAAGAAGAAAAAAAATTGTTTCAACAAGTTTAAAAAGAAAAACTGAAACAACTTAGTATAAACAAACAGAAAATCTTCTCAAAAAATTCAGATTATATATTAGCGGAATGTTCTTTCATTTTTTTTGTATTTATTTAAAGTAGCTGAAGTAAAAATAGTTTCAACAAGATATTCATTGCAGTCTTAGTGTTTCTGATTATAAAATTATTTTTAGGTTATTATGTTATTATTTTACTAAATTTAGCTTAGTTTGGCACAAGGCTCCCAGTAAGGATCAAATTCATTATGCATAGGATGTGCAGGTAGTGTAATAGACAGCAGCTTGGAATGAAAAATTATAGTCAAGTTCAAATTTTACTCTAGTCCATTACATTCATTTACACACAGATACCATTGGGAAAGGTATCAATCCATCTTCTCCCCCAGCTGTGGGTTAAATAATAGGGCTTGTATCTAGAAAAATCATTGTTATTCTCAAAGAATTGCCAATGTAATATACAGTCAAGAAAAAAAATCTCTCACAATCCAAAAATATGTTTTGGATTTAAATAATCTACAATGGGTTGATAATCCATAAAAAAAAACAATTAATCACTGCTTATAATGGTCAACTAGAGTATCTTGCTAACTATTACCACATGCCAAGGAAAAATTTTCAGTTATGTTAAACACATCCATGACAATTACCTTAAAAAAAAAAAAAAAAAAAAAAAAGATTTACTAATCCAAAAAGTTATTTTAAACTTTACCAAAAGAAGAACTCAAACTTTAATTACAACTTCAAAATTATCTTATCCTGTAACATAGAAAAGTTGATCAGTTCCACATTAGAATACAAATATATTTTTTCTTATATTAAATAGTGAAATAAATTCTAAGGCATACAATGTTGGATATGTGGTTATAGTTGAAGAAAATGGTACCAAAAAGCTATTTTCAAATTCCAGCTTAGTTCATTTTACACTAATACACATTGGAAGCATATGAACTTGTCTCTCTGCTTTCTGTTCATTTATTGTCCTTTCCTCAATTAACTCTTTACATTCTCTTTCACCCCCCTGTAACCTGCATTCTAGTGGCATTGTCGCCTTGCTTGGAGTGAAAAAAAGGAGAGTTATGAATAAAATAGTAAGGCAGATTGATCTCTCTAGCTTTGGTAGGACTACTATTCTAAGACCAACAACTTTGAGCTGTTTTAATTCAAAAACAGACGGCAACAGAAATCAACTCAATTGTATTTCCTAAAAACAGTTATGAGGTTCACAGATTTTAAAGAAAAGGAAACTGGGGAACCTGGAGGGGTAATAAATAAACCAGAAATGTTCCTCATCATGTAAAATTAATCAATTTAGAATCAGTATATTCTAGATATATAGAATATATATTCTATATTTCTCCTCTCCATCAATGCACGAACTGTTTAGATAGTGTGAACATGTAAACAGTATCCACTTAGAATAATTAGAGCTGTGTATCTGAAAATAAAAAAGTTGTTATGGTAAGCAACGGTTTTATTTTAAGAGTGCATTTCTATCCCATCTCAAGTACCGGCATAAAGAAGGTACTTTTTTTCGTGTTTTTTTTTTTATTTCAAGATATGAAAAATTGTAATTCAGTATTTTAATGTAATTAAGCTAGTCGCAATGTATTGGTGCCAAGCAGAAATTTCATTATTAATGTGATACCTATATCTAAGTTCATGAATAGAGAGACGCTTTCACAAAACATATCTATATGACATTAAGTCTCTTTTTAAGATATCTTCTTTTTTTTATATACAAATATGAAATAAATAATTTTGCTGAAAAAAAAAGAAAAATCACATGCTCAAGTTCAATGAAACATGCAGCAATCACTAAAACAAAAGTAATTGATACTAGATATTGTATAAAGAGAAAAATGAGAACAAACGACTCATCATTAAATAAAGTGTTTAGTTCCAATTTCCCAAGTATGACAGACACTTTAAGGACAGAGGGTGCAATGGCTAAAATGCTGTGG
>OZ038490.1:78280124-78357624 GCA_964036315.1 Acanthosepion esculentum | reverse complement strand
TTTGAAACTATTTTATTAATTTTTTTCCCCTTTTTTTCGGAGGCGTTTGCACGAGCATAGAGGAATAATAATTATTTATCTCAAATGAATGCTGACTTTAGGGATCAGTAGTACATAGTTATCAATATCGTAAGCACAGTTTCATACTTGACATTTGTAAATAAAAACAAAGTACAGATAACTCTTTAAAAACTCAGGGTTCGATTTGATACCGTATCGGTATCAAATCGAACCCTGAGTTTTTAAAGAGTTATCTGTACTTTGTTTTTATTTATACCATATTTATATTTTGTACAACATCATACCTTCTGAAACGAAAAAAATTTTTTTTTTCAATTCCTACAAATGTCGTGTGTAGAGGAAAATCTAATGAAAGTTAATCTACAGAAATGATTTCAAAAAATAAATTTTTGCCTATTTTTTCCCGAGTTGACGAGTTTTCAGTCGTGCCAGAAAAGATTGGGGAACTTTTAATAAGCTCTATACACGAATGCTATCACACACACACACACACACACACACACACACACACACACACACACACACACACATGTATATATATATATATATACTACACATTGCGTTTTGTATATATGAATAAGTATAAAAAGTATTCAGCATAACGTCTATAAAGTAAATCGTTAACGTTTCTAATGCATGAAAAACTTTTGATCTTTATTGCAGCTGAATTTAGTTAAATGTCAAAACACTCTGATTGGCGATGCGAGGATTCGTGGAATTTCAGGCGGTGAGAGAAAAAGGCTGTCATTTGCTTCCGAGGTACGTTTCAAAAATGTTTTTCTCATAATTTTTTTACAAGAAAAAAATCACCTTGACAATGATAAACAATTTCTCAATATCAAACTCCAAAACAAAATTGGATTTTCTGTTTATTAACATTTTCGAATATTCTTGTCCAGTTTTGATTCTTTCAAATTTGATAAATCATTCAGTCTACATTCGTTTGTTTTGTTCTGTTTCTATTTTTTTTAAAGTTTTACTCGGTTCATTCTCTCTGAGCAAATAATAATAATAATAATAATAATAATAATAATAATAATAATAATAAGCAAAAGTAACATTCAAGAAAGGGGGAATTACAAAAACACCTTCAATAGATTTAGACTTTGTCACAAAGATTAGGGAAGTGGAACAAGATGAAACCTATAAGTACCTAGGAATTAGCGAAGGAGATGGTATACAACATCCCCAAATGAAGGAGAAGGTAATAAAGGAGTACTACAGGCGCGTGCGTCTGGTACTAAATACCGAGCTGAACTCAAAAAACAGAATATCAGCCATAAACACCTTGGCTGTCCCTGTGATGCAATACTGCTTTAAGATCCGTAATTGGACCATAGCTGACATTTAGCGAATGGACGCTAAAACGAGAAAGCTCCTCACTTGCTACCGCATGCATCATCCCAAAGCTGATGTTGATCGCCTGTATGTGCCCAAATCCGAAGGAGGCAGAGGGTTAGTTCCACTAGAACTGTCCTACAAAACTACAATAATTGGCCTCCAAAGATACTTGGAAACAACAGAAGACTGGATGATGGTATGTGTCAAAGAACATGAAAGTAGTAAGCGTCTTTATTCCGTAATAAAAGAAGCCAAGTTCAAAATGGGGTTTCAAATGGGCGCAGAAGTACACGTAAAGCACAATACACTGATTGAAGCTGCAAAATACTTAAAAAAGAAAGCAAAGACAAATGCAACCGACCAGATACAGAAACAATGGCAAGATAAACCGCTTCATGGCCAATACCCTGCCCGTACCAAACAAGCTGATATAGAGACAAACCTCGTACTCATCAGTGGTTACGTAGTGCAGATTTAATAGCTGAAACTGAAGGTTTTATCCTTGCTGCACAGGACCAATGCTTGTTAAAATTATCAAGCACACATGCTAAAATATTGTGTTAGCCCAAAATGCATATTCTGTGATAAATATTCAGAACCAATTGATCATCTTGTATCAGGTTGCACGACATTGGCACCCACTGAATATAAAACCCGGCACAACAGAGTGGGCCAATATCTGCACTGGAAAATCTGCAACTTCTACGGGAAGGAAACTGAAAGAAATTGGTATGAACACCACTCAGACCCGGTTACGGAGATAGGACCTGTTATAATTGTTACAATTTTATGGGATTACACAATACACGCAGACAGGACAATCAAATCTAACCGCCCAGACATTGTTATTAGAGACCGCAAACAAAACAAGTGCCTGTTTATTGATATGGCAGTCCCTGCAGACTGCAATGTATCTTTGAAGATCTTCAAAAAGCTATCAAAATACAAGGACCTTGAAATCTCAAAAATGTGGCACATGGGAACATCAACAATACCTTTTCTAGTTGGAGCCCTCGGATTGGTTGAAAAATATTCCAGTAGACAAATTGAAGGGATTCCTGGAAGTCCATACATAAATTGTTCTCACGAGTACAGCCCACACCTTATGAAGGGCTTTATCTATGTAAAATATGTTTGTGTTGCGTTTTTTTTTTAATTGCTCAGTGGAAAATGGCATGATGTCATTTCTAACCTTAGGTCTCTGGGCGGGACCCGGAAGGAAATGTGTACACCCAATAAATCAAAGGAAATAAAATAATAATAATAATAATAATAATAATAATAATAATAATAATAGCTAGTTTTAAGCTGTGGAAATTTCACGGTTTTCGTATTTTAAATTTCTGATAAATTTCACTTAATTCTTCAGTTAATGATTGCATTTAAGCTTATGGTGAGTTCGACGGCAATAAAATAGCCGTAGAAATTCCCCTATCGCATCGTTAAATATTTGAGCCTAACAACTTTAACAAAATATTTCAATAACAATCATAAATATGAAAGCTGGTCGTTATTTTAAGAAGTAAGGAAGTACAAATGAAAAGATTTGAAATTAGCAACTTTTTCCATTACAATGAAACAGAGGTTAAACACTTTGATATTTTTTACATTAAATACATTGAATGGAAAACATATTCCAACCAGAATTCTAATTATGAATCACTACAAGCAAACTATGCAATTTTATTTACTGTATTTGACAAGTAAAAACTGTGTAAAAATATTGTAAAAGATTACAAAAAGGCTACTCAATGAATAAGATTTGTTACACTATTTGTTAGATTATTTGTTCGATCATGAATAAAAACAAAAAATAGGTAAAAGTGTATATAACACCATAATACTGTTGGCCACAAATTATAAGACAAAATATTTTTAATTTGCATTGTTTATTGAAAATCACAGTAAAATACTACACTGTATAACATATTACATCATAATATAGATAAATTGAATGAATGTCTTATTGAAGGCACAATGATTTAGCATTAATGTGTTTGTGCCATGCGTCTTGTCCATATAAAATATGTAAAGCTTCAGTAAATTATAAGTTTTATAAGACCGTGCGATAAGACTTTCATTGATCACAGGAATAAAATTCTAATGCTACGATTTTGAATCTAAACTTAATCTTTAAATTAGTTTCTTAAAAAATCGGTAACGATTTTGAAAAAAATATTTTGTGTCGTTATTTATCATGTCAAACCCCAACTACGTTTTCGAAATCGACCTTCCCTATTCTACCAGCCATTCAAACAAGCTCATCTCCTCACGAGTCGTGTCCTGTGAGTGTCAAATTCTCCATACCCCATTTCTGAGAAATTTCAACTGTCTCTTTCCGATTCTATGTATAAGTGTTGTTTTTATTTCTATTTTCCTTAAAACTTCCTCATTACTCACATGTTCAGTCCATGGTATCCACAGTGACCGTCTGTAGAACCACATTTCTGTTGCCTCAAGTCTGTTCTTCATCTACGAGGAGATTGTCTAGCATTCACTGCCATATAGGAAGACTGATATTACATAACAGTTCAGTGCTCTTTTCTTTGTTCCTAACAAAATATTTTCAGTTTCTTAATACTTTGCTTATTTTCTGGAAGGCATCTTTCACCATTTTAGTGCGCCTTCGGATTTCAGTGTCACATTTTCCGTCCTATGTTAAGAACATTAACTAGTAATTTAAATGTTTTACTTGCTTGATTTTAGTGTTTCCAATTCATAGTTTGCGTCTTTTTGCTATTAAACATACACTCTGTTTTCGTACAATTGATGTTTAGTCCTTTCTTCTTGCTTTCCTTTACTACCTTCTATAGAAATCCCTGTAGTTTCATTTCTGGTTCTGCTAATAACATTGTATCATTTGCATATCTTATGTTAAGATTGTGACCGCCAATAATAAATCCTGACAGGACTTCAAATTCTCTCAAGATCACTTCACTGTATATAAAAACATTAGAAATTGCTCACTACTAATATCTGAAATGTTATATTAATTCGATTTTTTTATTGTCATCTTGTGGAGATGTTTATGGACACTTTATTGTAGAGCAGGAGTAAGTAAACTAATTTCACTGACCAATGCTATTGTAGCAAATTCGAATTTCACTGAGTGCTCTATCAGGGTACCTTGTGCCAGGCTAAATTATGTTTAGTAAGTATGTAGCCATCGCTGTGCAGTAATAGAAAAGTGACCCAGTAGAACATTACTACTGATTATTCCAACCCTCAAGACCGAAACGTTGTGTTAACAACGGAAAATATACAGAGGAGAGATTGGATGTTGGATATGTATGTTGAAAAATCATTTAACATTAGTCGCCAGTTGATTCGGGATTAGCAGGGTTGATAGGATAATGAACAAATAGGAAACATTTATAAAATTAACATGTTTCGCTTTTATTTAAGCTTCATCAGAAGCTCCATTCTGCTTGAATCTAATCGATATTTGACCCCAATTCATCATTAGTTGCATCACTAATAAAGATAACTTTGGATTTTACGTATTTTGGTTTGGTTTGGTTTATTTTGTTTTACGGCATATCAACACCTCAATGGGTTATTTAATGCCGACAAGACTTTAAAGATAGGTTCGTATGAATAGAATATGTAATTCTTTGTAAGAAATCAGTTTGTAGATCAGGCGTCATTGACGTATTTTTGTTTTTATCGAGAGTCAAATGTATTGCTGGAATTTTTACTATAAAAATCCATTTTTATACTTTCATATTGTTTTGACCCCAGTTTGGAGGTTAACCACTTGCACACAGCTGGGACCCCAACAGGTTCCACCACCCCGGGTCAAGGTGAACCTGGGAACAACAACAGTTAACCTCCCGATTAGAGGCCTTGCTTCCGGATGTAGTTTATCATCATACCCAGGACGTATATATTTGGAGATTAGCTAATTACATAGCATTTGCTCTTTCTTATTTATTTGTTAAAAATATAATATAAATTTTATGATTTGAAACTTGACATTTAGCTTAATAATTGCCTTTGGCGCCTTTAAGCGGGAAAATAAAAAAAATATAAAATCATGTATGAGATTTAAACATAAGAACAAAAAAACAAAACATAAGAACAAAAAAACAAAACAAAAAAACGGGTAGGTACAAAATATACGTGAGAATATTAACGCGTGAAATAAACGCAGTCGATGGCAAATGTCGGCTATAATTTGGATGCTTTTTATGTTTATTTGCAGATTTTGACAGATCCACCACTGATCTTTTTAGATGAGCCTACGTCCGGTCTGGATTCATACTTAGCCAGAAATCTTGTAGCCACATTAAGAGACCTTGCAGCTTGTGGCCGAACAATCATCGCCACCATTCATCAACCATCTTCTGAAGTTTTTTCTATGTTTGATCAGTGAGTAAAGAAAAAAGAATTATGTTATTAATTTGCCTAAGGAGCAGGGTACCAACAGTAATAGGACAGTAATGATTTAGATTTATTTTACGACTTCCTGACTATGGAAGTTGAGAGCTATTAAAACTTGTTCGAGGATTGACCTAAATGGCTGGAGCTTTTGAGCAACAGGAAGAGTTGGGCACTGAATGCAAAGGAAGAAAAGAGTGAATGTCTAACTATAAGAAAGATCCTGACACACGCAAGGACGTGCCGTGGGTGGTGTGATGGATATCGACGGAATGAGAAATCGGAGAGCCAATTCGAATTCCAGTCAATTTTGTTATATTCACTTATGGACAAACACCCTTGGGAAAAATATGAATTCATCTTATCCCCCCCCCAGCTATGAGTTAAATAGTAAGACTTGTATCAGAAAAATTATTTTTAATTAATGCAATATTCACTCGCAAAAAAAAATGAATTATATTTACAATACCAAAATACATATTAAATACAGCTTTAAATAACCCATAAAGGATTGATAAACTGTAAAAAACAAAACAAATCACTCACTCAATGACACATACAAAAGGCACAATTAGATCGTCCGGTTCACACGCCTCTACTCGTTCTTTTGTTTATCCCTTGTTTCCTGTTTAGGATTGGTTTTCCGCTTCCTTCTAAAGTTTTCTCATTCTCTTTCATTCTCAGTAGCCCCCCTCCCTACGTCTTAGTAGCATTATCGCCTTGCTGGGAGTGAATTGAGTCAAAATCGACGGATTAGTTATGACTTAAGTAGGACGTTAGCAGCAAACAACAGTATTTTTCAGCACCTACCTGTAATGGTTTCGGAGCAAATAAGAAAGCAAGCAGAGTTCTCACTGAAAAGTCTCCTAGCAAATGAAGAAAAAAACTTGAAGCACCACAGATGTTGTTCTGTTGACATGAATAACAGGGACAGAAAGAATCAGTTGAAATTTCTGGAACACATAAGGAGGAAAGAGGGCCTAGAAGATTTTACACTCACAGGACATATTGAAAAAAAAAACAGGGAAACAGAGGCGTAAACAGCAAATAACTTTATTAACGAGTGAATTGTTGGTACAACAAGAACAAGGATATTAAAAGGCCAAGTGTAGGTACCTCCACTAATTCACTGTAAAAGAGCATACCATGATGATGATGATGAAAAAAACCACAAACTTAATAAAATAAATAAGAAGTTTTATCGTCAAAGTGTTTATGTTGTTATTAAGAGGAAAGACCAAAGTATTTTTTAAGTATTTTTTAAAAATTGTTTACTCCTTTCGAACACGTTCAAAATTTGGTTTAAAAATAATATTTTTTTATGCATCAACGATATAACAGAGCTGGTAACGGACATTCTCGCGTCTTTTTTTCCCGGTAAAATAACACATTAGTTTGGAAGTTCTTGCAACAATCAAATAATTGCCGGGTTTTAATGAAACTTTGTACTACTTGTGGTAATGAACATGTTAGTATAGCATTTTCCGGGGGAAACCCATTAATTTGGAAATTCTTGCAAAAATCAAATAATTTTTTGATTTTAATGAAACTTTCAGGACTTATTCACAAATGAATGTATTTATTTTTTAAATTATTATTTTAAGAAAATCTTGGTGAAAATATATATTTTTTTACATCTGTTAACCACCCTCCTTACTTAATTTCGTAAAAATTTATAGAATTTAAAATCGTCAACGAAATATTTTTTATTCGTTAAAAGCAGGGCTCCTTGGAGAATGTAAATCATTAACTTTTTTAAACTCTTACCAAATCGTAAAATAAAAGCTGCAATAAAACTATCTAATTATTTAATTAGATAACCTTTTAATTGTTTTATAAATAATATATATTAAGGACATTATAATCTGAAAAAAAAAATCGATGAATAATGAATTTTTACAAGAATTGTTTGCATTTTATTTTTTATAATTATAAAGGTTCGAAAATGTTTTAAAATTTTTCCAAACATCATAGGTTATTAAATTATTAACTGAAGAATATATTTACTAAGCAAAAATTGAAAAGATTAATACAAATCACCCTACCAAATACAAATCATCCTACCAAATACAAATCATCCTACCAATTACAATAATTAAAAATATTTTTGTGTGTGTCTAAATGCTCTTTTTTTAAGTATGGTGCTTTATATGTAATATGATCGTTAAACAGTCACGTTTTTCAAGGGTTGTGCCACTTACGCTCATCAATCTTTTAGCTTTACTTAGTTAAGAAAAATAATTTGTTTTTATTTAGTTTTTTAGTTACATATATATATATATATATATATATATATATATATATATATATATATACATATATATATATATATATATATATATATATATATATATATATACAGGGGTTGGACAAAATAATTAAAACACTTGTTAAATTCAAAGAAAATTTATTTAATATGGAGTTGGTCCTCCTTTAGCCTCACATACAGCTTTAATACGTCTAGGAATGGAATCATACAGCTTCCTGACTTCATCCAGAGGAATTTTCAGCCATTCTTCCATTAACACCTGCTCCAGCTCTTTAAGACACGACGGTGGAGGATAGCGGCTCCTAACTTGTCGCTCCAAAATGCACCACAAATGTTCAATAATATTGATATCTGGAGATTGGGGTGGCCACTCCATGTGTTCTAGATCACTTTCATGCTCTTCATACCAATTCTTAACCACTCGAGCGGTTTGTATTGGAGCATTACCGTCTTGGAAGATACACACCATCAGGGAATAAAGTCTGGGCCATTTGATGAACACGATCTCCCAAAATGTTCAGGTAATCTTTACTGTTGATTCTACCACGCAGGGCAACTATTGAACCGAGACATTTCCATGATATGGCGGCCCAAACTATCACTGATCCACCTCCATACTTCACTGTTGGAAGAAGGCAGTCAGGGTTGTAAGCTTCTTTGGACTGCCTCTACACATAAACTCGCCCTGAAGTTGAGAAAAGAGAAAAACTGGACTTGTTTGAGAATATGACTTGCTTCCATTGCTCTGCAGACCAGGCATTGTGATCTCTGCACTACTTCAACCTCTTCTGAATGTTGCGAGTGGAGAGAAGATTTTTCCTTACGGTGGCTCTTCCATGATATCTAGTCTTATGGAGCTCACGACGAACAATTTTCGTAGAAACTGGACTTTTCAGATGGTTATTCAACTCAGCAGTCACTTTGGCCGCAGTAGTCCGATGATTTTTTTTGCCACATTGCATTTCAATGGACGTCGGTCCCTGTCAGTAAGTTTGCAAGTCCGGCCCTTGAGGTTTTGCTCTGTTTCTCGAATTGCGTCATAGTTCTTGATATAGTAGTTCTTGAAAAAACAAACATTTCAGCAACATTATTGATCAAGGCTCCTGCTATGCGAGCTCCAATAATTTGCCCTTTTTCGAACTCGGAGAGGTCACGCATTTAGCTTAAATTTTACTAAATTCTAAAAATAAATAAGACAAAGACAGTAAATTAGATAAATAAATTTATTCACAATAGATATAACCTGCAATTACGAAGTTCTTAATATAATAAGTCTTTGAAACATAAGAGTGGATTTTGCACCTGTTCCAATTATTTTGTCAAACCCCTGTATATATATATATATATATATATATATATATATATATATATATATATATATATATATATATATATATATATATAGAGAGAGAGAGAGAGAGAGAGAGAGATTATCGTTCATGTTCTGAAAGGATATGACACAGAAAAGATGTCTTTTGCTAATTTTCTTGAAGTTTTATTTTGTTTACTTTTTAGTCTCATTCTTTTGGCTGAAGGCGAAGTCGCTTTCATCGGACCAACCAAGGAAGCATTAATTCTTTTTCGGAAGTGAGTATGGTTTTTTCCCTTGCATTTGACTACGATACAAAAAACAAACAAAAAACAAACAAACAAACAAACAAAAAAAAACATAAAACCTGCGTTAACATGACCAAGCAACTATTTGGTCATTTCTTTCTTCTCTTTATTTATTTTTGTTGTCATTTGGAACCAAAAACAATTTTAATTAAAAAAACCTGATAACTAAGTTTTAATGATAGAACGTAGACTCTACTTGTTATTTTCGATCGATAATTACGTGTATTGCCAGAAGCAATTTAATCCCATAATTATTACTTGTTTATTAACAATAATCTATTTTCAATTACAAAATAAAACTAGATTCATTTTCTGTTCTTTAGCTTGCCATGTTCGTTACTGCAATCACCGTTATTAGAGAATAATAGTCATTATATTGAATAAAGTAAGAGGCCATTTTGGTGCCATAGTTGTCGTCATTTTTTTGAGAGTTTTATGGGAACTTACCCATAATAGTAGTGGACTATCCCGTACACCATAAATACTGCGCCTCAAGAAGAAGCAATAGTGTGAGTCAGACAGAGACTGAGTCGCGTCAGACGATTACTGTAAGACATTGGAATAGTGATGCTGGTCGAGACAACATAGTTCTCTCTAACCTAACCTGATTGCTATTACTAACACTTCTACTTCTTTTGTACATATTCTATTTGTAATATATCTGTGTTATTCCATACCTGTGTTCGAGTTATTCTTCATTGGTTCTATCTTGAACCATCACCGTGATACAAGGAACCTGGACCATAACAGAGAGCTATAGTGTATTTCTGTGGCTTTTTTTAACAGTGGTATTCACCCTGTACAAGGTCTTGGGGCAAATTGAGGCAGAGGGTTACAGAACATGAACAGGTTAAGATTGTAGTGATCGGGGAAACATCCTCTTGGGAGTCGGTTCTACAAGGCAGCGGTTTGTGGAAATAAGCTGCTTGAGTGGAACTTCCATCTCACCAAGGAAATACGAAGGGAATGAGGGTGGTTCGCTACAATGGGCGTGACGTGGCGTGGCGTGAAGGTTAAAGCTGGTGGGACTAAGGAATGTAGTTCATCTGAACATTCACCATGGAAATAGCGACAGAGCAATGCGAGGCTTGCGACGTCTCGTCTGGGTGAAAGGAATTGCAGAGTGGAAAATAATTCGTCTCACACAAGGACGTAAAGACGCCTTTAAGAGTGGAAAGTGTAGGTACCTGCTGCATTAACCATTTTCCCAGTATCCTTAGCGAATGATCATATGTATGAGTTCCACTTGAAGTCTGGTTTGAGTTTGTCCCAATAGACGCTTGAGGTCCCGAGGGAACTTCCGTTTATCACAATTGGTCAAAGTTCTGGGTCCAATCAGTGATGGTGGAAGGTCCCTAGTTTGGTCTATGAGGCATTGAATATAACCAACTAGTTTTTCCCCCGCTGATCTGCTAGAGGGGAGATTTGTCCGAGGAGAGATTTTCTCCCAAGCTCTGATCATCATGGGTTTTGGCGGTACACTCATATACCGTTGTATCATCAGTATAGATATTCACAAATGATCGGAGTATACTCTTAGGCAGATCGTTTATGTAGAGGAGGAAGATGGTTGGAATTAGAAGCGAACCTTGGGAGACGTCCGCGTTGATCACCTGTGATTCGGAAGACTGGTCATTGACAATTACCTTCAGGAACCAACCAGTTAGAAAAGACTTTATAACCGAGAAAACTCTTCCACTGACTCCATAGCTAGAAAGTTTGAGCAGTAACCCCTTATTCCACACAATGCGTCCGTCCTTGAAATGCATTTGTGAATTCGGTGAATAATCGTAGTTACGATATCAGCAGTGGACAGGGCAGATCGATATCCATACTGATTGTCGCTCAGGAGGTTGTACCTATTGAGGTAATCAACAACCTTCTTGTTGATTATAGCTTCAAATAGTTTGCTGATGATTCTGTTGCGACTGAAGGGTCTATACAGTGAGGGGGATGAGCGCTCACCCACGTTCTTGAAACCTGAGCATACACTGACACTTTCCACAGACTTGGGAAGCATTTCTCCTTCAAGCAGCGGTTAAATAGTTTCGCTAAGACTTGGGATAAATCTGGGTTAATATTCTTAAGGACGACCGCCGTGATTTTGTTTGAACTAGTAGCCTTCTTAGGGTCAAGAGTTTTGATAACTCTTGAGATTTCCTCGGCTGTAAGGAGAATGTTACTGAGATTGTGCTTGGTGAAACGTGGGAAGTCAGGAAGGGGATGGCCTTTGTCATCTAACGTTGAATTTGAGGAAAAGATCTAGGCGAAGTGCTTCACCTTATCCGACGAGGATGAGATGACCTGGGGGCCATTTATAATAGGAGGTATTGATGCTTTACCTCTATTCAGGATTTAGTTAGAGATTTTCCAGAACTCCTGGGATCCAATTCGTTTGTTTCAACCGTGCATTTTATAGAATTCTTGCGGGCAGTTCTGAATGCAGCAATCGTCTCATACACCACCCCATTTCATAGGTATTGTAGTATTGGTTAGAATGGGCTATAGCTGCAGTACATTCAGGGGTGAATTAGGGCTGGCTTTTCGGATTCTACTGGAATTTTTTCCAGAGTATAAACTCGCCATTCCACATTAGAGAGCAGAAATTTTGCGAGGAGAGTGTTTGAAGAAGGCTGAGGAGCTTCTACCATATGAGAAACTGTCCCAGACTACTTTCATGTACCGAAAGATCGTTCTATGGAATGGTCTATCAAGGGATAGACACTGACTTTGACATTGACTAGGGAGTGATCTGAAGTGGCCAGCAGGGGTAAGATTTCTGCAAGGCATTTTTTAGAGCAGGATGTGAAGGAGAGATCAAGTAGGTTCACCTGATGTCCTGTCACATCAGGAATGAGTGTGGGTTCTACAATGATCTGCGTTAGATCATAGGCGATGAAGAACTCTCTGCAGTATCTGCCTTCTTTGTCAGTTTTGTTTGAGTGGACAGGCTAGCCACTCTTTGTGGTGAATATTGAAGTCACCACAAATATGAAAGTTAGCTGAGGGAAGTTCAGTGAGGACATTATCAATCGTCTCAGATATTCAGTCGAACATTAAAGTTCCATTATCCTGAGGGCGATATGGGGTGAAAATGAAGGTGGTACTGTGGATAAGTGCCACGCAGAAGCACATATACAGGTGATCAGAGAGTGTTTTTTTGGCGAGGTTCTGCTACAGGGAAATATGTCCTTAATGCAGGTGCCAAGTCTGTGGTTGTGGTACTTTTGACAGCCCTGCTTAGTTATTAGAGTGAGTATAAAACTCTCCATTTAAGTGAGGATCCATTCTGATACGAGGCCAGCAGTTTTGGGGGCAGAGTGTTTGAAGAAGGCTGAGAGGAGCTTCTGGCATGCAAGACTTGAAGTGTTCATGTACCAAAAGATTGTTCTTTGGAACTGCCGATCATGTATACCTTTGGTTTAGCATCAACTTTGACACTGAGTGATCTGAAGTGTCCAGCGGAGGTAAAAGTTCTGCAAGGAATTTTTCAGGGCAGAATGTGAGGAAGAGGTCAAGGAGGTTCACTTGATGACCTGTCACATCAGGAATGAGCGTGGGTTCTACAATGATCTGCGTTAGATCATAGGCGATGGAGAAGTCTCTACAGTATCTGCATTCTTCGTTAATTTTGTTCGAGTTGACGAACTAACTGAATATTGAAGTCACCACGAATATGAAAGTTAGCTGAGGGGAATTCGGTGAGGATATTATCAATCTTCTCAGATATTCAGTCGAATATTCTATCATCTCGAGGACGATACAGAGTGAATATAGCGAGTTCGGTCCTTGATGTGTGTTATATACAATAAGTAACCCCAACTCGAACTACTCTACTATAAAAGTAATGGACGAATCTCATATTGCATTGAATAAAGCTTAATTACAAGCTTAATAGTTTTTCATGGGCTTTTTTCAGGTTCAAGCCTTTTAAAGATGTGTATAATCTGTTACACGGTACCTATGAAAACGCAACAACTTATTTTATAACCCTCAATGTTCACAGTCACTACTCATAACAGCGAACTTCTAAATAACTTTAACGTCTTAATAAAATAAAGGTGTATAATCATTTTATATAGTTATCACAAAACTTCGGCACTTCACTGTACAAAAATAGGGTTTAGTACTATCCGCGGCATTATGCATTCGTCAGGAATCTTGTAACATATCAGCCGTAGATAAGGAGGTTATTTTACTTATAGAAATTTCATTACGTAAAGAAAACTTTGCGTGTTTTAAGGTTATGCGTTATGTCAGAATAATATTTAAGTATAATTCTGTTTCAGTTGTGGATTACCTTGTCCGACTAACTACAACCCAGCGGATTTTTATTTGGATAAACTTTCCATTATTTCAGGTCAGGACGACGAGTGTTACAATCGAATAAATGTAAGTAAAAAATAAAAAGAAAGAAAAAAAAACTTTTCTTGTGATTGTCCGTTATTCTCTTTTCTAAATTACGAGTGACTCATGAAAAAATTATCGGACAACCTCATTTCTCAAAAGTTTACTTAAGGTCAGAATTATTCAGGAATCTCATCTTGGAGGGACGAATAACTTTTCAACAGTCCTGGTACTTCTTTGTACTTCTTTGTAGTTCTATTCTAATAGTTTATTCTCTTTTCAATCTCGTATGTAGAACACCCTTCCAGCTTCTTTTTTTCCCATTAACTATAATCATTTAAAATTTAAAGGCAGCGTTAATCGTAGCTTCAGTCCCCTTGAATGCCGTTCTTTTATTGCACTTTCTGCACAATAACGTCTTCAGTTCCCTTGATTGTTACCCTCTTATTGCTCTTTCTGTACAATAACGTCTTCAGTTCCCTTGATTGTTGCACTTTTATTGCTCTTTCTGCACAATAACGTCTTCAGTTCCCTTGATTGTTGCCCTTTTATTGCTCTTTCTGCACAATAACGTCTTCAGTTCCCTTGATTGTTGCCCTTTTATTGCACTTTCTGCACAATAACGTCTTCAGTTCCCTTGAGTGTTGCCCTTTTATTGCTCTTTCTGCACAATAACGTCTTCAGTTCCCTTGATTGTTGCCCTTTTATTGCTCTTTCTGCACAATAACGTCTTCAGTTCCTTTGATTGTTGCCCTTTTATTGCTCTTTCTGCACAATAACGTCTTCAGTTCCCTTGATTGTTGCCCTTTTATTGCTCTTTCTGCACAATAACGTCTTCAGTTACTTTGATTGTTGCCCTTTTATTGCTCTTTCTGCACAATAACGTCTTCAGTTCCTTTGATTGTTGCCCTTTTATTGCTCTTTCTGCACAATAACGTCTTCAGTTCCCTTGATTGTTGCCCTTTTATTGCTCTTTCTGCACAATAACGTCTTCAGTTCCTTTGTTGCCCTTTTATTGCTCTTTCTGCACAATAACGTCTTCAGTTCCCTTGATTGTTGCCCTTTTATTGCTCTTTCTGCACAATAACGTCTTCAGTTCCCTTGATTGTTGCCCTTTTATTGCTCTTTCTGCACAATAACGTCTTCAGTTCCCTTGATTGTTGCCCTTTTATCGCTCTTTCTGCACAATAACGTCTTCAGTTCCCTTGATTGTTGCCCTTTTATTGCTCTTTCTACACAATAATGTTTTCTCAGTTTCTATCACCCTCAGCAATCCTTTGCGCCTTAATCGCTTTCTGATCTTGGGTGAAAACATTTTGATGGCATGTGTTAATTCTTAAAAAGAAAATATTACGGGTTTTATCGTAGTTTTTTTAAAAATCTTAGCAAGATGAAAGTTTTATGAAATTCCTCCATTTCAATGTCTTAAAAATAATTTGCGCTTTTAATTTTTGTCTGGCATTAATACAGAAATAGTCTAGAAATTCAACTTTATTGTATATTTTATATTCCAGTTAATATGCGACAGTTTCTCAAAAACTGAAAGGTGCAAATTAACCAGTTCTTCCATAAAAGATATTAATGACGAAGCTTCGACCTCAACTAATCCGGTAAGTCTGCCAATTCGAATCTCTGTTCTATAACAATCATTGCGAGAAAACATTAGACTCTGTCTCGTAATAGTTGTTAGATTTACATATTTCTATTTTGATTATTCATAATACTTATTAAAGGTGATGTTTTTACCTCTTAATGTCAATCCGTTTTCTTGTTTGAGCTCAAGAATATTCCGACTGAAGTGATAATCCCCAAAAGGAGTCACGTGTTTATTGCACCGATGTCTACCTATTTGAATCTAGGGCAAAGCAAATCTATGTCTTGATTTTGGATTTTCGTGCAAACCCAACCGATATCTACGTTATTTTTATTTTCGCGCAAATCAAAACCCATACATCGTGCGAAAGTATTTGGTATTAAATAATCTACAAAGGGCTGATATATGCTAAAACAAACCAAATCATATGTCATGTTGTTATGTTTAAACCCGAGTTTATTAAAAAAAACAACAGCAAAAAGAAACAAAGAAAAACAATATATAGTGTGTTTAAGCGAGCTGTTCTGAATTGTATTTGAAATCGTTTGCAACTTTCGAAGCCAAGAAGCATCTCTGTTAGTAATCTTAGTCTAACGTCAAATAAAAAAAATGATACGAACATTGTTTTGTGCTAAATTCCCTACCGAGAAAATTAGTATTTGATATTTTTGTTTTGTTTCTTGGCTTAAACAGCGGCTTCCACTTTTGGTATAAAATACGTAAACACCTCGGCTACTACCATTACCTAATCGTTATATATATATATATATATATATATATATATATATATATATTGAACTTCCTGAAGACACCCGCAGGCAGCTTGATCTGACGTGTACAGACTGTGGTCGAGTGTGTTTGTCGATGGTTGGTCTAAGGAATCACTTGAGAGCGCACCGACGTAAGGTGGCAATTGACCATAAAGCCGTAGACGTCCAGTAACTGAAATGTGATATTTGCAGTAAGACATGCGGGTCCAGATGAGGTTTGATGCGACATTTTGAATTGCATGATAATGTAACACCCGCTATTGCACCTCTTAAGTATCCTGAGTATGTAGGTCCCTTGCTGGGCTAAAAAGGTAACATTCATTCAGCGCATCTGTAGATATTCTCAAAAAAGATATGTAGTAATGGCCGTACTCGGACACGAGTTGGCTATATATATATATATATATATATATATATATATATATATATATATATATATATATATATATATTAAAAAGAAGAGAGAAAACCGCAAACGTTTTTGATTGTAATGGTTTTGGTTAAATATATATTATGCTTTATTTTCCATATTTATGGAAAATAAAGCATAATATATATTTTTAAAAAAAATTCACATTACAACTTTTCCCTCGTTGGAACAACTATAACCTCTTCCATATATATATATTTATATATATAGGCTGATTGAAAAGTAACTCCCTATTTTATGTATGATGGATTCTACCGTCTAACTATATTTTTTACAAGACGCGGGAGTTCATCATGCATTGTTAACTGATTTTCTTAGCGCGGCTTAGATGTGGCACAAGGCCGAAAGTAAGGGGAACCCGGTGAGGATCGAACTCACTACTCAATCGTAACTGATCTAGCAAGACAAGCTTTCTAACCATTGCACCATGTCGAGGTGCCCAAATCATGTATAATATTATTGTTCAATCACTGTGTGTGTGTGAGAGAGAGAGAGAGAGAGAGAGAGAGAGAGAGAGAGAGAGAGAGAGAGAGAGAGAGAGAGAGAGAGAGAGAGAGAGAGAGAGAGAGAGAGAGAGAGAGAGAAATAAGGTATGCTATGTCTATAGGTAAATGTGCTCAGTATCAGGGATTGAGAGTAAGTAGTAAATATAGAATTTAAAATGGCCACTGAGTTTAACACCAAGCGGTTACAGTCTTCAGGCCATATTCTTATATATATATATATATATATATATATATAATAGAATTCATTACATTCACTTACGTGCTAATAAGCTAGGGCAGTGTTGTTCCCGAGCGGTGCGGCGGAAGAGGATAGTGAAGCGGAATGATTGAAAGACAATAAAACATTTAGAAATAGTTCCCAAAAACTCATACGCCAAAAATAAATATGATTTCAAAATGTGAAATATTATTATGGATTACTTGTAATTGCCTGCATGAGTCCAGTATAAGTAGTTATGAATAATTATTGATCGATTTTATCATTGTGACATTCTCGGACTATATCAGTTATTAAAAATATAGTAACTAGTAGCCGCAAATTAGAGATTTATCAATGATAATGTCCGGACTTCGAATCCGCGGTTATCTCCCTTTAACTCTCTATGTGTGTGTGTGTGTGCGTGTGTGTGTGTGTGTGTGTGTGTTTTATTTTTAAATGTACTTTTTATCATATCAAATTTGGTGAGGCTCAAGCAAATTTTCATATCGAAAATGCGGGCTAGAGAAAAATGTTTGGGGATCACTATCCTAGGGGAAGGCATGAATTTATCTCTTCTCCCCCAGCTATGGGTAAATAGCAGGACTGACTGGTTCCTATAATCTTGGGTGGCAACTGGTCTAGTAGTATATATATATATATATATATATATATATATATATATATATATGTGGCCTATTAATAAATATTTTTTTCCTCAACGTCTCGCAGTTTTATGCAAAACGCAATCTTCAGGTGCTGAACTGAGTCTCAGTTATATCATTTATAGCTCTGTTATATTGCATCGAGCACTATTTTTTTAACACCAGCGCTCAATGTGCAATATTAAAACACACACACACACACACACACACACACACACACACACACACACACACACACACACACATATATATATATGACAAATGAAAAACTCTTTCATTGGAACTAGATTACGTGTGTCGACATTGTATGTTGCGGATGATTTTAAGATTGATTTTTACTCGAAGCAAGCCTGCATTTGTACTTTCTGGGAAGTCATTTTCTCCAATATACCTGAAAAAAGTGCATATTAATAAGTAATATAACACTGTTTTGTGCTTGGTTTCACGCCATTTGCTGTTATGGTTAATGAGTAATTTAGTGTAAGTTTTGCTTCCCCGCCCTTTATGTACGTATCTATATATGTGCATGTGTGTGTATGTCTTGTGTATTTGCATGTATGTATGTGTGCACACACTCACGCAGTCATACATATATATCTGTATATGTGTGAGTGTACCCGAAGTGTGTGTCCAACGTTCGGGTAATTTGAACATGAAAAGAAAATCTATCATATAAATGGTACTGCCCACAATTAGTAGTGGCAAAAGCCTGTACTATATTAGTTTTGCGAGCTCTGTTCAAATTACCAAAATATTTGAGTAGCACTCAGGATGTATAAATATATATATATATATTTTAACTATTATTTCTCAATTTTTTTTAGATAACACTGCCAAAATATGGTAAAAGGTAATTAGCTTTTCTATTTTATTTTCTATCAATTTCGATTTGTATATGTATGTATACAATTTTGCAAATTTACTTTGCGTTTTATTTTTGTATTCACCTTTGTTAAATGCTAACAATAAATTATCATTAATAATTTTGACTAGCTAAATAATTTAATCTCTTTTTTAATTAACTTTTATCGCAACTTTCCCCAGACCGTCGATCTGCAGTAGCGAGTAGGCACCACGGACCAGAAAATAGACTATAATTCTCGTTTCACCTTAAACTCGTGTCCCTTTTACCTCAGGGAAGCCTGGTTAAACGCACCAGCCGCTCTTACCGACTGAGCTACGAGAAATCCGCAGCTGCGCAGATCAAAGCTAACCTATGAATCTAATCTTGATTGCATGATTTCTCTTGGCGCCATATGTTTTTTCTATACAAAGCAATATTGGCAATAAGACGCAAGGTGCTACTGTGAGCGAAAGAGAATGAAAAAACTTTAGAAGGAACAAGAAACTTAATCCTAAACAAGAAACAAGGGATAAACCTCTAGACCAGGTCAAAAAACGTTACTGTGAACAGGGTGATAGGCGAACCTACCTATTCATATTGAGGAATAATAAATAAGTAAATAGTAAATAAAATTTCATAGTTTAGGCGGAGACGTTGGCAGTATAGAGTCGAAGTAGACTTTAAAAGGAACAGGAAACCCAGTCTTAAACAGGAAACAAGTCATAAACTTCTACTCCTGTTCAAAAAATCAGGGAGGGGTGTGAACCGGACATTCATAGAATTATTATTATTATTATTTTCACTTACGGCCAAATCTATCTATCTATCTATCTATCTATCTATCTATCTATCTATCTATCTATCTATCTATCTATCTCATACTGTTCATTAGCTATTTATCTATCAATCGATCGATAGATCTCATACTGTTTATTATCTATCTATCTATCTATCTCATACTGTTTATTATCTGTCTCATACTGTTTATTCTCTCTCTCTATATATATCTATTCATTATCTGTCTCATACTGTTTATTATCTCTCTCTCTATATATCTATTCATTATCTGTCTCATACGGTTTATTATCTCTCTCTCTATATATCTATTCATTATCTGTCTCATACTGTTTATTATATCTCTCTATCTATTCATTATCTGTCTCATACTGTATATTCTCTCTCTCTATCTATCTGTTCATTATCTGTCTCATACTGTTTATTATCTATCTATCTATCTAGCTAGCTAGCTAGCTAACCGTTTTCTTTCCTTTTCTCTAGCCTTCTTACCTCCTATCTTTATTCTTCACACCCTTTTTATCTCTTCTCCCTAGCTTTTCTCATTGCATTTTCTCTTAATATTATCATTCATGTTTCTCACTCAGAAAACGGCACTGATTCCAGCTCAGAAGAGTCGGTATTACTCTGCTTTGATCATATATTTACTGACTTCTCTGGTGGTCAGATGTGGCACATGTTAGGATTTACGTACAAAAATTACCTACATCCTACTATCATCGCGGGCATTGATACATTTTTGTCCTTAATCCAAACGTACGCATATAGGCATCCAACATTAAAAATGAAATAGTGTCACATCATGACCCCCCCCCCCCCGTGGAGATGTATGTAATTACCGCCTTTCGACTGTATTTCTGTCTTCAAGACAAGAACGAGATCGGATCGAAAATGGAGTACTGTTGTCATATTTGGGCTGGAGCTGCGGATGACGGGAATTTCCATCATTGCCGTTCTATGGCTGAGCTGCGGATGACGGGAATTTCCATCATTGCCGTTCTATGGCTGAGCTGCGGATGACGGGAATTTCCATCATTGCCGTTCTATGGCTGAGCTGCGGATGACGGGAATTTCCATCATTGCCGTTCTATAGCTGAGCTGCGGATGACGGAAATTTCCATCATTGCCGTTCTATGGCTGAGCTGCGGATGACGGGAATTTCCATCATTGCCGTTCTATGGCTGAGCTGCGGATGACGGGAATTTCCATCATTGCCGTTCTATGGCTGAGCTGCGGATGACGGGAATTTCCATCATTGCCGTTCTATGGCTGAGCTGCGGATGACGGGAATTTCCATCATTGCCGTTCTATGGCTGAGCTGCCGATGACGGGAATTTCCATCATTGCCGTTCTATGGCTGAGCTGCGGATGACGGGAATTTCCATCATTGCCGTTCTATGGCTGAGCTGCGGATGACGGGAATTTCCATCATTGCCGTTCTATGGCTGAGCTGCGGATGACGGGAATTTCCATCATTGCCGTTCTATGGCTGAGCTGCGGATGACGGGAATTCCATCATTGCCGTTCTATGGCTGAGCTGCGGATGACGGAAATTTCCATCATTGCCGTTCTATGGCTGAGCTGCCGATGACGGGAATTTCCATCATTGCCGTTCTATGGCTGAGCTGCGGATGACGGGAATTTCCATCATTGCCGTTCTATGGCTGAGCTGCGGATGACGGGAATTTCCATCATTGCCGTTCTATGGCTGAGCTGCGGATGACGGGAATTTCCATCATTGCCGTTCTATGGCTGAGCTGCGGATGACGGGAATTTCCATCATTGCCGTTCTATGGCTGAGCTGCGGATGACGGGAATTTCCATCATTGCCGTTCTATGGCTGAGCTGCGGATGACGGGAATTTCCATCATTGCCGTTCTATGGCTGAGCTGCCGATGACGGGAATTTCCATCATTGCCGTTCTATGGCTGAGCTGCCGATGACGGAAATTTCCATCATTGCCGTTCTATGGCTGAGCTGCGGATGACGGGAATTTCTATCATTGCCGTTCTATGGCTGAGCTGCGGATGACGGAAATTTCCATCATTGCCGTTCTATGGCTGAGCTGCGGATGACGGAATTTTCCATCATTGCCGTTCTATGGCTGAGCTGCGGATGACGGGAATTTCCATCATTGCCGTTCTATGGCTGAGCTGCGGATGACGGGAATTTCCATCATTGCCGTTCTATGGCTGAGCTGCGGATGACGGGAATTTCCATCATTGCCGTTCTATGGCTGAGCTGCCGATGACGGAAATTTCCATCATTGCCGTTCTATGGCTGAGCTGCGGATGACGGGAATTTCTATCATTGCCGTTCTATGGCTGAGCTGCGGATGACGGAAATTTCCATCATTGCCGTTCTATGGCTGAGCTGCGGATGACGGAATTTTCCATCATTGCCGTTCTATGGCTGAGCTGCGGATGACGGGAATTTCCATCATTGCCGTTCTATGGCTGAGCTGCGGATGACGGGAATTTCTATCATTGCCGTTCTATGGCTGAGCTGCGGATGACGGAAATTTCCATCATTGCCGTTCTATGGCTGAGCTGCGGATGACGGAATTTTCCATCATTGCCGTTCTATGGCTGAGCTGCGGATGACGGGAATTTTCCATCATTGCCGTTCTATGGCTGAGCTGCGGATGACGGGAATTTCCATCATTGCCGTTCTATGGCTGAACTGCGGATGACGGGAATTTCCACCATTGCCGTTCTATGGCTGAACTGCGGATGACGGGAATTTCCATCATTGCCGTTCTATGGCAGAACTGCGGATGACGGAAATTTCCATCATTGCCGTTCTATGGCTGAAATGCAGATGGCAGGAATTTCGATCATTACCGGTCTATGGTTGAACTGCGGATGACGGGAATTTCCACCATTGACGTTCTATGGCTGAACTGCGGATGACGGGAATTTCTATAATTGCCATTCTATGGCTGAACTGCGGATGTCGGGAATTTCCATCTTTGCCGTTCTATGGCTGAACTGCGGATGGCGGAAGTTTCTTCCGCAGGTAATAGGTTAAATATTTGTGGTGGCTGTTCGTGATAATTGTACATTTTTCATTAGCGGGTAAATGACATCAGATGCCCTACTAGCCTGGTCCATTTTAACACCATGACAATGGACACAGTCGTGTGTTGTGTGCTTACTTGGGATAGATTAGGTCCACTGGTCGGCTGAAACATGTCCTTGACCTGTGATTGCTATATTTTACTGCCTTAGGGCCATTGGCACACATTCATGAACTCTTTGTATCCTCAAAACGTTGAGTTGTTGCAGCAGAATCATGCACCTTGTAAACAGGCACAAATTTCCAAGAAATTGATTTGAAGAACCTTTTAAAGATTTTCGATGAATGGTGTGGCCACTACGTTCGACCAACATAAACTCAAGCTAACATTTATGGGATGTGATGGAGAAGCATTTTCGTACGCTAGATGACGTACCTAGAAATATCAGGGGGTGGTGAGCAGCTGTCGAGACGGCATGGATCAGCATCTCTCCAGAGATTTTTTGATTACTTGTGGAATCGATGTCAAGTCGAGTTGCTACCGAAAGGGGAGTCCTACACGTTACGATGCGTCTATTTCATGGCTTTTAGCACGTCAATGCGTTCACAGTTAAATCATAGCAGCGGCTACCCCTTGTTTAGCCAGAAGCACATGCTTTAAAAGCCCTGTTAGCAGTAGATATCTGTTTCGGTGTTATGAGCATACATAAAAAAGAAAGAAAATAAGAGCAAACGTAGCGAGAATTTCAAAAGACCAGCGCTTTTCGGACCACATCGCAAACAAGGCAGGACGCTAATCTCCGCGCTCCCAGAACACAAAGCGTGGTCTAGACCAGAGGTCGGCAACCTTTTGTTGACTATGTGCCGATTTAGGGTTTTAAAATCATTCAGTGTGTCAACAGCATACGTATTTTTATACAAGTCAAGGTCAATATACTTGTTTTACAATATATTTTATATAGTAATATAATATATATATACTTTAATATATATTAAAATTGAAACAGTTAAATACCTCCTTTGCATTGTAGTCGTTATTGGTTCGGACTTCGTGATGATGTCATTTGCGGCCGCGTGTTCATTGGAAATTGCTTGACATGTCATGTGTAGCACGCGTGCCTCAGGTTGCCGACCCCTGGTCGAGACACTTCACAAACTGATTCGTTCACTCAACCATATTAATTTCTTCTTTTTATAGGGAGTACCATAAGAACGTTTCTAAGCAGGAATTATTTTGAAAGCTTCCAAAAGTAAAGGTTCCCAATAGAATAAAAAAATATTTCTCATTTCGTATATTTTTTGTTTGCCTATTTCTTGTAAGCAGCTAGTAAATGTTTTATTTCTTCTAACCAATAAATTTTATTCGTCAGTTTACAACAACATCTCAACTTCAAAGGCTACTAAAAAGCAACAAACCGAAAATGTGTCTTTTTAGGTTCGAGGCAAGCAGAATACAACAGTTCTGTATGGTTTTGTGGCGATCCTGGCTTACCGTCATCCGCGATCCTGCGAGTCTCAGACTTCGTGCTATGCAAACAATCGTGAGTAAATTCTATTTTTCCTGAACAATTTGTTTCTGCTACGCTGCTTTTGAGTAGATTATCTCTCTTTAAAAGTAAAATATATATTTTCTTGTTCATGGGTGTAACAAAAATAAATAAATAAACCATTCGCCCTTGCATGGAGTATTGCTGCCATATATGGTCTGGAGCCCCTTCTGTTTGTCTCAAGGTCCTTGATAAAATCCAAAGACGGATATGCAATGCAATTGGCCCTGATCTGGCATCTCGTCTTCAGCCGCTCTCTCACAGACGTGCCGTTGCCTCCCTCTGTCTTTTTACAAATATTTTCACGGTAACTGCTCCGATGAGCTGCTTTCGCGAAAAATAAGTTGCCTTGTCGGTTGGTGACAATTTCTCGAAACTACAATATGTATGATTTAGACCTCCATTTTTTTCGCCGTTCAAAGTCGAGGTCATATCCCTGACGCAATATATGACAAAGCCAATCAGTAAGATACCTTTTCACATTTTTTCCATATCTCCTAATATGTATTCGGGTCTCTGAATAAACAAATTATTCTCTTATACATTCAGTAGATATGTAGCTAAAATGTTTTCTCTTGAAATACGTTTTTGTCTGTTTTCAACCATGAATAAAATGTTACTTTAGGTGAAGAAATGGGTCCTACATGAATCTTAGTGAAAGTCAAAGTGTTCAACTTCTTGAAGAGTGTTCGATACTTCATCTGAGAAATTCGAATGATCCATTCCTTGATCGAACAGTGACTTACGATGAGAAATGGATCCTTTACAAAAGTCGTTAACGGTCGGCTCAATGGCTTGATCATGACGAAGGACTCAAACACTTTCCAAAACCGAAATTTCACCAATAGAAGTTTACGGTGATTGTCTGGTGGTCCGCCATTGATAGAAACTGCATTCAAAGATTAATCGGCGTCCAAACCTTTCGACGTCCTGGGTATGATCATAAACTACATCCGACAGCAAGGCCTCTGATCGGGAAGTTCTGAGGCGCTTGAAACCACCTCTGAGTTTATGTTGTTCCTAGTTCGACTCTGGCCCAGGGTCGTAGCATCTGTTAGGGTCCCTGCTATGGGCAAATAGTTAACCCTGAAACTGGGGTCAAAATCTATGAAAGTATAAAAATAGATTTTTATAGTAAAAATACCAGCAATACATTTTTGAAAAAAATATTACTAGCAATATATTTAAAAAAATATTACTTGTAATAGATTCAACAAAAACCCTCTACAAAATACGTCAATGAAACCTGATCTACAAACTGATTTCTTACAAAGAATATATATTCTACACATAGGAACCTAACCTAAAAATCTTGTCGGCATTTAATAACCCGTTGAGGTTGATATGCCGTAAAACAAAATAAACCAACTAACCAACTAAACATTTAGGGTTTTATCGTAAAGGCACAAATAAACTTTTAACTCGATGGCAGAAATCTATAGATGTTCAGGGTTCTTATTTTGATCGATTTAAACACAGTTTAAATAGATTAATTCAGGAATAAAAGTTGATTCTAAAATTGAGCACTATTTTTCGAACAGCATAATATTTATTGATATTTTCTGTTGCTGTTTCGCTTACTGGTTGACTGATGTAATCTACACAGATTTATAAGCGTGCATTTCTTTGCTTTTGTTTTTAGATGATCAGCTTAGTATTTGGATTAATTTACCTGCGACAGAATCTGGACCAAGAAGGTGTGATGAACATCAATGGTTTTCTCTTCATTCTCGTAACGAACATGTCCTTTTCTAGTCAGTTTATCGTCATAAACGTAAGTAAATATAACACATTTCACAAATTTTAAAGTAATTCTATAAAATTTTCTTCAATACAATTCGTGACCGTGGTTGGATATTTTACGGATTATCTACCAATACTTTGTGAGTTATTTAAAGCCGAAGCATTTTTCGGGATTTTAAGACGAATTCATATCTTCGCAAGTGAATATTGCATTAAATTGTTTTTGAGATAAGAATGATTTTTTCAAATAAAAGTCTTGCTATGGGGTATGGAGAGAAGAAAGAGATACATATCTTTTCCAAGTGTATTTGTGCGTTAGTGAATACGGTTGTGGTAGGATCCACCTAATCTGCATAGGTGACTACCAACTATATAAATAATGGTTGGTACCGGAAGACGAGGAGGAATCACGAGATCCAACTAGAGACTCTGATCGACTGCGACTAGTCAGCACATTCTCCAGGAACGTCTTCCCAGAAATATACAGAAATACTATATGTACTTATTGTGTACACTTTCTTGTTATAATACATTCTTGTTCTAAGTACATTTTGTGTTGCATTATTATTCCATGCATTAGGCGAGATTCAACAATGAGTCAAGACTCAACAATGGCGACGAAGTAGAACGAACCATACGTCAAGTTTCAACAATGGCCACGAAGTAGAACGAACCATACGCCAAGTTTCAACAATGGCAAAGAAGTAGAACGAACCATACGGAAAGAAGAAAGAATTAATAGTGAGAGTTTTCAACAATTGGGACAAGTCATTGAAGAACCCAGGCTGGAAAAAAAAACTATTAATTCAAAGTCCAACGTTAACATAACGACGAAGGATTCTAAACTTCTGGATATGTAAAACTCGTTAAAAGACGACTAAGCATAAAGGAACGTTCACTCAGAAAAATTGGAAGGTGTCGTAAACGAATAACGGTAATTTTAAATTAAAAAATTATCTACACCGAGACACCCGCTAAAAAGAAAAATTGGCCGACTACAAAAACATGCATGGATTAAAAGGAGCACAAATACACCGTGTCGACTTTGAAAGGTAACAAACTTTAAAAAATTATTTTTTTAAATTATTTGTTCAAGAATATAGTGACGAATTACCTCTGATAAGAAAATCAGACGTTGTCATTGAAATACGCGAACAGAAGTCGAAAACGAAAAAAAAAAGTCCGACGCTCTCTGTTCACGAAAAAAATAATACCAAAGTTGATTAGCACGGGTGTGAATGTAAAAGCAAGTCATAAAAATTAAAAGTCGTACGTTGTTTCGATTTTTTTGGTCAGCTTATATGATATTCGTGGATACACAAATTAAAAGTATATTCCTTGTTGCATGAACACTATCAGCTAAAGATGGATGAACTATCCAAAGTCATATCTGAATTATTCAAATCCCAGCAGGAACAGTTTGCCTTATTAATAAGGGAACAACAGATAGCACAGCAAAAATATCAAGAGAAACAAGATGAAAGACAACAAGAACAACAGATAGCACAGCAAAAATATCAAGAGAAACAAGATGAAAGACAACAAGAACAACAGATAGCGCTGCAAAAATATCAAGATAAACAAGATGAAAGACTTTTAGAAATTCAAAAGTTAACACTGGAGAAATTAAACAACTATCAGGCAAATGAGGGAAATTCTTCATATTCTAATAACACCATATTTAATTCGCTGGAAACTTTCAACTATGTGCCAGACGAAGAAAAAACGTTTGAAGCGTACTTTAAACGATATGAAGATATTTTCTACACAGACTGTGAAAACTGGTCGAATTCAAGAAAAGTCAGTCTATTACTAAGAAAGCTAGGTACAGCAGAACATAGCAAATTTGTAGATTTTATTCTACCGAGAAAAACAACTGAATTGGAATTCTCGGAAACAGAGAAATTGCTAAAAGAGCTGTTTGGAGCAAATATGTCGCTTTGGCATAAGCGATGGTTATGCATGAATGTCTCTAAATCCGACGATCAGGATTACTTAACATATGCATCTATAGTGAATAGACATTGTGACAATTTCAGATTGGCAGAAATTACGGTTGAAGAATTCAAGTGCTTAATTTTTGCTCAAGGACTGGTATCCAGTAAGAGTGCCGAAATAAGACGTAGAGTTTTGTCTAAACTCGAATCTGAACAAGGCCTTACCCTGCAAAAGTTAGCAGAGGAGTGTCAACGGGCCGTAAAGTTAAAGAGAGAGTCGCAAAAAATCGAAGAAGCTGGCATTGCTTATATTAAAAAAATAAAAAAGCAGTCAAAGTACCCAGTAGAGAAAAATTGGAGAAAAAATTCGGCGTACTTTAATAATAGACAAGAAAATAAAAAGAACGAAAATAAAAAGGTCCCACCATATAATTGCAGACGTTGTAACAAAAGACATTGGGAGATAAATTGCCCATATAGAAATAAGAAATGTTTCGTGTGCCAAAAGAATGGTCACAAAGGATCGTGTTGTAAAACGAAAAAATTCAAGAGCCGAATTAGACAAACAAATTCGAATATCAAATCAGATAGAGATTTGAGGAAATATGTGACGACTGAAATATTAAAAAAGAATATCAAATTTCAACTCGATTCGGGGTCAGATTTAACAATAATGAACGATAAAACATGGAAAATTTTAAAAAGGCCTACAATAATGAAGTCAACGAAACTCGCTCGAACGGTAACTGGAAAGCAAATTAACTTCGAAGGCGAGGTTGTACTTCCCATGAAATTGAACGGGATCGTTAAAAAAATGAAAGTTTTCATTCTGAGAAATGGAGAAAACTTGTTGGGTACAGATTTTATTGAAACATTCGAATTGTGGGATAAACCGTTAAACTCATTCTGCAGAAAAGTAGAAAGTAATACGCAATCAAGACAGGACATTAAAGATGAATTAAAGAAAAAGTTTCCGGAAACCTTTACACCTGGTCTTGGAAGATGTAACAAATTTGAAGCTAAATTTGAATTAAAAGAAAATAATATGCCTATATTTAAAAAGAAACGTAACGTGCCTTTCGCAAGTGTAGAGAAAGTTAACGAAGAACTTGATAGGTTGTAAAAATGGGAATTATTTCAAAAGTAGAATCTAATTCATGGGCTGCGCCGATTGTGTGCATAAAAAAGAAATCAAACCAAATCAGAGTCTGCGTTGATTTTTCGACAGGGTTGAACTCGGTAATTAAGGACTACCATTACCCGTTACCGAGTCCTGAGGAGATTTTTAACAAGCTAAATGGCGGAGTGATTTTTTCAAAAATCGACTTATCAGATGCCTATCTCCAAATTCCCGTCGAAGAAGAATGTTCGAAGTTACTAGGGATAAACACGCATAGGGGTTTATTCAAGTACAACAGGCTTCCTTTTGGTATTAAAGTGGCACCAGCCATTTTTCAACAAGCCATGGACGTCATGTTGAATGACTTAGACTTTGCGTGTGCCTACTTAGATGATATTATAGTAAGGAGTGCAAACGTCGACGAACATCGAGAGCACCTCAATCAAGTATTTAAAAAGATTTAGGACTTTGGATTTAAAGTCAAAGAATCAAAGTGTGAATTTGGTTTGGAGGAAATTAAATATTTAGGTCACATAATCAACAAAAATGGCAGATTTCCAGATCCGGAAAGGTCCATTGCGATTAGAAACATGCCGACGCCCACTAACGTGGCGACACTACAGAGTTTTCTGGGGCTCGCGAACTATTATCAAGCATTCATTAAAGGAATGTACAATCTAAGAGCTCCGTTGAATGAACTACTGAAAAAAGACAAGGCATGGGAATGGACGGTAGAATGTCAAAAAGCCTTTGATGAAATTAAGAAAATGCTTACGTCCGACCTCTTTTTAACCCATTACAACCCTAAACTGGATATTGTAGTGGCAAGTGATGCTAGTTCATACGGGGTAGGAGCATGTATTCAACACATAATGCCAGATGGTTCTAGAAAACCGATTGCGCATGCTTCGAGGGCATTACTCCCAGGAGAGCGAAGTTATTCACAGATAGAAAAGGAGGCGATGAGTATCATTTTTGCCATAATAAAATTTCATAGGTACATCTACAGCAGACATTTCAGGTTAGAAACGGACCATAAACCTCTGATCACTATTTTTGGGTCAAAGAAAGGGTTACCCGTTTACACGGCAAATCGACTGTTAAGATGGGGAACCATTCTTCTCAATTATGATTTCCACATAAAACACCTATCATCCAAAAATATAATTCATGCGGATACCTTATCAAGACTCGTACCGAATAAAGATGAAGGATTCGAAGAAACAATTATTGGAAATATCAGAGCAGATTATGAGGTGAAAAGCATGATAAACAACATTGTAAGAGAGCTACTGGTTACATCAAAGGAAATCAAAAAAGAATCTGAAAGCGATGATTTCATTTTAGGAATAAAAAGTAAAATGGTAGCAAATGACCAAAAAGTTCAGGAGATCTATTCAATTTGTGACGGAATTTTACTATATGGTGAGAGAGTAGTAGTACCAAAAAAGTTGCAGAAAAGAATCCTACGGGACTTTCATATGGGTCACCCGGGGATTAATAGAACAAAAAGCTTAATGCGAAGCTTTGTATATTGCAAAGGAATGGATGTGGATATCGAAAACATGGTTCATCGATGTAAAGGGTGTGCGTTAGCAGCTAAGGCACCACCTATAGTACACAAACCATGGCCAAAGACGGATCATCCGTGGGAAAGATTACACATTGATTTCGCTGGTCCAGTAGAAGATTATTACTACTTAATAGTAGTAGATAGCTTTACAAAATGGCCGGAAGTACTACGCTGCAAAAAGCCTACGTCCAATACCACAACAACTTTTTTGCATGAACTATTTGCACGGTTCGGTGTGCCAGAGTGTATTGTGAGTGACAATGGTACACAATTCACTTCTGACGAATTTAAGGAATTTTGTGAGTTATATCAAATTAACCACATAACGACGCCGCCGTATCATCCGAGATCCAATGGACTCGCAGAAAGATTTGTAGATACGTTAAAGCGCGCTCTGAAGAAAGCCTCAGGAGTTCCAACGGAAAAGGCGCTTCAGCAATTCCTACAAGTATACAGAATCACGCCTAACCAGAGAACACCATCAAACATGGCACCAGCTGAACTAATGTTCGCTAGGAAAGTTAAGTCAGTGTTTGACAAGCTTTTGCCAGGAAGAAATAGAATAAAGAACACTATGTATACAGCTAGAAAAAGATACACCCCCGGAGAGGTGTTTTTCAAGTGCTATAGAAACAACATTGAGTTCTGGGAGCGAGGCATAGTGGACAAGAGAATCGGTGACCTGATTTATATAATTAAAGGGCCGAAGAATACTCATAAGAGGCACCAGAACCAACTCAAAAATGCTACGTGCTAGAGCATGAAGAGAGTATACCGGATGAGGAGGAAGATCCCATTGATGTAATGTATGATACTTTTCAAGTAGAACCTCCGCAGAGTGCTCATGAACCGAGAAGATCCGGTAGGAAACGGAAGTTCACGGACCCATTGGACGTGAATCCAAAACGAAAAAGATATTGAAAAAAAAACAGATATACATATGAACTATGCAAAGGGGATCTACAAAGAAATAACAATAATCATCATCCCATATAGAAGCCAGTTTGAAATCCAAAAGGATTCCAAGGCTTGGGAGGGGGGTGTTGTGGTAGGATCCACCTAATCTGCATAGGTGACTACCAACTATATAAATAATGGTTGGTACCGGAAGACGAGGAGGAATCACGAGATCCAACTAGAGACTCTGATCGACTGCGACTAGTCAGCACATTCTCCAGGAACGTCTTCCCAGAAATATACAGAAATACTATATGTACTTATTGTGTACACTTTCTTGTTATAATACATTCTTGTTCTAAGTACATTTTGTGTTGCATTAGGCGAGATTCAACAATGAGTCAAGACTCAACAAATACAATGAACTCGATTGGAACTGGAACCTGGTTCTCCAAGGACTTACTCCGAATCGCTATCCATTGTACCATCCGTACATCTGTATACAGTATATGTCGTATCTAAAAAATATCTATGTCGTATAAAAATGGTATTGCATCATTCATTTTTTGTTTTGCTTTGGAGATTCCAAAACCAAATTTACTTTAAACGAGAACCATTATACTACAAGGTGCGATGGGTTTCCATTTATATTTTTAATTTCGCGCACGCGCGATGTTTGTTTTTGATTTTTGTCAACGGCACAGTATAGTAAGCTCAGTTTGGTACCGTCTGTAAGAAAAAGAGCACCATGACGTAATTCAGTCTCCCAAACATTGGGAAACGGCGTGCTGTACTGTTTGGCATTCACGCCAGAAGTTCCAATACGAACATTTCAGTGTGTTTGAGGACAGTGCAGAGGATTCGGAAAGAGTTTGGTGATTACGAAGGTGTTTGGAGTGATCACTAGTGATGGTGACGTTATACCTCCATTCATCTTCCTATGTCTGGCAACAGGACTCTGCACCATACCACACAAGCAGGAGAACCCAGTCATGGCTGTCAGACAATTTCCGCGACCACATCACCGCTTACATCTGGCCCCCTAATTCCCCAGACTGGAACCCCCTTGATTATTATGTGTGGGACGCAGTTGAGCGAGAGACCAACAAAATTCCTTGTTATGCCAAAGATGAACTGAAGACAAAGATTATGGCAGCATTCACCAACTTAAACAAGAACACTATCCAGAAGATGCATTAGGTTGAACAAATATTCTAATATATATGGAATGCAGCGTGCCAGAAATCACTGATATATACCTATACAAGTGATTTTATGGAACCCTGCATTCCAGAACCATGTTGAATTGCCTATTTTGCTAGAACAACAAAATTCATGTAATAATAATAATAGTAAGTTTATAAGTTCCCCAAATTCATACACTGATGGCTCAGTGGATAAAAGCGTTGGTTGGATCCAGTGACTTGACCCAAAGAGTTGTGGGTTCAGTACTTTGCTATTGCAGTGGTGAACGAAAACTGGGAGAGTTAAGTTAAAGGGGGATGACTGAGACACCTGTAAGAGGCATGGCACGTGGAACTAGAACAATCTACTCCCCCGGTGGACGAAATGAAGTGTTCAGTTCACCTGAAGAAGGCCGGAGCGTACAACGGCCAGAACGTTGTGAATATGGTGACAAAGATGAGGACAACAGTCCGAACAATGTAAACAGTGTAAATAATTACATTACCCTATTTCAGAAATAGAGGCAAATAATAATACTCCTTAGACCCACTAATTATACTCATCTCATATGTTTAACGTATTATATTTTTAAAAATCTTAAAACAAATTTTAAATATAAATTATTAATTAGCAAGGGTAGTTTCAATTGTCCACTCAATTTAGTCCTGATTAAATTTTGTGTCGGAATATTTGTGTACTTATATTTGAAATCATTATACAATTTTAAGGATTTAATTTTCATTTTACTAAGCTTCATTTATTTATATATCACTTTTTTAAATTGTCAAATAAATCTTTACCAGATCAATTTTTAAGTTTCACATTGATTTGTTTTTTTTTTACAGTTTATCAACCTTTTGAAGGTTATTTAAAGCCAGAAAATATTTTTAGATTGTAAGATTGTTGTAGCATGCCTACGGTCGATAATGGGTATGTCCCCATTCACATAAATACAGTAGTAAATACTGTATGTTGGTCTGTAGTCGGAGATTCGTCTCCAGCTGTGCTGGTCAAACTCTCTGCTTCCGGATAGAGAGGGTCCCCAGATGAGGCTATGTCGAAGGGCAGAGTATCGTCTCGGGAAACAGCTACTCGACCCCGTTTTATACGGGGTCTACGGGGAATATTTGGCCTAGCCTACGGGCTCGGATACCCCGCATTAAATTTAGCCTTGTGCTATATCTAACCGCGTGGGGCGGTTGGTAGATATCCTGCAGTCGGAGATTTGTCTCCAGCTGTGCGGGTCAAACTCTCTACCTCTGGGTAGAGAGGATCCCCAGACGAGGCTATATCGAAAGGTAGAGTCTCATCTCGTGAAACAGCTACCCGACCCCGTTTTATACGGTTTCTACGGGGAATATTTGGCCGGTCCTACGGGCTCGGATACTTCACATAAAATTCGGCCGTGTGCCACATATGACCGCGTGGTAAATATCCTGCAGTTTGAGATTCATTGTGGAATTCACTTGACTCACTTCTAGAAGTTGACTACTTCTACGCGCCGCTGGCGAATCTTATATATATGTGTTGTTCGTGTCCTAAGTATTATCGTTCATTACCAACCTTCGTTTGATTACTCTATTTAGTAACCGTCCCCAGGTTACAACAAAGATATTTTTTGGAGATAATAATGATTTTCTGGTACATGTCCTACTATTTAACCCATAGCTAGGGAAGAAGAGGTGGATTCAAACCTTTCAAAAGTGAATATAAAGAAACCAACTGGAATTCGAACACAGCTCTACGATTTCCAATTCCGAGCCCTTATCCATTGCACCACTGGCAAAACCATGCTGACTGCATCTGGTATTCCCCAAAAGTCATCCATCTAGGTACTGATCAGGTACGACATTGTTTAACTTCGGTGACCAAGTCGGTTTTTCAACGTTGTATAGCCGGAAGCCCTTGTAGCTTGAGTATTTTAAATTTAAGATATGATCTCTGTTCACCTGTATGTTTGTCTGACGAAACTATAACATACATCCTTTTATATAAGGAATCACTGGAAGTGATGAAAGATTTAAGACATTATGCTCAGTAGATGGAATAGGAGGAAAAAATAAACAAAAATGTTAAAATCTTTCATTTCACTGATTACATTTATTTTTTTTTTATCATCCATTTACACCTTTTATTTCGTATTATCCTCTTAAACGCTTTGATGCATATCACTGAATAAAAATTGTACTATCGGATTAATATTTTTTACTTTTTCTTTTAGATATTTCCAATGGAAATTCCGGTGTTTCAAAGAGAATATGACAGTAAACTCTACTCAATTGAAATCTACTTCCTGTGCAAAACTCTTGCAGATGTAAGTAAAATTGCTTTTTGTTTCTATTTGGAGCTTGGGAGCATCTGTGATTTTATTGCTCGGGTCTGTTCAGACTCTCACACTCATAAATATACCGATATACATGTCGTAAGGTCATTGGAATGATGGAAAAATTTAGTTTAGTTTAGTTCAGTTTGCTTACAGGCATATCAGCTATTGGTCATTTAATGCCGAAATTTAATTTTCTTGGCGGCATTAGTAATTTCTCACCAAATGTATTGCTGGTAATTTTTTTCCAAAAATCTATTGCTGTAATTATTATTATTATTATTATTTTTGATAAAAATCTATTTCTGGCAATATCTTTTTTTTGTCAAAAAATGTATTGCTGGTAATATTTTTTTTTCAAAAATGTATTACTGGTCATTTTTTTTCAAAAATGTATTGCTGGTAATATTTAAAAAAAATGTATGACTGGTAATATATATATATATATATATATATATATATATATATATATATATAATTATTTATTTAAAAATTATAACATAAATATGTTATAAAATCACTACAAAAATAGCCATTTTGTTTCAACACCTCCGGTGTCTTATCAAGTGATGATGTTGAATGTAGAATAAAGGGTTATATATATACATTGAGGTGAAACAAGTATTTGAACAGTAAAAAAATGGATTTAGAATCATATATTGAAAGAAAAGCATTGTCTAAAGCTAACAATATATTTGTAAAACAATTATAAATGCAAATAAACAGCAAAAATAAATTATTTGACACGTATATATATTTTATATACAAATTATTAAAACAGGTAGTGAAAAAAGTATTTGGACGGTTCCGAAATTATGTTTAAAATTAATGTTTTGAGTATATTTCATGCTCGAATGTGTTCGAATTTTATGGAATAGTCTAGAACGTTCATTACTTAAAGGTTTTAGCTATCTTGATGGTCAGTTCATCCCAAGACGTCGCACTAACAGTACTGCAGGATGACAAAGCAAAGAGAGCTGTCGAAAGATCTTAAAGATCAAATTATTTCTGCACATAAAGAAAAAAAAAGCTATCGTAAGATTTCTAAAGACCTATGTATACCTGTGAGCACTGTTGGGTACATAATTAAGAAATGGAAAGCCTTCGGTACTCATGAAAATATGCCAAGAACAGGTGCACCGCTCAAAATATCACAAAAAAGTTCACGGAAAATAGTACGGCGAGTAAAAATGACCCTTTTGTGAATCGGAGAGAACTTCAAAAAGATCTCAGCAATGCAGGAACTCACGTATGCAAGAGGACCATAAGTTCTGAACTTCACCGACAACAATTAAAATCTCGCTTTCCTCGTAAAACCCCATTGCTAAAAAAACGTCATTTAAAATCCAGACTTGAATTTGCCAAAACTAATTTACAAAAGCATGATGACTATTATAAGCAAATTTTATGGTCTGATGAAAGCAAGATTGAACTTTATGGCCACAACGATGCTACCCATGTTTGGAGAAAGGATGGAACAGCCTTCAATCAAAAGAACACCATCCCCACTGTGAAGCATGGAGGTGGTAGCATTATGGTTTGGGGATGCTTTGCATATAATGGTACGGGACAACTGAAAATTATTGAGGGCACAAGGAATGCAGCCAAATATATTCAGATTTTAGAAGATTGCTTGCAGTCATCAGTTGAGAAATTAGAACTTGGACCAGATTGGGTTTTTCAACAGGACAATGATGCGAAACATACAGCCAAAGCAACACGTGCATTGCTTCAAAACAATAACATCAACATGTTGACATCTTCCAGCCAATCCCCGGACATGAGTCCAATAGAGAATCTTTGGAGAACACTGAAGAATCAGATTCGTGAAAGGCGACCAAAGAACCTCAGTGAATTGAAAGTTTTTACAGAAGAAGAGTGGTCTAAAATTCCCACCAAATCATGCCAGGCGCTTGTAGAGAGCTACAGGAACATACTGAGAGCTGTGGTTGCAAATGAAGGAGGACCAAGTAAATATTAAACACATTTAAAGCATAATTTATATTCTGTCCAAATACTTTTTTTACTACCTGTTTTAATAATTTGTATATAAAATATATATACGTGTCAAATAATTTATTTTTGCTGTTTAATTGCATTTATAATTGTTTGACAAATATATTGTGAGCTTTAGACAATGCTTTTCTTTCAATATATGATTCTAAATCCATTTTTTTTTACTGTACAAATAATTGTTTCACCTCACTGTGTGTGTATATATATATATATATATATATATATATATATATATATATATATATATTTAATGTATTGCTGCTAATATTTTTTCAAAAATGTATTAGTGGTAATATATTTCTTTTCAAAATGTATTGCCGCTAATTTTTTTACTATGAAAATGTTTTGCTGTTATTTTTATTATAAAAATGTATTTTTTATACTTTTATAGTCTTTTGACCCCACTTTGGGTGTTAGCTATTTTCCCAGAATTGGGGCCCTAACAGGTGCTACCACCCCGGGTTAGGGTGAACATGGGGACAACAACAATTAAGAGGTGGTTCCACGTTCCTCAAAACCACCCGATGAGAGGCATTTTCTGTCGGATGTAGTTTATCGTCATATCCAGGACGCCCGAGGGAAAGTATTTATGCAAACTCTGATTCTTCAGCCAAATTAATTTTTATTTCCTTTTATTCTTCTTCTTTCAGATTCCATTCCAGATATTATTTCCATTCATCTTTATAACCATCGATTACTGGATGATTGGTAAGTATATAACGTTTTTGATCCCCCACTTTGGAATTTAATATACTAGCTACAGAACCTACTGGGCAAAGTGGCCGTTGGCCCTCCCAAAAGGTTCATCCGCCCTTTGACATGTCTTGCTTTTAATCCTGGTGGATATGTTGCGTAGCCACCCTAATCACCAGAAAAGCTGATGACGCAACGATGTGGCAGGTGGTCCTCGGTTATATGGTAACAGTAATACTCTGACATAAATTATAATTTACGACATTACAATTAGCATATAAAAATGGTAACTAAAAGAACATTAAAGAATGTTTTAAATTGAAGAAGAAACAAAGGTAGCCGACATATTCAACATTATTTAAAAATTATTCACACTATTTACATTGTTCGAATTGTTGTCCTCATATTTACTGTCACATACACAACGTTTCGTCCGTTGTACGCTCCAGCCTTCTTTAGGAGCGTACAACGGTCGAAACGTCTTGAATGTGACAATAAAGATGAAGGCAATAGTTCTAACAATGTAAACAGTGAAGACAGTTACAATGACATATCTCAGAAATATATACATAAGTTCTTTTTTTATTATTGATAAAGACATTTTAAAATTCAAATATCAAATAGAAATTGATTTTGTTCGTTACACCTTTTTTAATATTAAATTTGTGACATTTTATTTTTGAAATTTTTTTTTTAGCCCAAAGTACAAGGAAGACGAGAAAGATTTTTAAATCTCGAAGGGGTACGGGTACTGTAAAAGGTTAAAAACCATTGTAATAAATTCTAAATCGAGATTTTATTTAACATTATTAGCTCTTTATACAACGCCCGCTTTTTTTGTATTATTTCCCGCTTTTTGTATTATTTGTCCATTTCTTATTTGATGATGATGATGATGATGATGATGATGATGATGATGATGATGATGATGATGATGCGTTCAAGGCGAGCAGATTTTTTCAAATAAAGTGTTCAAGATTAAAAAAATGAAAAAATAAAAAATAAAATAAATATATCAACTTCATTACAAATGTCTTTTATAACAGTAAAATCCATAAAAATAGAAATGAAAACAAAAAATAAAAAATAAAATAAAAACAAAAATAAAGTCATCAAAAAAAAAATCAGAGCAATAATAAGAAGTTAAATAACGTATCCCTCCAACTTGAAGTTTCGCAGAGACACCATTCCGTCAGTCAGGGTAAGATAAATGTATCAAATTCATTACAAATGTCTTTTATAATGGTAAAATCCATTAACGAACAATTTCAGAATCAATGCTATCAAGTTATAAGAATTTTAGTAAAGAAGAAATTAAAAATTCAGTAGACGTTGATAATTATTTTTTTATGTAACGAATTTAAAATAAATAATGAAGGTTATATCTGTTAATGGATTCATTAGAGTTATCTTAGCCTAACATGCGGAATTGTGTCTCTATGAAACTTCAAGTCGGAGGATAAATCATTTTACATTTTATATATATATATATATATATATATATATATATATATATATATATATATGTAAGCAAATGTGTAGATGTAGATCCGACGGTATGATGAAAATGTGGAAAAGACAAAGCAAAATCCGAATATGTGAGTTTACTGTTTTTTTATTTATTTATTTATTTTTTAAATTTTTTTTTATTTATAACAAAAACAAAAACAAAATAAAAAAAACAGTAAACTCACATATTCGGATTTTGCTTTGTCTTTTCCACATTTTCATCATATATATATATATATATATATATAAAAGGTATATATATAGTATAAAAGGTATATATATATATATATATATATTCAAATGTATATATATTTTTTCAGGACTGTGCGATGATGTGTCAAAATATTTTATTGCTTGTGGTATCGTAATTTTGATCAGTAATGTCGCTGCATCTTTTGGTAAGTGTGAATACAAAACTATTCTTCTTTGTAAATTATTACTAGCTATTATAGAAATCTTTAAATTTCTTAACATTTCCATTTTGTAAAAAATGTGCAAAAAGAAAACTAATGTAATTATCGATGTAACTGCGCTTTAAGCAGAAAGCTTATTCCTCACAGTCATCATTTCGAATGTAGAAGCCTTTATTATGATCTTAAGAATGTGTTTCATAAACAAACCGATTTGTCGTTATTATAGTTACGTATTAGCCAGAGACCGGTATTTTGAGCCCGGGTAGCAGCAAAAGCGCTTAAAGAAAATTGTCATCGAAAGAACACTTGTGTTCAGAATCAGCAAAAGACAGCTGAAATTATTTGGATACATAATGAGGAAGGAGGGCTTGGAAAACTTGACCCCCACAGAGCATCCTAAGGGCAAGAGAGATAGGAGAAGACAGGGAACCACCTATCTGACGAGCTTGTGTGAATGGATGCTTGAACGGGGGCGAGGGTGGTAACTTTAGCAAAATTAGAAAATCTGCAAAGGGCAAGTGATAAGAAGTACTGGAGAAAGATGCGAGATTTCACAGCTCAAGCATCACTCCTTCATAGTCAGCCTTTTCAATCCACTCTGGTAATTCAATACATCCAAAACTAAACTCGTAACATTTCATCAACACTGAGCAGTCCTTAAGCCTTCACTAATCCTGATGTATTGCAGCATTCACCATGGATCGGTTAAGCCGGCTCCTTCCAAGGAATTCACCGCGTCCGGAACGAAGGCCGACCAAGCACGGCGATCCGTCGCCAATGCTGAAACGAGCGACAGCCATTCCCGATACCAACGGCGGCGAATTCTTGAAACGGAGTAACAAGGGAGTTTGAACTTCACACGCGGTCCCCACACCTCGCGTGCTATCCCAGTGGAGGGAGGAATATGCTCTTACTTGCCGCAGAATTTCCACAGACGCAGAGGCAGGAGTAACCAAGAGGCCGCCGGATACCGGTACAGACGCCGAATGGTTTTGAATTCAGAGTTGACCTTCTCCTAGACCAGTTGCCATCCAAGGCTATAGAACCCAGTCTGTCCTGCTATTTTACTCATAGTTGGAGGGAGAAGAAGAGGATTCACACCTTTCCCAAGGGTGTTAGCACGTAAGTGAATGTAACGGATTCGACTGGGATTCGAACTCGGCTCTACGATTCCTCAATCCGAGCCGATGAGTTGTCATACTCTCAAAGAGGTTCCTTGCCTCGAATGCCTACTGGGTCTAAAGTTCACTCCCGACTTCAAGTGGAATTCGTATATTTGTACCATGCTAAATACCTGCACATCGCCTTGGACACGAATAATCAAAACAAAAAGATATCCCCTCTCACTGTAAAAAAAAAACTAAAAGATATTCTCTCTCACTGTAATGCTAACCTACGAGATAATCATATAAGCATGTAATTTAATTATTTGTTACCTTGACAATTATATAATTATACGTATATCGTAGAGGAGCGTACATCTTATAGCCTATATCTCTCTAATTACATTTATTATTAAAGTATTAATGAGTACGTCTAGGCATAAGTAGACCTTCTTTCTATATAACACAAATTCACATATAAGCTGTATTTTTAATCATTTTTTTCTTTTGTGAGTTTTGTTGCATATGAATACAGGGGTATATGAAAAAAAAAGAAAAGAAAAAAGATACGAACCGGAAGTGAACCTTGAATGTGCCTGTATTATTAAATTGGATGAGACTAACAAGCTAGATTAAAAACTGGCTAGCTGAAATTATAAAAGCAATTTTTTCTCGCCTTATAGATATATATTTTTAAAAAATTTTGAGCCCTCTGTTACTTGATAGAAATAAATATTATTCGTGTTTTCTATCGAAGCCTTGTGCTACTCATTAATCGATGTACTCGTCTGTATATACGATAAACTACATCCGGCACCAAGGCCTCAATCAAAAGATTGGAGGTTTTGAGGAGCTTGGAACAATCACTTAATTGCTGTTCCCACGTCCACCCTGACTCGTGGGGTGGGTGGGTAGCACCTGTTAGGGTCCCGGGTTATGGGCAGATAGTGAACCCATAAATAAAAAAAAAACACACTATGGAAGTTTCAAAATACATATTTATAGTAAAAATACCAGCAATACATATATATATATATATATATATATATATATATATATATATATATATATATATATATATATATATATATATATATATATATAACAATTACCAATGATGTTTATTTATAGTAAAATTACCAACAGTACATTTTTAAAACAGAATTAGCAACAACAAATCTTATCGCAAAATGAGCAACAACACATTTTATCTGTAGTTGAAGCCATAAAGCTATCTTCAAAATAGTTACATTTCGGCATTAAATAACCCATAGATGTTGATATGCCGTCAAACAAAATCAACTAATTATCCAGTCTCGACAGAGTGCAAAAGCGCTTACGCGGACATGTGGATGATTAGTTATTCTCGGCCCTACAGTTCTTATCCCACAGACGAAACGTTGCCAGTCTTACACTCTATTGCTATGGCAGATGTTCAAACGAGTTGTATCCCTTAGTTCCACCAGCTCAGACCTTCACAGGTGAACATGACATAGCGAGCCCTATACCCGCCATGACATGTTCACGGTGGAAAACCATTACCATTTGTTTCGTGTTCCTTTGATAAAAAGTAAGTTCCACGCAGACAGCTTTTTTCTCGGAAACTCCTGAAACACGTGAGCAACGAGGAAGTTTTAAAGACCATAGGCGTGAAAAGGACACTTGTACTCTCAATAAGAAAGAGACAGTTGAAAATCTTTGGAAACAATAAGGAGGGAAGACTTGGAGAATTTGGCACTCAAAGCACATAGTGAAGGCAAGAGGACATAGGGAAAAAGTTTACAACCTTCTTAATGATAATGAAAACGGATGGTAGAGAAAGGAGTGGGGTCCGATGGTAAGTGGACAAACGTTGCTTCGTGTTACAAAGGACAGGTGGCTGTGGAGAGCCATGATTGCACGTATCGTGAAGATTTTTGTTTTACCTACCAGTTCTTAAAGGATTAATTTAAATGGCTTCAAACTTAGTTTTACAAAATAAATAAAAACCTACTTTAGGTAAATCTTACCTTTTTCATTTTATTTTAATTTTTCTAATTCCATGTGAATATGACATCATTCCGGACATTGTAAATAGTGTAGATATAAAGAAACTGATGCTAATCATCAGAAAGAGACAGCTGAAGTGTTTTGGATATATAACGAGGAAAGAAGTATTGGTGAATTTAAAACACACGGGGCATATCAAAGGCAAGAGTATCTGGAGAAAGCAGCGAGTATCTTACGTGAAAAGTTTGAGTTCCATAAATAGAATGACAAATAATAAAGAAGAAAGTATTGCCGGGAGAAAGAAAAGACAGGAAACTAAGATCTCTCACGCTCTGTAGGGTCCTTGGAGAGAGAGAGAGAGAGAGAGAGAGAGAGAGAGAGAGAGAGTATATTAATAATTTTGACATCTGTGTAGAGATTTTTTGTTTTCTGTTAAGAATTTCCTTGTAATTCGCAGGATAATGATTCTTTCAAATATTTAACGTCATTTTTTAATTAATTGAGATGTTAAATTTTCAAACACAAAGAGAGTAATGAATGCAGATATAAAAGATGTTATTGTACCGAGAACACGATCATCGAAAAAATAAACAAAACACGACTGTTGGGTGGCGGGGGAGTAAGGAAAACAGCACAAGATAGACAGAATATTATATTGTATATCCTGAGTTCGAATAAAATTGGTCTTTGCTGCTATACTTTGTTCACAATGTTATAATTTTAATATAATCTTTTTGATAATTGCAGGCCGTTTTTTTTTTTTTTTTTTTGTTTTCAATTTATTCATATTTTGCAGGCTACATGATTTCCTGTCTAGCACGCACCGTCACAGCAGCTCTTGCTTTGGCTCCACCACTTATGGTACCGTTAATGATTTTTGGAGGAATTTTTGTGAACAATAAGTAAGCTACAGCCTTTTATTTATCTACTAGAGATACACCGCCATTGATTCAGTTTTATTTGTTACATAATAATGATTCAATAATACACTACTTTCTTATCTTTCAAGAATTAGGACTGTTAGTAAATAAAATATTCCTCCTTCAATTCTTTGGTAAATGTCTTAGGCTTGTTAGAATTTACCATATCAGTTGTCGTAGAATTGTTTGAGACAATACGAATTTGCTTAACAGTAACCTCTAATGAACTTTGCATAGCAGCAGAGTTCTCGCGCGCATATATCCAGTTCAGACCATTAATTGGGGAATAGGTTTTATAAAAAGTAAGCATTAACTTTCAAAAAGCGAAATATTTATTGGTTTTGGTGTTAGTTAAGAGATATCCATTTTGGTGGTAACGACTTTATATATACGTTATTCATAAATAGCAGTTCACCTCTAAGATATTCACACACAACAGTTCACCTCTAAGATATTCACATACAAAAGTTCACTTCTAAGATATTCACACATAACAGTTCACCTATAAGATATTCAAACATAACAGTTTACCTCTAAGATATTCACACACAACAGTTTACCTCTAAGATATTCGCACACAACAGTTTACCTCTAAGATATTCGCACACAACAGTTCACCTCTAAGATATTTGCACACAACAGTTCACCTATAAGATATTCATACATAACAGTTCGCCTCATTGATATACATATACAGCAGTTCACCTCGAAGATATTCATATACAGCAGTTCACCTCAAAGATATTCACACACAACAGTTCACCTCTAAGATATATATAACAGTTCACCTCGAAGGTATTCATATACAGCAGTTCACCTCGAAGATATTCATATACAGCAGTTCACTTCGACGGTATTCATAGTAGTTCACCTCTAAGATATTCATAATACAGCAGTATATATCGAAAATATTCAAACACAGCAGTTCAATTCTAAGATCTTCATACACATCAGTTCACAACGAAAATATTCACGTGGTCCTTAAGATAGTGCAACAGGAAATATTAAAAGTAGATTTACGCCATTTTAATTACATTCCGCAAATATATAACAATAAATAAAAGTCGGTCATTGAATATGCGTCTATGTTCTGTTCGAAAACATGTTGGAAATATTCGGAGACATACCTGGAGTTTTGTCGTTCTGTCTCACACAAGAATGAGTAATCCTCCATTCTTGGCTAGTGTCCGTCTTGATGCAAGAAATTGATATTTGTTCATAGAATCATGAGTATATGAAAATTACATTAGTAATATTAACGGTTAAAAGTGCGATTTGATGACTTAATCAAATTTTTCAATTTATTTATAATGTAAATACATTGTTGATGGTTATTACACTTGAAAAATTGTCACGACAAGATTTGGTTGCAGACATTTTTATGATTAAAACTGGCTTCGAGTGAATGAAGTCGGTTTAATGTATGTTTTCTTTATTATTGTAATGGTAATGATAGTGTTAGCCGTTTACTTATAAGGAAACATTCGGCATTCATTAACTAAACAACCGTTGCTGCTGTCGATTGAAATTTATAAAAAAATTCTCTTAAAACAATTTTTCAGGAAAATAGGTTTCTCAAGTCCAGTAGCTGTTAACACTTTTTCAAGTATTAATGGAGGTTTCCCTCCTAACCTTTAGTTTGGGGTAGTGTGGAACGTCAGCATTTTGGTTACGTAATTATTTTCTCTTCGAGTGATATGTGCTGTCCATTTTACTTGTTGCTGCTGTTGTTAGTCCTCAAGTGATATGGTTTATATTATTTGGCACAGTTCTTTATTTGTGATTGTGTAGCGCCATTCCTGGAGGTTCGAGGAAAGATGGTCTTCGCTGAAGCCTACATACTTCATTCTCAGGAAACCATTTTCAACCATCAACCTGAGAAAGTGGCTATATACAGCTGATAGTTTAGATATTTCTGGACGAGTACTATGGCGATACCCAATGAGGATCGAACTCATTATTCAGTAATAATCAGCTACAAGACTAGCTTACAAACTATTACACCACAGCAAATTCGCATCGCATCAAGAGTAACTTGCTATATCACGTTGCCACATTTTGGCATTTGAATCCACTGACCGCCAAACAATTATTTTATTAATCAATTCACCCCAAGTAACTCAATGATGCCACTAAGACGCAAGAGGCTACTGGTAGTTAAAGAGAACGAGAAGACTTTAGAGGGAACAGGAAACCAATTCCAGACAGGAAACAAGGGATAAACCTCTGATACAGTTCCAAAGACTAATTATAGTTTTGGGGCTAAGTTTCAACAATGGGATCTCCACTAAGGACCATACTTACTACTTGGTTATAATGCTCAAAGCTCGTTAACCATTACCCCATGGGGGCTGCACATATGCGTTCAGTGGGTTAGTCTTAGACAGTTGTCAAAATGTATGCAGTACTCTTGCATTCCAACATTGCTATTATCGAAACAAATTTGTTAAAATCTTTTATTTTTTGCATTGCAGGAGTATTCCATCGTATTTCGTGTGGCTAAAATATCTTTCCTGGTTTAAATACGCTACAGAGATTTTAACAGTTGATCAATGGATTGATGTCAAAAATATAAGTGAGTAATTAGAACAAATACAAATGAAAATATCATGTATTTTTTCCGAAACTGTTTCTTAAATAAAACTGATAGCCTAACGGTTAACGTCACGGGAGAATAGAATCTGCGAACCGAAATCGAATTCAGACATTGCGTTAACATCGTATTAATTGTTAATTCCCCGTCTTCCCCCGCTAGAATTACGGGTCAAATATTGGGATCGTTTGAGCATTTAAAATGTAATCCACCTTAAGTGTTCGACAATAGATGAGGTTAGGGATCGATCCTTACGTCAGGTATCATGTAACCCAGTAGAGTCCTATGTTAGTTGGAGAGAAGATGGACAAGAGCCTTTCCAGAGAAACGCCATGAAGGGGAATTACTCGATATGGTATCTAGACGAATACTCATCTCTCCCTCCAGCTGTGGGTTAAATAGTAGGGCTTGTATCTGAAACCAATCATTGTTATTCTCAAAAATTATTAATGCAGTATTCACTGCCCTAGACGATTTAATGGGGGACTCATTAAATCGTCTAAGTTTTATGTTAATTGATTGATATATTGGAAATGTTTTAATTCCTCACTGAAAGAATCTGAAATCCGAGAAAAGAAAAGAAAAGAGCAAAACTGATACAATCTCAAATAAAGAAAAATAATTGATTCAATCTACCAAGATTAGCTCAATCATTCCGTGTTAAGATCTTCATCTCTGGTCATAAAGTGAATGTTATTTACTTTATGTTATGTCATTTAGAGTTATCTTGAGAAAATAATAACACCAGGAAAATGTTAATAGCCAACTAAGGTTCACCCTGTACAAGGCCTGGGTGCCACTCGAGGCAGAGGGTTACATTAGGGGGTATTTTATATGGATAGGGGAAGTTAACGGTTGACTAGACTTGAACAGGTTAAGATTGTAGTGATCGGGGAAACATCCTCTTGGGAGTCGGTTCTACAGGACAGTGGTTCGCGGAAGAAGTTGTTTGAGCGGAGCTTACTTCTCGCCTATTGAACACGGAGGCAATGAGGGTGGTTTGCTACGATGTAAGTGGCATGGCGGGTACTAGTCGTGAATGTCAGACCTGGTGGAACCAGGAGATGCAGTTCGTCCGAGCACTTTCCACGGTAGTAGTGATAGAGCAGTGAGAGGCTCGCCACATCCCGCCTGTGCGAGAGAGGTTGGAGTGTGGAAAATAATTTTTCTTCAATAAGGACTCGGAGACGCTTTTTAACTCTATCAAGACTGGAAAGTGAAATCTGGGCAGCTCTTGTCCAAATATGGCAAAAGTACTCCATTTTCGGCCTGATCTGGCTATTATAAAGATAGAGGATAGCATGAAGAGTCAGTTACTTAGTTGAGCGGTACAGGGAGCCGATCATTTTACCTGTATCTTTAGCGATGGAGGTCGGGTGTGAGTTTGAGGCCTAATATCCTCTCAAGGCACGGTGCCTCCTCGAGGGGACATCCGTTCATCGTGGCTGGGTCTGATCGGCGGTGATGGAATGTAACTAGTTTGGTTTCCGAGGCATTGAATGTAACCAGCCAGGTTTTTCCCCACTGGGAAAATAGTTCTAGATCGGAAGAGAGGTCAGCTGCCAATCTCTGATCGTTAAGACTTTTAGAGGAGGTGTACTCGTATATCTTCCTATCATCGGCATAGACATTTACAAATGATCGGAGTATATTCTTAGGTAGATCATTTATGTAAATCAGAAAGAGGGTTGTTCCGAGAAGTGAGCCCTGGGGACGCCTGCGTTGAACGCCAGTGGCTCGGCGGATTGACCGTCCATAACTACCTTCAGTTAGAAAGGATTCATGTCATGAAGGGGAATACAAACTTGCATCAACCTCCAGGTTAGTCGACGTTAGCTACATCCTATTGTTATTACTTGTTGATATGTCCAATAATTAATGACCACCGGATATAATACTGACCAGCTAAAAATAAAAAAATAAAAACACTCTCGTCGTAATAAGTTTAATAAAGGTTTATTTTGTTGCACTTTCTAACTAACTCGATTCCAACTTATATAAATTTTTCATTATTCCTACTTATATTAAAGTTCTCATTTTTTACTAGCTTGCAATGAGATGCCATGTATCCAGAACGGAGAACAAGTTCTGAAACATCTGGGTTTTGAAAAAGTAAGTTTTCGCTTTCATTTTAAGTATTCTAAGTATTGTTCTTTTTTAAAAAGATTTCAAGGGCGCCATCTTGTTTTTATACACAACACGAGGAATTAATTAAAGGTAAAATGAATAAATAAATAAATAAAATTAAATTTGAATGAAGTTTTTCTATTTGGTTAACTTCTTTTACTAGCTGAATTTCTTTTTACAAGGTTTAAAGAATTGAAACTTTTAATTCAATTTTTTAGCTATCTATACAAGTCAATCTTCCTTTCTCTCTTTATCTCTTCTTTTTCGCTATTTTAACACACGAAAAACTCTCGAAGGAGTATAACAAAAAGAGAACACAGAAAGACCAAAACTGGCCGCTAGGGGATATGAAAGAGAATAAACCGGAAACCCAATCCTAAACAAGAAAGAAGGCATAAACCTCTATATCCCTTTTCAAAAAACCGGGGAAGAACATAAACAAACACACACGCGCACACACACACACACACACGCACACACACACACACACACACACGTATATGTATATTCTGGTAGGATTATACTCAAGCTGTATGACATAGACATTTAAACTCATGAATACCTGTTTTGGTTGTTTCCAGAGAGAACGACTTTAATACAAATCATGAACAATTCATGTTCAACTTCACGTCGTCTCTCGCATTTCACCTAATGACAGTGCTGTCGAAATTCTGAGCTAAATTCATCTATTTTTCCCGCTTTACATTTTTCCTCGGAATCAAGAATGATCTACAAGTACTCGTTGACATTCATAAGTCTATACCCAGTTGTCATGGTGCCGAAATTCGATAACGTAGTGATAAAAATTCCAAAAATAAGATTGTTACCGAATATGAAGAAGCTCGGAAGGTACAAGGGTCGAAGCGTCATGAGTACAACAACCAAGATAAGCATACTGGTCCGAATACCAAAGAATACAATAATGATAATTTCTCATCTGAAAGAAAATATGCGATATTGATTTTGTTGATATAACTAACAATGATTAAAAAAAAATAACAATGTGCATTTTTTAATTGTCTTAAATTTTTAACCTTTCTCTTACGCTTGATTTTTAAAAAAATCTTTTCTTCACAGGATAAAGTTATTTTCGACTTATACATGCTGTTCGTGCTTTTGGTGGCCTTTCGACTTTTTGCTTACATTTTCCTTGTCATCCGAACAAAACGATGCTCCAGAAATTGCTGTTGAGATATTGGAATGTTTACATATTTCACTCACGATATATATAGTGTGTTTAAAAAAATAAACTCATTTTAACAGTGAATAAATAAAACCGAACAATTGGTATGTATAATCAAATGCATACTCGTCCAAATCAATAAACAATGAACAAAAAACTCATGAAAACATATCCCAAGTGAAAACAATTGTAAACAACCTACTGTACAAATATGTTTCAAGCGGTCAACACAGCATCGTCATTTACAATGTTGAAAAGCGAAACAATTTGCTTTTAAGTATCAAAAACTTTTATCGCATTATAGTGACATCTTTCTTTCATTCTCTTTTGATTTGTACACATTGAATTGTTACTGAGACATTTTTTTGTAAATCTTTTTTCTATTCTTTCTGTTGTATTACTCCTTTAAAATGAATACAATACATATTTTAAAATCAATCAAGTCTTCGATTTAAAAAAAAATGAATCACTTTATAAAACATACATATAACAAACTATTTCTATTTCTAACAGTTGAAATATAATCCTTGAAAATGGCTAAATGTATAGCCGAAAGCGTTCGGATAAAAAGAACATTCGGGCAGTTTTTATATAATTTATCCCCTGAAAAGAAAAACTTTATTAGATCGCACGAGAAATTATATAAAAAACTAAATAAAAGCACCTTGTCAGTCGTTTTTAATGAAATGTGCATATATATATATATATATATATATATATATATATATATATATATATATATATATATATGTATGTATTTAAATATTAATTGTTTCATAAGTTTAGTTGTTTCTGATATCTTGTGCTAATCTCGGCAAAGAGAGCTGCAGAAACCTGTGAATTGATCAAGATTGCTTATGGATTAACGTTTTGAGAGCGCCGAAGAGATGTAAAGGCTGTGACAGGGACTTTGAACCCCTCACCTACGGCCCCCCCACCATCAACGGACTTCGGATACAAGGGACAAAATCTGCAGCCAAAATAAAAAAAAAATCTGCAGGAAAAAAAAAACTTCCAAATCGTCAGCAATGTGCTTCAAAATTTACAGGTTTAGCCGAACGAGTCTTATTAGTTCTCAAAGTGACCGCTTGTCGGCAGTGGCGAGCCTTACAATTGTAAACAAAGACGAGTGTACAGTATATAAAGTACGATGCATTAGCGCGTGCATGAGAAAGTATCGTTGAGAAATGTATTATTTTTGTTAATATATTAATTTTTCTGCCCTCATCATGGCATCGAAGCAGAAGGAAAGTGTAAAAATGGAAGCATACAAACCTAAGTAACTTTATAGCTTCTCTGACTCAGAATAAAAAACAATCTGAGTCCCCACTCTATGATCAATTCAGAAAAATTCCTTTTCTACCATACACACAAGGTAAATAAACTTTAACAAGTTGTAGTGTACATTTTAATATTTATAATAAATATAATGTTATTGTGTTTTTTTAACTGTATATATTAATATTATTCCCTTTTTGAGAGAGCGCTATCGATGTTATTCTTTGTAAGTGTCATGCTATATATTTTGATTACTTTATATACAGCATATACAACAGTATCGCCGATGCTAACCTCCAGCAGAGTGACTTGTTGCGCCTTATTGGGCTAACATTTTCCGCTGACATGAAGTGGAAAGATTTTATTGAATCACCTGCTACTGCAGTTGCTAAGAAAGTTGGTTTATTGTGTCGTGCGAGGCAATTTTACTTGCCAGAATCTATCTTACACACTCGTAAGTCTACCATTCGTCAATGCATTGAATGTTGCTGCCACATCTGGTTCTTCTTTATGCATTTAGAGTTTCTTGATAAAATCCAAGTGATAATCTGCAATGTTATTGGTCCTGACCTGGTATCTTAGCTTCAGTCACTTTCGTAGCTACTCTGTGCATATTCTATAAATATATTCTTGGTGATTGTTCCTCATTGGTACTTAGACTTTATGCATTTAGATGTAAACGTAAGTTCTATGCTAACAGTTTCATCTTGAAACTTCTTTCTTATGGAACTCTCTTCTGGCTTCTTGCTTCCCGCTCAACTTTTTTTTTCAAATATTTAAATGCAATGTCAAGCGTTATCTTCTTAATTCCTTTTCTTTTATTGGTCTCTCTCTTTAACATTCAGTAACACCTTGCATCTTAGTGGCTTTATTTCCTTGGTGTAGGTGAAATGATTAATATATATATATACATATATATATTATGAAATGGACAAAGTCTGACAATTATTTAAAGACATTTTTAACATTCTTTTTATAGATACAAGTATTTAAGTAAATGCTCTATTTATAATAAACAGTATTAAATAACATTTACCGACCTGAATGCCCGAGAAATTTTCATAGAAAATATTCGTTCTCCGACAGGATTCGAACCTGTATCCTATACGGAACTGTCATATAGCCTGACGTGCCTTAACCGATTCGGCCATTGAGGATCGTTTGGTTGGCAGGGTCGAATTTACTGCTTATAAACTTCAATCTTCCATGAATCTCTCACGTACATTCATAATATGTGACGTCATTTATTTACATTTGATACACCATGAGCAGGACGAATATTTTCTATCAAAATTTCTCGGGCATTTAGGCCGGTAAATGTTATTTAATACTGTTTATTATAAACAGAGCATTTACTTAAATACTTGTATCTATAAAAAGAATGTTAAGCAAAAAATGTCTTTAAATATATATATATATATATATATTGCCTTTATCGATTCATAATCTTTGCATTGTTTGTTAAATTCAGTAAGAGACAGTTGAAATTTCTAGGGCACATATTAAGAAAAGGGAGCTTGGAAAATTTACCACTCACAGGACATATTGAAGGTAAGAAGGGACAGAGGAAAACAACGCATAACTTATCTCGTGAGCTTGAGTAAATTGATTTGCGGAACAAGGTTCAGGAGAAATGACGAAAAGATAAAATATTATTATGACCTCAGAAGAAATCCATTAATTCGTTCAAAATATGAATCGTAATAAAATGTAAACAAATGAAAAAAATGCGACATAGATTGTATTCTTTATTCTGTTTTTTTCCCTTCTCTTTCATCTCTGGCATGTTGTCACTTCTTAAGAAATAAAAATTAAATAAAAATATAAAGTTTTTGTGTACATTTTATTTTCCTTTTCCCCACAAATGATTACAGCGTTTCAAATCATTGCACGTAAGTAAACAATGGTGATAAGGTGATTGTTCAGCGGTAGAAGACTTCTTTTTTTTTTTACAATTCTTATCGACTATAAGTAATAGCATCCGTCCATTCCTTGGAGATGACCAAAGTCAGAAAAAAAAGAAAGGAGTATCGTGGGATCCTTCAGAAGAACAAATAAAGATGTGCATTTTTTAAACTTACATTTTATTTATTTTTTGCATTAAATTAAGGTTAAGTTAAAACTGCGGTGAATCGAAACACCAAAAGTGCGTCAAATTCTTAGCAGAAAGGAAGAAAATAAAAAAAAAAAGAAAATGGCGGATTTGGCATATTCTTAAAAAAAAACTGTTTTTTTGTCGTAGGCTTTCTTTCACATTTTTTTTTATCGAAATTGAATGTCCATGAAATGATGATATAAAAAAATGATATAATTAATTATATTAAGTAATTAATGTGCATACTACGATAACAAAACTTTAGTGACTTATGAAATGCATATCCACAGATACATATATGATTTTACAAAGAGCTTCTCTTAATGCTTGTGTACGAATATATTACATATGCACCTATTTATGTAAGAATGTATTATGGATAGATATTGATACTTATCCACTTTGTATCTTCAGCTACATAGTTGCGTATATCAGAAAGAGGGAGGCTACACGTATGCATGATAGCATGAAAGAGGTGTATGCAAACGTTTCCAGCGAGAAACTGGTTTTCAATTGCGCATTCAAATTCCAGTCTTGAAAGAAGAGGGCTGGGAACTTTTTTACATACCTAATAAGTATTTATTATTGTACATACCTAATAAGTATTTATTATTGTACATACCTAATAAGTATTTATTATTGTACATACCTAATAAGTATTTATTATTGTACATACCTAATAAGTATTTATTACGCACATTGAGATCTCTGTGCATATACTATATTTTCTTCTCAAGTAATGGATTTAAATGTTATTTTTAGTGGATACTCATATTTGAGTAGACGCTCTGTTTATTTATTAAACACTATATTTATTTATTTTCGTCTACCGACCTGAATATTCCAGATATACCAGTATCCACTAAAGATAACATTATGAAATGGATTAAGTCCGATTATAATTAATTAATTATTTTCTGTTTATACGTTATTTTAATAGATACAGTTTATTTAAGTAAATTAACTGTTTCTGGATAAACAGTATCAATGACATTTACCGAGCTGAATGTTCGGGATATTTCGTAGAAAATATGTACTTCTCCGTCAGGAATCGAACCTGTAACCCTAAAGAGAACCATATTTTGATCTGATGTGCTATTAATCATCCAGTCACAAAGAAGCGTCTGGTTAGCAAAGTCCAAATTACTGTTTACCTAAATAAATTGTATCTATTAAAACAACATATAGATAGAATATATATATATATATATATATATATATATATATATATATATATATATATATATATATATATATATATATATATATATATATATATATATATATATATATATATATATATATTTTATGTGTGTATGTATATATATATATATATATATATATATATATATATATATATATATATATATATATATATATATATATATATATATATTAAAATACGAACATATATAATGAAAATTTGATTGATTTGTTTTTGCATGGCTTATCACACCTTTATGGATTGTTTAAAGCCAAAACCTATTTCGGGTTGTAGGAAGTTGCAGTACCTGGTATACCCAAGCCCCCCCCCATCACCGCACGATACTGCTTAGGTTCAATCGGCATACGGTGTTTTCAGTGCGATTTAATTGTAAGCACACAAGCATGAATGAAACAGTGTATGATAGTTCCTGTTAAGATTGGTTGCCTTGTGTTTGTAATTACTTCAACTATGCAATATCTGAAGTTTTAATGCTATAATAATTCAGAGAGAACGTGGCATCTTACAAACCCACAGTATTGAACTGAGACTACGCCCACTTGTATTGAGAAAATATATAAATCGTAATATGGTACGGTCACATATATATAACGGCGGTTACTTGGGTTAGTGGTAATCAGTTTCCAGTCCCTAAAACTATGCTGGACCCCAAGATCATCAACTAATGTAAAATTTGTTGGGAACAAAAGTACAGAGGTATTCCAGCAATATATATATATATATATATATATATATATATATATATATATATATATATATATATATATATATATATATATATATATATAACAATTTGAAAACTTCTGATGCGTGGAATGAATAATTACAAAATGAGTCCGTTTACGAAACTGCGGCGTTGAAAAGCTGAATATAACATCAATCTGCTAAGTGACAAATTTTATTTGTATTAATCATATATATATATATATATATATATATATATATATATATATATATATATATTAATCATGAAGAAATATAGTATTAAAGTGTGCTATATCTATGGGATAAAGTGCTCAATATCAGAGATAGAGCGTGTGTAAATATAAAAGTGAACATAGAAGTCAACACTTACAGGCGACAGTCTGTTTCATGCTAGATGCAATCATCGGGCCCGATGATTGCATCTATATATTAATCATATAGATATTAATCATGTATATATATTAATCACATATATATATTAATCTTATATATATATTAATCATATATATATATATATATATATATATATATATTAACTATATATATATATATATATATATATATATATATATATATATATATATTAAATAAAGTGTATATCGTCAGCAAGAATTCTTTCAAATATGTTTGGTTGAATAATATCGACAAGTTCTGTATATCCAATTTTTATTACCTTTTTTTAGAATTCCGAATTTGTTTGTTTTTGCTTTCTTTTATGGATGTAAAGTGTGTAAAAACTCTACAAATCCTTTTCAATTCTACTTTAATTCTTGTCCTTTCCTATGCTCATACAACTCCACATAGTAATTCTCTATCTTGAGTGTAGTAACATAAGAATAAGGCTATTTATATTAAAATATATAAATTTAGCATTATGAAATCTTTTTCCTACTTCTTCGTTCGTTGCTGTTACATAGTGGCTAACAGTCGGCAAAGGCAACAGGTAAGTTTTCATATTCCTGAATGTAGGCAAGGTTTCACGCTTGTAAAATTAGCATAACGTGGAATTGTTTCTTCCATAGTCAGACTAACTGCTTTTCATCTAAATTTTGACTATTTTGTGTTACTGTTTCTTCCTTTCACTCAATAATGCCAATATTATTCTTTTCTCTGATAAAGAATGTTTTTGATAACGATACTTTTGAAAACCCCATTTTTAAAGCACACTGTCTTTGAGTTATGTGTGTATGATTTTCTTCCAATCAATATAATAGAATATTTGCAATTTGGAATGTTTTCTTCCATAGTAGCACTTTTCTCATTAATGTCTATCCGTTTACATTATATATATATATATATATATATATATATATATATATATTCCTATTAAATATATTTTTATCCCAGTCTACTTATCACTTAATCTATTCTTTTCTATTGGTTCCTCTTCATATGTAGCTCTTTTTTCTTTTTCTGTTTCCCTCTGTTCATAATTAACGCTTCATCTTTCCCTCTATCTCACTATGTTCTGATCTGTTTTTACCCGTTCAACCTCTTCTCTTCTCTTTTCTTTTCATCCCTGTTTGTTCATAACTCACTGCCTTCCGATCTATCTATCTATATGTCTGTCTATCTATCTATCTATCTATCTATTTATCTATCTATCTATGTGCCTGTCGTTTAGAATATATTCCGTTTCACTTTTGTATGGGTACATCACTTCGAGTCACTCTATCGATATATGCGCAAATGAGATGTCCTGTGTGTATCTGTATTGATGGATTTCTGCTGTTAATGTGAATGTACATAACCATACATACATGTGCATATATACATACATACATACATACATATATATATATATATATACATATATATATATATATATATATCTGTATATATATATATATATATATATATATATATATATATACATATATATATATATATATCTGTATATATATATATATATATATATATATATATATATATATATGAATATATATATATATATATATCTGAATATATATATATATATATATATATATATATATATATATATATATATATATATATGAATGTACTATTTTGAGCAATTCATTCTCGGATGAATATTCAGATAATGCAAAATGTATTTTTCTTTGCTATATTTCATATTATGGAAATGCTTTCTATAAATTTTTTGACAGCATTAATAGATTGTTCCCCGGATACTTGGAAATCTCGCCGTCACTACAAATACCAATGAATAAATTTTTTAATGAGTTAATCATGAGATTAAGCATATCTCTCTCGTGTAGATAAATCATGGCATCAGAAAATGCGATGCTAATCTTATGAAACTGTTTTATTTTCGCATCCGTCCTTCTGCGTGGCTTTTTATTCATTAATATTAATGCAGTAGAAAGCTTTAAATAAATGTTTTCAATATGAATCATCGTAAAAAAAAATGACCTAAATTTTGACAATTTTGTGTTACTGTTTCTTCCTTTCACTCAATAATGTCAATATTGTTCTTTTCTCTGATAAAGAATGTTTTTGCCAACGATCTATCGACATCCGCATTCTTTAACGACAATGTCTTTGAGTTGTGTGTGTATGATTTTGTTGGTATCAGTGTAATACAATATTTGCAGTTCGCCTTCACGGGTCGACGTGCAACAACGTACACCATCAATGGACATGTCGGATTTGAATCCTATGTAAGCATAAGGTAAGGAGTCGTCTATGATCTCAAGAGAACAGTTTCCTGAACAGTAGTTGGCCTCAAAGTAATGTGGATATATCACCCAGTACCATTTCATTTCGAGAAAGTCAACCATCAGTGGATAAAGGCAGCAACGTCCAGTGTGTTCTTCATCGGTACACATCTGACCAACTGTCCGACGATGTCGACTATGTTTTCGAGGCGAGAACTTGATGTCCATCACGGGCTGAAATAAACAAACAGAACAGCATTAAAGAAGTGAGCAAGCTATATTCATGCATTATTACGGATCTTTAAAATTTACAACACTTAAATTGCAATGGAAACAAGGTCAGACGGAAAGATATATTGGGTTCATGGAATTAAAATCCTAAGCTATTAAGTCGAGACATAAGGAAATTCCTTTTTTCAGGAACCAATTGTTATGACGAATATATGATTCTAAAGCGGCCGGATGGCATTACCATCTTCCCTTTTAAAATGGGGATGCGACCTGTGCGGATACATTTTCGGCCGGTAATTTGATCCGGTCCACGGTTGAGCCGGGGTCCGTCGCCCGAGACGCAGAGATGAAAAAATAGTTAAATATTCTTCTCTTGCTGATAGATTTTTTTAACGCCTGTGGCAGTGGAGACTTCAGGGGTTATTGGCCCTCGTTCGATGGCGTTCCTTCGGAGGATTGGCGCGATTGCGTCTCGATTAAGGAACGAGCCTCGCGAAACGGAGTGGCTCTTGCAGCGTGTCTCACTGGCGATGGTTCGAGGTAATGCTTTCTCCATCATAGCGGTTGGCAGAGGATAGAAAAAATTGTTTATAGTTACGTTGTTCTGAAATTGTCATCAATGGTCGACTGAACTTGCTTTGTTTCAATGACTTCTGTTTTGTTATTATTAGTTACTTTGTTCAATGATCCTAACTAAATAAATAAACAGGAAAATAGGAACAACAGTTCGAATAAATCGAATAAGTAAATATACTAACGATTCCTCGTTTTAAAATAATAGACATGTGAAGATGGTCAGAGGTTACTTGGCTGAAACATCATATTAATAATAACATATATAATAGTCAAGATGAATATGGGTACGTGGCCGAGTAGTTAGCTTTCTGACTATAAGATCCGGGTTCGAATCTCACCATTGTCGATTTGTCAGGAAGGTGACTTCTTGATGTTATCGGTCTGGGGTAGGCGATCCCAGCATGCGGCACTTTTGGAAAGCGCCTGAAAACCATACCACTGGTTGACCCAAGCCTTGTGAGTGAACCCTTAGGAATCGTCGGTCGTTTTGCTAGCACGAAGTCACAAGTCATCATAACCGAGGCTTTGACCGTGCTGGCCTTGTTCAGACTTTTGATCACGCTAGATAACGCGTTCCTTCCTAGAAAATGTAAATAGGGTCCGCTCAGCATAGTTTCAGTATAAACCACATATATGGGTTCTGTGGGTGTTGAACAAACACAAATGTGCCTGAGCAGACATCTGCAATGAGGATTAGCTAGCCGTCCTTGTATCCTCAGGTATAAGTGGCTGCGCCATTTACCGTCAAGATGAGAACAATTGTTCGAATAAATCGAACAAGTGTAATTAATTCCCCGTAATCGACAAATTACTTACAGATCACAGAGCACAGAGTACAGAGCAAGAATAACACAGGAAAACATTTTGAAACTCATTTGGTCTGTTTTGCACCACCCGCCATATTCATCCGTGGAAGTTAAGAATAAATTTCGAATATATTAGCATACGACAATGTTTAATGCAAAAGGCACTGGATCGACAAGGATAAATCTCCATAATCGACCCCAAAATCAGAACTTCATAGAAGCAAGGTACGTAGGGTAGGACATCGGGGTATTATTTATTTAGAGTCCTTAAAACGCAATGAAAAACTAAATGCTAATTTATATGTCTGGCGGCTGCAAAGTGTCCCTAAAAGATTTGGTCAAATATCACCCTGGGCTCGCCAAAATGAAATATGTTGTTCTTTTCTCTGACCGCATAAAGCAAGAATAACGCAGAAAAACATTTTGTAAATCATTTGGTCTGTTTTGCTCCACCCACCATATTCACCTAACCTTGCACCAATTGACTATTACCTTTTTCAATCGGTGCAAAATACTTTGATAATGAAAACATTATCTAATGAAAACCATTTCGCATCAACAACTTTAGAATTTTATTTAATATGTATCGAAGAGCTGCCTGATATGTGGTAATATGCCATTGCAAATGGTAATGGTAATATTAGCCATTACCATATAAGTAAACAGTCGGTATTCATCGGCTGAGCTGTTATAATGGTGAATAAGGAATTGAATAAATGCAATTGTACTTTACTTTTTTGAGGAATAAAGTTGATAAACGGAAATTATTTATTACTCAGCCGGCGGTTAAGTTTTATTTAATTTTTCTTGTGTTCTTATAATTTTCTTCTTTTTTGAACATAGATTATGTAGAAATTGTCAGCAGATTGTAGGCGTGTTCATAATTGATGTTATTGAGTGTTCGGAAAATAAAACATTCCTGTAACTCTAGATACACGCAGAAAACAATCCATACATTCAGTTAAAAGTAAAAATAAAATCATCCTTGATAATGGTTAAAAGTATAGCCGAAAGCGCTCGGATATACAGAACATTCGGACAATTTTTACATAATTTATGCCCAGAAAAGAAGAAAATTATAAGAAATAAGAAGAAAAATCAAATAAAAAAACTTAACCATAGTACCTTGTCAGTCGTTTTTAATGATATATATATATATATATATATATATATATATATATATATATATATATATATATATACACATATATATATATACATATATATGTATATATATATATATATATATATATATATATATATATATATATATATATATACACATATATATATATATATGCATATATATGTATATATATATATATATGTATGTGTATACATATATATATATATATATATATATATATATATATATGTAAAATGTGTGTGTATATATATATATATATGCAATTTTTATATACGTTATTTATATGTTATATATGCGCGGTACTTATTGGAGAGCGCTCAATATCAGTGATAGAACTAACATATTTAGTTGGATTGATGTGAGTGTGTGACACTGGGTTTCACGCTACTTGCGATCGTCAGATAAACTGACGATCGCAGAGAGCGTGAAACCCAGAGTCACTAACTCACAGCAATCCAACTATATATATATATATATATATATATATATATATATATAATTTAATGAAAACAGACAACTTTAAGGGTCCATGGTTATAATTTATTTCCACAGGGAGTTTCTTTTCCCCTGGATCATCAGACCTCACTTCCATGAAAAAATGAATTTAAATTTTCCATATAATTTTTACACTTTTGAGGGTTAACATTAACTTGATGTAAGGCGATATAGAGATAGGGTGACAGACGTGATCGAAATTAGAGAGGTAGCTATTAGTAATTTCCATTTTTGGGAACCAGTTGTAATGACGAATCTATCATACTACCATAGGTGTTAGTAAAGAGGAAATTTTGAATACACTAGTTTTTGAAGGGGAGTGGCAGCGTATATCGTTGATTAAAAGAAAAATACTGTTCTCATTGACAAATAACACGGGGAAATATTTTGGAACTAGATTATACCAACCTTTTGTCGACCTCTGCTAGAAATTTTGATGGGGAAAACTTTCTCTAATGAAACCAAATTCAAGAGTTTGTCGAAAATCCTTTCATATCAAAACCAGCGAAATTTTACTGAAAAGGTATCGAAAAGCCGCCTGATAATTAATAAGGAGTCATTCCGAATAATGGTGAATATGTAATTGCATAGAATGCAATTGTACTCTATTTTTTGATGAATAAAGTCGATGAACAAAAACGGAAATTATTTATGATTCAGCCAAATATTTCTTCAATGTTTTTGCATTTACAATTGAAGTCTAAACACCTGATTGGATGTGTTTTTTTAATGATCTGGCCTCATAAATTAGGTGATTCTTGATATTTATTAAGTTTAAGGCCAAAGGAGAAGCTACGAGATTGGAAGATTTACTGAGAGAACATGCTTATCTTGGAAACAATCACCATTCAATATCCAGGCTTTCAGCTTGGTTCGAAAACCAATTTTTGGCACCGGTAAGAAATATCCCAAACAGGAGATGCGAGGCCAGAGTAAATTTTTTTTTCATTGCGAGTACAGAGCCTAACGGTAAATAGTCAGAGATCGACCCCCCCGGCCCCCCCCCAAAAAAACCACCTTTATGCAGACAGGTAGAAACCGGAAAGCTCCAAAACGCTAACATCTTTCTATGGATGTCCACTGCTGACCAAAGCTGGCGTTTGTCGCCAAACATGACCTAAGAAAACCCACATCTCCAAGTTCACATCCACTTTGCTGCTGTAGACAGTTTGGAAGTTATTTCGGGATGGCCTTGGCCCAACCCACGCCACTTAATCATGTCTCAGTGCTTCTTTTATTTTAACTCGTGGTTATTTTCTGTTTAATTTTTAGGGATGTTTGATTTTAAAGATTGTGAAAAGAAGAAATGCAGATACCCTATGAGTAACACGTAATTTGATTTACTGTATACGTTACTATTATACAGTCCCTATATCTTAAATATTTATCATTTCGAGAATTCTCTGATCCTAAGGATTTTCTTTTTTTTTTACTCATTTCACCCCAAGTAAGGCAATAAAAACCACTAGGATGCAAGAGAGTATAAGAAATAGGGAACGCAATAAAAGAACAAGATTCGAGGAGACAGATGATGATTGACATTACATTTAAATTTTGAACAGTTATTTTTGACAGTAAAACAGGAAGACGGAAGAGATTTACCACAAGCGAGAATTGCTAGAAAAGAAAATATTAGCATATAGAACTTATGGTTACAACTGATAATTTCAACAGTGAAATTATGAGACCTATATGGCAATCTTGTACTGCGCTTAAATTCGTGAAATCGAAATGCCAACAAGGGAAACTCATCAGAACAATTATCGTGGAAACATTTATAGAAAAGGCAAGGGTAAGCTACGTTACGGCCGTGGAAAGTTGCTGAAGCCGAGATTTCGGGTTATAACCGACAACATTGCCAATTCTTCTTTGGATTTTGTCAAGAATCTTTAGATATAAAACAGAAGCACAAGAACATAATTGGCGGCAATGTTCGACGCATGGGCGAATAGTCGACTTATAAATGTGCAAGATATAATCTGGCGAGTAAAATTGCCTAGCACGACATAGTGGACCGACATTCGTATAGTTAGCGCTATATGGCAGGTGAAGACTATATTTGTAGTCCCTTTACTTCTCACGCAAACATCAAGAACCTTTTAAAATAAATATATTGGCTATTACGATGTACTTGTCTCTGTTCGTGTACAGGAGAAATAATTCTTATAGAATTATAATTTGATATCAAGTATGTGTTTATTGGTGCGAAGCAGAGTAACAATTACAAGCAGTGAGTTCAAATTCGAGCTGAGGCTGCACATATTCATTTTACACTAATACTTTTGAAAAAGACATAAATCCACGCATCTCTGCACTCTCTCTCTCATCGCCAGATGTTTCGTCATTGGACAAGCATAGAAGTTAATGGAATGAATATTATGATCTGGCCAGAACTACTTTCCTGCTATGTAACACAATACTACCCGTGAAATATTACTCGAGATAGGAAATAGATATTTTATCAAAGAGATATTGAGAAGGACGCATTTAGACAATCTTTATTATCATGGAACCGGGACCAAAAATCACATGTCGCATGATTCTTTGCATGAAATTGGATTAATTCGCAGATTGGGAAGTGGCTTTGATAAACAACTTAAATGTAGACGACGGCAAATAATGCTTTCTTTCTTACTGAAAATTTATTGCGGAAAAACAAACTCTTTTTATTCAAATTATTTTTCTGATCGTGGTTATGATAAATGGTATTAAAGACTCAAAGTTTCGGCCACGTGCCATCTGACAATCATCACGTGTTCATCGAGTAGTTTGTAACACATTATTTATCATCTCAGTTGCGTCTCTGTTTTTGGGCATAGTGCACTCAGGAGCGGCTCATCCAAAGGACAGAGTCGCAACTGAGGAAAATTATACTGAGAGGTGCCCAGCCCTGGGGAACAGCTGCCCGAGGCCGCGCCCTTTCATTGCACCAGAGAGAGAGAGAGAGAGAGAGAGAGAGGGGGGGGGGAATCGGTGCTCGTACCGAGGCCAGCGCAACCGACGGTTGCCGGGGCAGCGGGCAATTTTTGTTCCTAGCCCGGGTGTTCGCGCTCGTGCTCCCCACATTAAACAGGCCTTGTGTCACAATCTAACCTTGTGGGGGGAGGGGTTGAGTTAATAAAAAAATCATCACGTGTTCAATATTCTGGCGGATATAGGATATTTCAATTATTATGCTCAGGGTATTTTATTTCAGTACCTGATACACGGATTGAACACGCAAACACTGGATAACAGCAACACTTGATTACCTACCGCCTATATCCATTGCTCTATCGTCACGCTCAAACGAAAAGTCATAACAAGGACAAAGACAATATTGATCTTATAAGCAACTAAGATGGTGTCGTATTAGCCAAAATAATGGACACACCCAGAGATGACCAGGGGGCGATTTGGCCGAAATTTTGTCTTTTTGACGATTCTTCATTTCAAAATAACAGACACCTGAAGATAACCAGAAGGTAGTTGGTTGAAACGTCATGGTTATAATGAAATCTATAATAATCAAGATGGGAACAAGAGTTCGAATAAATCAAATAAGTGTAAATATATTGGCGATTCTTCATTTCAAAATAACAGACACCTGAAGATAACCAGAAGGTAGTTGGTTGAAACGTCATGGTTATAATGAAATCTATAATAATCAAGATGGGAACAAGAGTTCGAATAAATCAAATAAGTGTAAATATATTGGCGATTCTTCATTTCAAAATAACAGACACCTGAAGATAACCAGAAGGTAGTTGGTTGAAACGTCATGGTTATAATGAAATCTATAATAATCATGATGGGAACAAGAGTTCGAATAAATCAAATAAGTGTAAATATATTGACGATTCTTCATTTCAAAATAACAGACACCTGAAGATAACCAGAAGGTAGTTGGTTGAAACGTCATGGTTATAATGAAATCTATAATAATCAAGACGGGAACAAGAGTTCGAATAAATCAAAGAAGTTAATCATTGTTAGTAAAAATTTCAGTATATACTTACTTTTATATGATTAATATACCAAATGAATTTTAGTTTATAATTACTTTTTCTTAGAAGTATTTAGTTTAATTTATTTGCTGATGTGAGATTTTATTATGCAAATCGGTAATTGTTCAACATTTTGTAAATAAATATACATAATAGTAGAGTTATCATAACAGGGACAAAGACAATATTGATCTTATAAGCAACTAAGATATGATCTCGTATTAGCCAAAATAATGGACACACCCGAACAACACTGCTTAGAAAACAAAGAAGGTGACGGTGTTGTAATGGTTTGGTCTAGTCTTTCAGGCAGTCAAATTATAGACCCCTTTAAACCTGATGATGACATCAAGATAAACGCAGATAGTTTTTGCATCTTCTTAGAGAAGAGGATTTTAGAATGATACCAGTTAAAGCCAAAAAATTGGATTTAAAGACTATATTTATGCAAGACAATGTCCCGTCATATTCTTCAATGCTGACTCTTTCTCACCATGCCAAACAGTTTTCAAAGACTCTAAATTAATGGAATGCTAATCACTCTTTATTTATTGATGCAATAGAAAAGTTTTGTTATCATAGAAAGAGAATGGAAACAATATTCAAAGAGGAAGATATCTGGGAGCAATAAAAAAACCAAAAGTCAAATTAGCAGAAAGGTTACAAAACCAATGCGTAAAAGACTTATGAAGGCGACAGAATATCAAAGAAACCATATTAATATGTAAATTAAAATAGCAATTTATTTAGGTATATGGACGTTATACTTTTGCATCCTGCATCAGTGCTATTTTAGCCGAAAATGAAAACACGTAATTGGATATCTGTGTTACAAACATTTATTTAATTATGTATATATCAAGGTACAACTAAACCCACCAGCACTAGGTTTTATAAAAAAAAAACAGTAAAAAGATAAGTCAATTTCACTAAACCACAATGGGATATTAATCAAATAGCTTTTTATGGTCCGCATCTTTTGGATTTATTTATTAAAATTTTTTTAGCCTTTTATTTGCATAAACACCTCTCAAAAATGTTATCAATATTTAAAAAAATTAAGGACAGATATTATAAACTGAAATTCACACGAAATATTATTGATATAAGTATAAATATATTTTGAAACTTCCAAGACTTTCATATGGATGACATTAATGGCGATAATCTCGTTCAGATATATCTAAACTGCCGGCTATATACAACCGAATTCTCAGATCGATAGTTTAAAATGTCTTCAGGTGAGTGAAGAGTGCAGGCCTCAGCAAGATCTACATTTTTTTAATTTATAAAGTAGACACTATAACTAACAGTGATAACAATTATATTAATATTCACATATATATAATGTTTGTTTCTTATATATATATATATATATATATATATATATATATATATATATATATATATATATACATTCATTTATATATATATATATATATGTATATATATATATATACATTCATTTATATATATATATATATATATATATATATACATATATATATATATATATATATATAATATGGCTAGTCGTGTGCAAGCTTGCCCGTCTGCTGGGATAGTCAGCTAATCTCGTCTGCTCGGGCACACTTTTATGTTTCCTCAAGGCCCAGAGAACCCAACGACGGTTTATATTGCAACTGTACACAGCAAACCTTAGTTAATGTTTCTGGAATAGGGCGCACAATCTGGCGTTATCAGTTGTTAAATAAGACTAGTGCGCTCAAAGCCTCTGCCATGATGACTTGCGACTTTATGCTAGCACAAGCATCGACAGCCTCCGAACTATTCCATCTACCTAATTTCACTCACAACGCTTGGGTGAATCCGGGCATAGTTTTCAGGTAATTTCCAACTGAGTCGCACACTGGCATAAAAGGAAGTCACTTCCTTGTCAACAAACTATGGTGAGATTTAATCACCAGTCCAATTGTCGGAACTGTAACTACGTGATCACGCAGATATTATATATACCAGTCGCCTGAAGATTGCGAGAGTGTGAAACATAAGTAGCAACTTGAGGTGTGGCTCGTTGAGGGTTGGTGCTGTGAAGCGTCTTTTGCTGTGCCTGGATAGCCAAAGCGCTGAGCGCTGTTATTTACTGCTCAGGTAGGTGTTTGCCTTTTGGTCTTTGCTTCTTTCTTATTTTGGAAGTTGTTTTTCTTGTCTAAGGTTTATATATACACACACACACACACACACACACACACACACACACACACACACACACACATATATATGAATATTATGACAAATTAGAAAACAGTTTTTGTGACGCGTTTCATTCATTCGGATTTCATCGGACTCGTTGCCACGTCTACACACGCGCACGAATGGAGAGACGCTGGTAGTTTCAAAGTTTTTGAAAGAATATTTTTAAAAGATTGTTTTCAATCTAGCCAAATACACCTGTATTCTTTTTCTCTCCATCACCTTTGTCCCTGACTATCCCACACTGTGGCAAAAGAAATTTCACAAATTGTGGTCAGTTTCGTTACGGTGAACAACCAACGCGTTTTGTATGTTGGTTTTTAAAATTTCTCTTTTTTATTCATATAGTTTTTCTTTAAACTTCTTCAGGCTTCTTGAATGTATTCATTCTAGCATTTACTGAACTTGATAGGGTAAATTCCTTCTTCAAGTTTTGGCTTGTTGTTTTGTTTTTTATTGATTAAGTTTTTGATTGTTTTAGATGTAGTTGTGAAAAACTTGAAAGGAGGAAATTACTCTATCAAATGCAGGAATTGCCAGAATGAATACTTTGGAGAAACCTCAGGAAGTTTAAACAAAAGACTAGATGGACACAAAATGGACATTTTTAATATATATATATATATATATATATATATATATATATATATATATATATATATATATATAGAGAGAGAGAGAGAGAGAGAGAGAGAGAGAGAGAGGGGGAGAGAGAGAGAGAGAGGGTGTATAGAATACTTTTACAAACTTAGGAAGACGGGTTCCTGACACCAAAACAAGGTAAAATATCCATATAAACATATTTCCAAAAGGCCATCGTTGTATCTCAATGCAACAACTCATAAAAAAATGTTCAAAATGTCGCTCGCTTGCTTCTACATACGCATGCACCCGTTGGACTGGCGGACCCTTTCAAATACTCCTACATGGTGTTGAATGGTTTCGCAGGCCCCCGTGGCACGTTAATGAAGCGTCTCTGAATTATTAATGTCTGCTGCATAAACCAATTGTTTTAGGTGGCCCCATAGATAAAAATCCAAAGGATTGAGGTTGGAGGAACATACAGGCCATTGAACCGGTCCTCCCCTACCTATACATTTTTCATACATGAACCACATACGTCTTCGTATTAGCAGGGGTACACCCTCTAGCAGATTTGGAAGTGTGTTCTAAAAAGTCCTTGTAGACAGTTCCTGTGAGATGTGCTAGGAAACATATGGATCTACCAGACAGTCACCTACAAAACCAGCCCACGCATTAGTCGTAACCTGATGATGGTGTCTAGCCTGTACTGTATGACGGGGATTCCGATCCGCTCACAAATGCTGGTTGTGTAAATTTGTTATTCAATCTCTTCCTCATCCGTAAACAAGACTGAAGACAAAAGTTCTCCTGTGGTGATTGATCAAAGGCCAAAAGACCCTGCAGACATCGCAAATAATATGGATGCAGGAACTCCATGCTGTAGTTTGAGATGTACAATACGCTAGGGCCACTTGGCGTATGCTGATATCTGGATAGTCTCTGACAGCCTGTCGAATGTGTTATTCGTCATCATTTCAAGAAGTAAGAGGGTACAAATAAAAAGATTTGAAACAGACGAAATTTGCCATTTCACTGAAGCAGACTATAAACAAATGAGAGTGTTGCCGCTTCTTCTTTGATTATTTTTCTTCATCTCGCAGAAACCAAACAGCGTCTTTGATGTGTGTGTGTGTGTGTGTGTGTGAGAGAGAGAGAGAGAGAGAAAGAGAGAGAAAGAGAGAGAGTATTTAGGCAGCAAATGTTCTTTAAGGCAACAAATGATCTTTAAAGTCAACAGATATTTTGCGTCGATTAATTTTATGGATCGACATTTTCAAATTAAGAATGATCCTTCTCGAATAAGAAGTAAATTCCGCCAGAAATTGTCCAAAGTTCTTCCAAAATATGTTCCAAGCTTTTGGCTATCTTATGTCACCATTAGGGTAGATAGAGACAAATGGGGGAATTTGGTAGAACTAGTGAATATAGTGACGTAGTCACACACACACACACACACACACACACACACACACACACACACACACACACACATATATATATATATATATATATAGGGCAATTTCGAAATGTTTATTTTGACATGTTTCACTGATGAACCAGTGCCAGGAGGAAAATTTCATAAGAACAAAATCTACGTTGACATGACGATACGTGATTACAAGACAACAACGCTTAATGTTTACTTAAACTCATTTCATTTTTCTAATTTTATTTAGGAGTCCTTGTTTTATTTTATTTGTCTTTATTTTCTTCATTTTTTATGATGTTTTTATTTTATTTTTCAAGTTCGATGTGTCCCACTGTGACGAATGCAAATGAAATATATAACCCTCATCCCCTTCCCACAACATGACCCAAATTAAACACGCATAGAAACACCCGTAGGCGAATGATAAAAATAGATTCGGACCAGCAAGACAGCACATGAAAGCGACAATGCGATTGGTCAAAAGCGGCCAATCAGCAAACGAGAAAATTAGGCGCCAAAAAGGAAAGACGCAGATGAGAATTTTAAGAAGTTCAGTTGCAGGCCAAGACCGCTGACGGGAAGTCACGCCAAATATATGCTGAGACCATACATTCCCAGAGGCAGAGAAGCAGACCAAAGATTCCAGTGCCAAGAGCGTGAAAAGTGTCAAACGCAGTCGGCCTTAGCTACTCAAAGATCGTCGCCTTAAGAAGAAATCCTGAACATCAATACAAGGCAGAAAACGCGATCCAAGTCGAGAACATAATTCCCAGTCATTGACAAGAAGGAATGAGAAAAGAGACTGTTATCGAAATTGTCCGATAAAACACAAATATCAGATGAGTTCTCATACCCCAAATCCCCGATATTATTATAAATTGCAAACACACAATAACATTATGTTCACGCAGACAACTTTCCATATGTAATATCAGATGACTAATATCATATCCCGTATATATGTTAAACGCTGCATTCGTTATTGCTCATCTTCTAACATTAATCAGATATAACATCTCATGCTAATCTATTGTCTTTTATTGTCGTTGCCGTATATTCTTGTTAATTAAAATATTATATTGTTAACAAATGTTGTTTCGTTCATCTCTGGTCAACAGTCGGTCGAATGTGTTATTCCATGATCCCGGGGAAAACTAATTCAATTAAGCCCTAATTGAATTAAACTTTATTTATTTTTTTCTTACTTTATTAATTCTGCTGATGGTTCAATGACATAAGGGAGGCAACCCTAACATTTATTCAGAAATCCTTTCATGGAGTATTAATTGTAGAATGAAGAAACGAAAATACCATCGTGCAGAATATATCGATCTTAGCCTGACATTAATTGTTCCCCCACAATAGTGATGTCAGGTGGGATCGGTAACATCCACATTGTTTCTGTTTAGTAATTATAGGCGATAAACTGAAATAGCGCGGTCGTATAATACTTGTAAAGACGCGGAGATCATGGCGCTTTCAATGTATCTTCACTTGAACGAATTATTTTAATAAAAATGAGCATAATGTAAACAATGTTAATAACACATGATATAAATCACTGTAATGGTCTGATGATCGCTTAAGATGATCGCTTAAACATGAAACAGTCACTATACTCTGTTGGTTTATATGTCCACACAGTTTATATATACAGGGTGCGATGGGTAAATTGTCACAATTTTATATTTTTAATTTCGCGCATGCGTGTTGTTGGTTTTCTTTTTTTAAAATTTTGTTCACTACACAGTATAGTAGGGTCAGCTGGGCACCGTCTGTGAGAAAAAGTGCGCCATGACGCAATGGAAATGGCATAATGTACTGCTTGGCATATGCTCCGGAAGCTCCAATATGAACATTTTGGAGGGTTTGGATGTCAATCTGAGGAAACTGCAGAGGATTCAGAAAGAGAGTTGGATGAATCTAAAGGTAATTACGTAGGTACGGCAGGTTGGAAAACTTACTCTTATAGTTCTGATAAGAAAAGAACCCCCGAATTTGTTAGTGAGGGCCTCAAGCTCAACACGGAGGCCTACATCAAGTGCCTTGCGAAGGTATGGCAGCATTCACCAATTTAAACAAGAAGACCGCCCAGAAGATTTGCAAGAGATTCCGAAGTTGTCTGAAGGCCGTAGTTGAAGCCAATTGAGATTTTATTGAATAAATTTAATCTTTAGTATTTCAAGATATTTTTGAGTAATTTTGGTAAATATATCTGTTAAAATGAGGTGTCAGTGTTAGTTTGATTTTTGTGTAATATAGAGAACAATTTATCCATCTCTCTCTCTCTCTCTCTCTCTCTCTCTCTATATATATATATATATATATATATATATATATATATATACATGTGTGTGTGTGTGTGTGCAAAAGTTAAGACATAAATATATTTTCAAATATATTATAAATAAAAGAAAAAACAAAAGGAAATCCTTTTATGTGAACGGTGTATTGCAAATACATCTGCAAATAATTCACACACACACACACACACACACACACACACACACACATATATATATATATAATCCCATTTTTATTACAACAAATATCTATCTGTATTCGAAATGTGGATCTTTAGCTTTCTAGATGTTTTGTCTATATATGACTTTTTACATGCAAACTATCTCTCATATATCCCATTCTTGATTCTATAATAATGATGTGTTCGTAAAACCATTCTATAAATTTCGGGAATCATTTATTTGTGGAAAAACGATAGAGGATATTCTGTGCTGTCAAAAGAGGGAGCTTGTATGCCATTAAAAGTAGGAATCTTACTTGCCAACAAAAAGTATGGTCTTATACGTCATCAAAATGAGACGCTTATGTACCAACCAAAATGATTCCATATGCCATCAATAAAAGAAGAAAACCGTGAAAGAATTATTGATAATTACTGATAAAATATATACTTACATATTCTTCGGCATGGTTCAGTATGTTTGGTGTCCAGATCCGATTGTTTCCATAAGAATCAATAGCAGTGATATTTAATCCATAGTTGTGACTGGGTTTTTTCACCCACTGTTTGATTATACTTGTGGCTTTCAAGTGAGTCCATTCACCGAATTGTCCAACTTCGACTTTGTTGATCTTAAGAGGTTTAGAGTGTGCTGACATGTCTGCTGGGTTCCATATTCGCACTTCGATGGTGGATCGTCGGATTTTGCTGTGTGGGAACAGATAAAGCCACAGAGACGCCTCCTTTATAATAGATGTTTCAAGCTTACCGCTTACATTGAAATAACACAAGCTGCTCAAGTTGTAACCAAAATGGCCGGTGAGATGACTCGCTGAAAATAAAAATCAATGAAACTTAGAAAAATGTAATTTAAATTACGTTTACGACTAAAAGAACAGACATTTGAGAAAGAAGAAGGATAAAAACAAAGATGGCAGCTGTATTATTTTTTTAAGTTAACGTCTGTTAAATAAATGATTAAATAAATATTAGTTTTCTAAGTTAACGTCTGTTAAATAGTTACGAATTCCTGTCTGAATTTCTTGGATGAGGTGTTATCTTTATTTACATTATTTACATTTGGACTATTGTCCTCATCTTTGTTGTTATTATCACAACATTTTCGCTGTTATGAATCCCGGCCTTCTCCAGGTGTCTTTCAATCTAGGTAACCTTCATGGAATTTCGAACATGTAACCCTAAGTTCTATTCTATTATAATAGTTTTTTTTTCTATCGCACTTCTCACATCGTCCTTCTCTGTATTGTTTATCATCCTCAGCAACTCCGTGCGTATTAGTGGCTTTATTGCTTTGCTTGAGGGTGAAATGATTTTAAAAAATTACCTCTGTCTAGTGCGAACCCCTATACTTGCCTTTAAAAAAAATGATCTTAAAAACTCGAACTATACTCGAGTATACACGGCATTTACAAACAAGGATCAGCACGATCAAATAGCGTCTAAATGTCGTGAGAGAACTAGCATGGCACTCTGGCGATTCTCTTTCATATTTTAATGGAGCTCACCCCAAGCAAGGCAATAAATCCACTAAGACACACGGGGTTACTGGGTGTAGAAGAATTAGATTTTAAAAACATTACTAAGGAGCGACAACAAAAGATGAGTAATCAGTACATAGCGAGTGACATTGCATTTTAATTTTTACATATTAAAGTTGGTTGGAAAGCATGGAGCCCGTAAAGATTTCCACAAGCGAGAAAAGAAACTTGGCATAGAATTTACGGTTACATCTAGCCAGTTCAACTCTAAATTGGTGAGACCTGATCGCCAGTCTAGTACTGCGTTTAAAATCGAAGAGTCTAGGCATCATAGCGAAAAGGGAAGCAACCTTACGGCGGTGGGAAAGTGACTGAAGCCGAGACCTCAGATCGGAGCCAGTAATATTGCTGATTCTTCTTTAGATTTTATCAAAGAGCTCTCGATATACAGTCGGAGCACCGGACCATATGTGGCAGCAATATTCTAAGCATGCCTCGCACGACACAGTGAACCCACCTTCCTGGCAGCTGACCAAGCAATGGATTTAATATAGTCTTTTCCATTTTTGTCGGTGGAGATCTTTAGCCCAAGAAGAGGCGGCGAGTCACTCCTTTGGAGGTCATCTTCAGCCGTGCTGATGAAAGGCAGAGAGGGGTCTCTCAGATGATTAATGGAGATAAGTTTAGTTTTGGAGGCGATAAAATTAACAAGCCATCCTTTGCCCCAATTAACAACAGACTGAAGATGGTTTTAGGATATGAGGTACCACTTTGACCTTATCAAACTGATCATACTTACTATCGAAACAGTAGTAAAAGGTTGTGCCGTCAGTGTAGATACCAAGTTCAGAGCTAATGCCATCGGGAAGGTCATTAATTAAAATAAAAACAACAACTTTATCCACTGTGCCATGTGTCCTTGAGGACAATAGATAAAGGCGTTAGTTAGATCCAGAGACAGGACCCAAAGAGTGTAAGTTCAATACCTGGTTAAGTGGGTGGAGAACTTTGAGAGGGGAATTTACAGGAGATAACTGATAACTGACATCCATTAGACATGGCACGTGGAACTAGAACAGTCTACACCAGCGAGCGAAAGGGTTCAGTTCGACATTCCAACCACCTGAAGAAGGCCGGAACGTATAACGGCCGGAACGTTGTGATAAATATGGCAACAAAGATGAGGACAATAGTCCGAATAATGTAAATAGGGTACGTAATACCTCATCTCAGAAATATAGACAGATACTAAAAAAATAAAAAAAAAATAATGAAATAATTTGATTTGCCTTTTAACTTATCACAAATCCCGTTGTTAAGTCTTCATAACATTTACCAAAATGACATTGATTGATTACATACTGACCTATGCTTGCTTAACCCATTAACTGCCAAATGTTTTTAATGCGCATTTTTGGCCCAGACAGGTGTCTTAGGAGTTTATTTATTCCTTATGTTTAATTTCAGTAGTTACCATTGTCATTTTTATAGAAACTAGAACATCAAATATATATGTGTATAAATTATCAAAAAATAATATTAATTAGAAATAATAAAAAAATGATTTCATTATTTTTCTACTCGTGAAATGTAAAATTACGACAGAAAGTGTCTTCTTACGGCTAATAATAAAAACCTTAAAGTGTTGTAAAATATACCTTTGCAAATGCAATGTATGTAAGCAATTCAATGTAAATACAAGGAATAACATGTAGTGAGTTTAATTTTAACAGATTCCCAAATGAGGCTAATGGCAGGTAATGGGTTAATATCGTTACAACACTGACCACTTGGAGTAAAATGGTTCTCATAACTTGTAATCTTCATTGGAGATGTTAACATGTATATGCATTGTCTCGGTGAATTAAAATGGAGTACAGTAAATATCTCTATTGGATCCTATTTATATTCTTCGGACTGTTGTCCTCATCTTCATTGCTTTATTCGCGGCGTTTCAGTCATTGTACGTTCTGGCCTTCTTCAGATGATATTTATTGGAATTTCGAGCCAAACCCTTTATTTAGTCCAAGGGAACACGGGTCAAAGTGAACCTGGGAACAGCAGCAATTAAGATGTGGCTACACACTCTTGAAAACCTCCACTCTCCCGATCAAATGCCTTGCTGCTGGATGTGGTTTATAGTATGTACAGACGAGTACGTTGATTAATTTGTAACGAGAAGCACAATGGTCCGATAGAAGACACGAATGACATTCATTTCTAACAAGTAACAGAGGCGCAAAATTTATAAAATATCCATAAGGCGAGACAAAAAATCGCTTTTATAATTTCATCTAGCCAGTTTTTTAAAAAAAAATTCAGCTGGTTAATCTTATTCAATTTAATAATATAGGCGCTTTCACGGCTGACTGCCGACCATTGTCTTTTTATGTATCCCTGTATTCATATGCAACAATAAAACTCACAAAAGAAAAAAGTTTAAAAAATACACCTTATATGCGAATTTGTGTTATATAGAAAGAAGGTTTACTTGTACCTAGACTCACTCGTTAATGCTTTAATATTAAATACAATTAGAGAGATATAGGCTATAAGATGTATGCTCCTCTCTGTACCAGAATAACGTATAATTAAATAATTGTCAAGGTAACAAATAGTTAAATTACATACTAAGTTACATTATTATTATTTTAAGTGGGTTAGCGTTACAGTGAGAGGAGATTTTTTTTCCTGATTGTTGATGAACAAAATTGAATATCTGTGACCTTTCTGTTTTAATCTTATTTTAATCTTTACATTAACCCTTCTAATCACATGGCAATCTTAATCTCAATACCTTTAAACATCCAGAAATAATAACAGATTTTATTCGTGTCCAAGGCGATTTCGTGTGTAGGTATTTAACTGAACGCCCACTCGAACGGAATTTGGCACAAGGCCGAGTTTAAAGTCGGGGTCCCATGAGAACAGAAAAAGAAAAAAAAATAGTTCAACTCCTCGGCATTTCCCAATTGGGGATATTTTGAACGACTGGAAATGAACCTTAGCCCTCAATCAAAGGAGAGATATTAATGCTGCAAGATTTGATAAATAGAAATAAAAAACAACCTATTCAGAAGATTTCTAAAAACAAACAAACTGATCTCTTAGTAGGTATTTATTCGCACGCTAACTCCAGCGGAATATGGCATCGAGTTTTAAACGGTTGCTTTACTGCCGGATGTAGTTTATCGTCACACCGAAGACTAGAGGCTGAATAGTTAAGATTGGGTAGCACCTGACTTTTGTGTAGACAGACTGTGGTAACAAGAGTTAGAAACTTTCTGGGGCGATACAATGAACTGACCATTCTTTCAGCGTCCTTAGCAATAGCGCAAATATATGAATTCCATTTGAAGTCGGGAGTGAACTTTAGACCCAGCAGGCGTTCGAGGCAAGGAACCTCTTTAACAGTATGTCAACTCATCAGGATTAGTGAAGGCTTAGGGACTGCTCAGTGTTGATGAACTGTTACGAGTTTAGTTTTGGAAGTATTGAATTACGAGGGTGGGTTGAAAAATTTATAGGTTGATTATGAAGGAGAGCTGTGAAATCTCGCAACATTCTCCAGTAATTCCTATCACTTGTAGCCCTTTGAAGTTTTTCTAATTTTGCTAAAGTTACCACCCTGACCATTCACACAAACTCGTCAGATAGGCGGCTCGCTGCCTTCTCCCATCTCTCTTGCCCTTAGGATGCTCTGTGTGGGTCAAGTTTTCCAAGCCATGCTTCCTTATTATGTATCCAAATAATTTCAGCTGTCCTTTTCCTGATTCTGGGTTTAAAAGGCTGACTATGAAGGAGTGATGCTAGAACTGTGAAATATCGCATCTTTCTCCAGTACTTCCTATCACTTTTTTTCTAATTTTGTTAAAGTTACCACCCTCGCCCCCATTCAACCATCCATTTATACAAGCTTGTCTCTTATCTCTCTAAACCCTAGCCCTCAACCAAAGGAGAACGTTATAACGTTGTGAGATTTGACAAATAGAAATACTGGCCAACCTCTTCAAATGCTTTATAAAAAAAAATATGATTTCTTCGTAAGTATTTATTCACACGCCCACTCCAGCGGAATATCACATCGATTTTTGAAGTAGTTTCCCATGTGTACACGGGCGAGGAGTAAACATTCCACAAGACACCTTGTCACTTCCTTGTTCAGGGATATTTCTTAGTAGATATTTATCTATAGAGAAGGTTGCGCTCTATCGGGTTTTCTTGCGACTGCAATACATGTTGTGCCCCTATGGCCCTAGGCTTACGGGTTTCGTGATTTATCTATGGTCCTACTCGCAAAATGGGATTCGGTAACCGTACAAAAATTGCTCAAGCTATCTCGGAATTTCCTTGTTAGGGTATATTTTTTTTAGGTATTTATCTGCAGGCTCACATCGCGACAGAATGTGACACAAGTCGAGTTTTAATGCGGGATTTCGGAAAACCATTCAAAAATTGCTCA
>OZ038490.1:78240124-78275124 GCA_964036315.1 Acanthosepion esculentum | reverse complement strand
TGCAAAGTAGTTTATTCGAGAAGCTATTGAATGAGTATTTTTTCCTTATTTTGTACTTGTCTCTTGAATAAACTCTTGGGAGTACGCTTTTTGAATATTAAGAAACGTCTCACGCACTGTATTTATTCGAGAGATAAGCGCATATTTATTTACTCGAGAGACAAGACAATACATATTTATTCGGACAAGAGAATACTTATTAATTCGAGAGACAAGAGCATACTTATTTATTCGAAAGACAAGAGCATATTTATTTATTCGAGAGACAAGAGAATGCTTATTTATTCGAGAGACAAGAGCATACTTATTTATTCGAGAGATAAGAGAATGCTTATTTATTCGAGAGACAAGAGCATACTTATTTATTCGAGAGATAAGAGAATACTTATTAATTCGAGAGACAAGAGCATACTTATTTATTCGAGAGACAAGAGCATATTTATTTATTCGAGAGACAAGAGCATACTTATTTATTCGAGAGACAAGAGCATACTTATTTATTCGAGAGATAAGAGAATGCTTATTTATTCGAGAGACAAAAGCATACCTTTCCAGCAAACCATCAAGAGATAAAACATTTGGCATCAAGATATATGGCGCTTGGACGGAATGCAGTTAGAATTCAATTTCCATATAAATTGCTTCAACTTAAACACAATTCGAACCCGTGTCATTGATTTTACTTGCAGTGCTGATAACTGTCATGCAACCCAGAACGGCGCGATTGTCCTTAACATTCGCATTCATTTTTAATGGACATTGTTAAAAAATTATTTTCTTGAATTTGGAAAACTGAAATTTTGAGAATCAGATGTTACTGTCAAATATATTTGTTTTTAATGATTAACAAAAAATACTTCATTTAATGGTTACTCTTATTCACGTTTTCATTTACCTGTAGTCAGTCCCAGAAACAGGTAATTTATATGTTTTACTTATTGGTCTAAAGAGCATGGTTAATGACGTTAGTAATTTGGATATAGTAGTGGTTCTTGGAGTCACATGGCCCAATTCTTTCTTATTTTAAAGACTCGTAAGTTAATTGTTTCATCATATCACTTTTTTATACTCATGTTCACCCAATACAAGGCTTAAGTGCCACACGATGTAGAGGGTTACTGAGTGGTGTTTTATAAGCGTGAAAAAAAAGCCACAAGTACAATTTATGAGGTTATATAAGAAAGATAACGGTTAAGCTTAGTCTTGAAGAGGTCAAGATTATAGTGATTGGGAAAGCATCCTGCCAGGAGTCTGTTACACAAAGCAGCAGTTATTGGGAAGCAGCTATCCGAGTGGAACTTACTTTTTACTAATGGAATACAAAGAGAATGAGGATGATTCATTCTTGTGTACGTGACATGGCCGGTCTCCGCTGCAAAGGTCAAAGTTGGTGGAACCAAGGAATGTAGCTCGTCAGAACACTTACCCCGGAAACATAACGGTTAACACAAAACTTCAATAGTCCAAGATTGTAATGATCAGAAAAACATCCTGCACAGAATTTGTTTCTCAAAGCATCTTACTCATATAACTCCCATAATTACTTATTTGGTTAAAATTTATCAAATTACATTAAATATTCCTTCTGTACTTCCTGCATGGGGATCATTGGAATATAGCAATGGTTCTTAGAGTCCCAGGTCACATACCGCAATTATTTCCTATTTTAAATATTTTATTTTTTATTTAAAGTAACGTCTCCTCAATACAAGGCTCCACACGATGGAGCTTTATAAGCATAAGAAAAGGCCTCAAGTACAATTTATGAGTTTATATAGGCAAGATAACGGTAAAGCCTCGACTTGAAGGGGTCAAGATTGTAGCGATCGGGAAAACATTCTACCGGGAGTCTGCTCCACAAAGCAGCTGAATCATATAACTGAAATTCCTCCATAATTTCTCCTCTGGTTAAAATTTATCAACTTAGACCAGAAATTAATTCTTTGCGAATCATTAGGATATACTAATGAGAAACTGTGAAATGTTTCCTTTAAGTGAAAATTTGGAAGTTCTTGACTACGGTTTATCAGACTTACGATAGGAACGAATTGTCTATCAGTCAGATGATTAAAGTACCTTGTAATAATTGTCCTCTTTCAATAGTGTTGTTAACCTCTTATTGTGCCTAATGCATGAATTAAACTTTATCATAGGTATGTATGTATATGTAGGAATGTTTAAATATATAGAGTTTGGTACTATCCGCTGGTTCAGACATCCGCTGAGATAATGAACCCTATCCCTTTCAGATAAGAGGGGTGACTACTGTGTTTGTGTGGAGTCAGGCCGGGAATTAATGTGAAAAAGTGTTATGAGATTCCAAATCTTTGCTCTTAAGAAATCGACCCTAACCTTGTCCTGATTTGTGTCTAGATTACAAGTGTCAATATTTGGCACACACGCACACACACACACAAACGCACACACACATAACACACGCACACACATATATATATATGCATATATATAGTGATTAAAGAAATAAAAGTTGAATGGCTTATCTCCTGATTCAGAGCTTTGCAGAGGTAAATCCGTACATTAGGTGTAAGATAAATCAATTATTTATATAGATATAGACAATGTGGACATAGGAATCAACACTGCATGATGACTATCTGTTTCCCGTCAGAATGTGATTTATAAACACAATAGGAAAAGATCTGAATAAAGGCGTCATGAACTTAATTGAATTTAGAATAAAGTCATATAGATTAATTAATATTACTTTATAGGCCATATCACGTTGAAACATCGGTTCTTGTCCTATTTCCGAAGAAATGTTGAGCCTAGATGGTGTCTTTTCCAGCTTGGATGTGATAGGTGGTGTGATGGACAACGACACAGAATGATAAATAGGAGAAACGAGTTCGATTTCCAGTCGTGTTCGTTATATTCATTTACGTACAAATACCATTGGGAAAGGCATGAAACCATCTGTTCTTTCTCAGCTATAGCTTAGATAGCAGAACAGCCTTGATTCTATTTTCCAATACTGAGTTTTCTACTACTATAAATATTGCTAATTTGAAACTCTCTCTCTCTCTCTCTCTCTATATATATATATATATATATATATGAGTCCCTACTCAGCACCTGAAGACTGCGTTGTGCATGAAACTCCGAGTCGTGCTACCGGTGAGGGATAATATGTATATTTATTAATATATACTTAATAGCTCGGTTATATTACATCGGACACTGTTTTATTAACATCGGCACTCTATTTGCGATATAATATATATTTACATGTATATACACATATTATATACGTATATATGCACATAATATATACATATACATGTTTCTTTATATATCTTCTGGTGAGTATCGATTAGCCTCATTAAAGTCTCATAAAATGCGCTTTATGTATACAGAATACTTTAATGAAATTAAAAATGTGCGTTTGTTTTTAATTGTTTCATGATAGGACTGATTGATGCACGGAAATATATGTTTCTAACGCTATAAAGTAAATGTTGATTTGGTACTGGGCACTCATTCAAGATTTATATTGCTTCGCAACCAATATATTGGTTGCGATATATATATATATATATATATATATATATATATATATATATATATATATATATATATATATATATTAAATATTATAACATAAATATGTTATAAAATCACTACAAAAATAGCCATTTTGTTTCAACACTCCCCGTGTCTTATCAAGTGATGATGTTGAATGTAGAATAAATGGTTTTAAAAGTTTCAAATTAATTAACGATCCTTCGCTAGGGGTAAACGCTGTTACATAAGCTAGAATGACCAATCAAAATACAAGTATATGGTAATTCAAAAAACTTGACAACGAAGCAAGGTTATCAATACAGATATATATATATATATATATATATATATATATATATATATATATATATATATATATATATATATATATATATATACAGACTACAGTTCAAAAGTTTGTGACAACCCCATGTGTGCATACGTAAACCGAAAACATCAACAGAATGGACAATTTTAATAAAAAAAACTGGTTGCAAAACATGACATTTTTACAAATTTTGTCGAGAAGAAAAGCTCGCTATTACTTTTCTTGTAGAGCGGGATGTATTATTAAATAAAATAAAGGAAATTATGGCAAAATGCCTCGTAAGTATCTCCCAGCCCAGTACGATCTTGGATAAGGTTAGGGAACAAGGGTAAGTGCCACTTCCTTACACCCATATAGATATATAGATATATACTAGTATATATTCTTCTTTTGTGGCTTGTGTGGTAAATTATTATGCACATTCCCAACAATTCAATAAGTTGTTGAATGTGAAGGATTCGCTGGAACTAAACGATTCGCCAAGCAAGAGGAGCGAAACTAATGGTGAAACTATTTTAGAGACGTGATATATATATATATATATATATATATATATATATATATATATATATAGGAAGAAAATAGTACATAGTGATTTTTGAGGAACAAATATATATTTATTCTTAGAATATATATATATATATATATATATGATGATATGATGAAAAATATGGAAAAGACAAAGCAAAATCCGAATATGCAAGTTTACTGTTTTAAATTTGTTTTAATTTTATATATATATATATATATATATATATATATATATATATATATATATATATATGTATGTATAAAAATCTATTTTCTCAAAACATTATTTTTATGGATTCTCATATTCGTGTAGAAGCTTTTTTATTTTATTAAACAATATTTTTTTATCCAACTACATCTACCAGCCTGAATATTCGAGAAATCTTGTCAGAAAAATATGCATCTTCCGACAGGACTCGATTCCGCATCCCCTATGTTTGGCCGAGCGGTTAGGCACGTCAAATCCAATGACATTTATCCCATAGGGAATGCAAATTCGAATCCTGCCGGAGGATGCGTATTTTTGTGACAAGATTTCTTGAATATTCAGGACGATAGATGTAGTTGAATAAAAAACTGTTAAATTAAAAAAAACAACAAAAAACAGAGCATCTACTCGAATGAGTATCCATAAAAAATAACGTTTAAATAAATTAAAAATAAAATATGTTGGATTTAATCCATTTCCTATTGATATATTAATGTGAAAGAGATTTTATTGACAACGCGTTTTGCCTTCGTTAGGTTAGCGTCTTCAGGTCAGAATGAAAGAAAAATCTGTTTTTTATTGATAAAAGGCTTTTCTGTATATATATATATATATATATATATATATATATATATATATATATATATATATATATATATAAGTGAACATTGAAGTCAACAGGCTGTTTCATGCTAGGCGCAATCGTCAGGCCGCCGATTGTGCCTAGCATGGAAACAGCCTGTCGCCTCTGAGTGTTGACTTCAATGTTCACTTTTTATTTATATTTACATACGCTCTATCTCTGATATTCTGCACTTTATCCCATAAATATAGCACACCTTAAAAAAAAAAAAAGAGCACCATGACCCAATTCATTCCGACAGAAATTTGCAAACGGCATGCTGTACTGCTTGGCATTCGCCCTTGAAGCTCCAATATGAACACTTCAGAGTGTTTGGGTGTCAATCTGAGTACAGTGCAGAGGATTTGGAAAGAGTTGGGTGAGTCTAATGGTGATTACGAGGGTGTTTGGAATGATCACTAGTGGTGGCGACGTTATGCTTCCATCTCAGACTCAACACGCAGGCCTACATCAAGTGTCTTGTGAATTTAGTGCTGCCCTGGTTCAAGAGGGTGGTAGCTAGAAGACCCTATGTCTGGCAACAGGACTCTGCACCATGCCACACAAGCAGAAGAACATAGTCATGGCTGTCAGACAATTTTTGCGATCACATCACCCCTTACATCAGCCCATTATAATATGTGGGGCGCAGTTAAGTGAGTGACCAACAAAATTCCTTCTAACACCAAAGATGAATTGATGGCGAGGATCATGGCGGCATTCACCAACTTAAACAAGGAGACCGCCCAGAAAAGTTGCAGGAGATTCCGAAGTCGTCTGGTGGCTGTGCTTGAAGTCAGTGGCGATTTTATTGAAAAAATTAACTCTTTCGTATTTCAAGATAATTTTGTGTCATTTTGGTAAATGCATATGTTAAAATGAGATGTTGGTGTTATTTTAATTTTTGCGTAATTTAGACAACAATTTATCCATCGTACCCTTTCTATGTATAAGAACAAATAGGAAACGTTTATCAATCTAACATGTTTTCCTTTTATTAAAGCTACGTCAGAGATTGAGAGACAGAACTTTGGTATTTTCAGTTTTGTTTGGGCCGATTCTCATTGGTTAGTCATGTATCACCTGCATTAAAACTATATGTGTATAAGTTTGTAAAAATTCTAGTGCATATATAAAAATTCTAGTGCATATATATATATATATATATATATATATATATATATATATATATATATGTATGTATGTATGTATACACACACACACACAAACACATACACACAAACACATACACACAAACACATACACACACACACACACACATATATATGCTTTAAAATATAAATATATAAGTGTTAATATTTGCGTACTGGAAAGTGAGATTTAAAGAATAAATTTTGTCATTCTTACTGACGAGGTTTCTTTTGGTGCTATTTATACGTCATAAAAATAATATCTTCTTTTACTTTCTTAGTCATAGATGGGCATTACTATGCGTATTAAAACGGTGCCTACTTCTATTGATGAATAGAATCATTATACACATTTATTGTGTTCAATATGTTACCTGGCTGGAAATCTCAAATAAATGGCAACGATCCATGTGGCATGAATAGAGATGAGTTTTATTAATTATTACTAATAAAGATGTCAATCCCCCCCCCCCCCCCAAATCCAGTTGTTGGGAAGTGCAGAATCAAAATACTTTGTAGGATACACGAGAACCGTTATTTAATTCAATATCGATGTATTTTCCTAAGCGGTTGGGATAATTAGAGGGTGAAAGTTTTGTCAGAACATTTCTTTATTCGATAAACATTCAAGCAAAATATTTCATTCAAATCCTATTGTACTGATGCCGATACATAATATTTAAAAGGCATATTTTATTTAAAGTGTGTAAGAAACTATTTGTCGAACAGTTGCCGTGTAATCCGACCTCGTAGCCACTATGACATGACGTATCACAATGTAACCAAAAGTCAAATCCAATCTTATGTTGGAATCATGGATGTCGGAATAGAAAGACTTAATTTCTCCGGACAGAAAATTAAATAGAAGGTATAGATTGGATGAGAATATAAAATGTCCGGATAACTGAACTATTTCTTCGTATATTTGATGATTGTTAAAACAGTATTTAGGTCGATTACTTCTTCAGCTCTTGCCGGGTGTATTCCGTTAAAAGAAAATGAAAATTCCTTTTTTTTTAGGGGAATAATAACAAAAATGTCGACGGAAAAAATGACGTTCAGCCGAAAAATTATGTTATTAAAAGCAAATATACGAAAAAGCGTTTCAATTGTCCGGATAATATTTAGCATGATAACGTCTCTTCTCAAAATTATAGACAATGCATTATATCAGATATAGAAAATATGTAAACACGTGAAGGTGATTATAAAAGGGGAATTGTTTAAAAAGTCGAACTGTTACTTACGTCTTTCAGCTGTGATAATCATTTGCTCATTGATATCATCCAATTTGTCGTCTGAAAAGTCCCGCCAGGAGGGTTCATCTCGTTGCATTGTCATATTCTCAATGATGTGCTTTAGAGTGGGGACTTTCGATAGAATACGGTCGTTTTTTGTAATATTCGGCAGTTCACTTAATCCAATTTGTTTAATTATTTGCGCTTTGAGACTCCGGAGCCTCATTTCCCGGTCCATTTTCTTCATCGTACAAATGTGACAGGTCTTCTGAGTCGGAGATTTGGGGTTCTTCGTTCTGGACGGATCTTCCGAGTAACGCGCATAAGTGTCCGAGTGGCGGGAAGGAGAAAGAGAAGGCGGTGACGATGCGGAGTGGGGCCTTACTTCACTGTATTCTTCTTCCAGGTCGGAGTAGCTACGTTCACTGCTGTCAAACTCGTCGTGTCGATTTCCATAACGCCGGTCCCGACCGGCTCCTCGTCCTCCGCCTCCACCTCCACCGCTTCCTCCCCTCCTGCCACCACCACCACCACCACCACCGCCGCCGCCGCCGCCGCCGCCGCCGCCGCCGCCGCCGCCGCCGCCGCCGCCGCCGCCGCCGCCGCCGCCGCCGCCGCCGCCACCACCACCGCCGCCGCCGCCGCCTTTTCCGATAGGTATCGTCTTTTGATGACTGCGGCGAGGGGACCGTGACATGGGGTATTCTGCAGGGTCAGGATCATCAGAGCTTACCTGATCAAAGTCAGGGCCCATTTCCAGGTTGCTTCTCTCATGCCCATACGGGTTCGAACCCCTTCCTTTACCTCTGCGGTTCCTACTTCTTCCCCCGCTATATCGCTCCTTGTTCTTCTCTCGGTAGCCTGCGTAACCGACATTGCGATCGTCTTCGTATGCCCATTCGTCCCTGACTCTCGCTACACGTCGTTTCACGCGGCCTCCAGTATACTTAGAAACGTGTTCAGCATAATTCATATTATCATCTTCGTCGTCCTCGATATAATTGATTTCATCGTCGACATGATGTTTGTCATATATATATATATTTTTTCTGTTGTTTTCTGTCATCCCGTCACCTGTTGTATTAATGCTGTCCTCGTCAAATGGATTTTGTCCGTTACTTTCATGAACACTTTTCGCCTTTGACAGAGAAGCTGGCCCTGTCATTGGCTTGGAAGAAGCTACGGATGCAATAACCTTTTCCCGTTCCTTCTCTTCATCCCGTGGTCTTTTTCTTTGCTTGATATTTTGCCTCTCTTTCCTGTTCATCCCATAGTAACGATGGAGATAATCTTCCTTAGTTGGGAAAGAGATTTCGCTGCCATCAGAGTTGAGATTATTGTTCAAGTTTTTACCAATATTACTTCCTTTGTGTATTTTTCCTTGGTGGTCTTTTCCCTTTTTTAACACGTTTCGCGCGTCGACTTTCTCCGAAGCAACTGATGGTGATTTTTCGGCGCGTTCCGTCGCAGACTGGCGTTTGCTGAATATATATACATCATCCTCGTTTGCTGCGTTATTGTCACGACCGACCTGTTTTTCTCCGACTCTGCTGGGACCAAAATAATGTTTAGTCTCAGCGTTATTAACTCCGGCAATCTCTGTCACCGACTGGTAAATCGAATCTACCAATAATACGCCTGATGATTCTGTCTGTTTTGTTTCAGTTGCCGATTCCAAAGAGCGGGAAGAAGTGGCGTGAGAGCGACGCGATTTTAGTGTTATGTCCAGTGACTGTTGACTATCACGATTTTCTGATTGCTTCTCATGTTGTAGGTGGCCACTATTATGCCGTGTCTTCAGGGAGTTACTGTCTTTGGCGAAAACAAGCTCGCAACATAAAAGACAACAGATAACACAACGGTAGCAGAACTGCAAATGCAAAGCCATTTGCGCGCGATGTTGAAGATTAGACCAAACCTATGGATAAAATAAATCGACTAAATAATGGTACCTAAAGACGAATGTCGCAAAGATAACGATACTGGTTCAGATCGTCCTTACAATGAGAAAGATTATATCAAAATTGTCCCTTTGTTTGATGTTGTCTCCGTAGCAGGAGCTATTAATTAAAATTTAAGTTTGTAGCTATGTTTTATCGGTAGTAGTAGGATGAGGAAAATTTAAAACTTTTCTTAAAAAAACAATTGTGGCAACGAGTTAGGAAAAAAAACACTAGCTACTACTGCATCGATAAGGCAAAGAATATGACAACGAGTAGGTGCGGCGGTGTCCCTGAAGAGGGCGGTTACGAAGGCAGTGGCAGCTGCATTGATGAGACAAGTGCAAGAGGTTGTTTCTGATTCTGAAGTGGATTGGATGTTTCCTCCCTCCTATTCTATTAGCCACTGAGAGAGAAGAGCTCACGGCACAGACATTTATATAGCCCACCCCATTTATATAGCCCTCCCCATTTATATAGCCCTCCTCATGTTTTTATTGCCACGTTCTCTTTACACATTCCCCAACACACCCACCATTTGTTTGAATTTATCCATCACTCATCTCTTCTTCCCAGTCATAACTATCTCCTTTACACTTCTAACTCCGCCCCCTCACTCTTCTCTCTCTCTCTCTCTCTCTCTATATATATATATATATATATATATATCCGTGTGTGTGTGTGTGTGTGTGTGTGTGTGTGTGTGTGTGTGTGTACTCAAACGCCTGTCATTTTTTAAACCACTTAACTGTTAATTTTCTCCCGAAAACAGCCAATACCGTTTGATATTTGGCGTTTAATTTCTTTCTTTCTTTCTTTCTTTTTGTATTTTTTTTGTCGGGGTAAGTGTGTGATGATTTTAATACAGAGCAATGTCAGCGTGACATAAAAGTTATATATATATATATATATGTATATATGTAAATGTTATAATACTGTTTATTATAAAACAGAGCATTTACTTAAATATTTGTATCTATAAAAAGAATGTATGAACATAAATATATATACATATATATAGTTAGATGCATTTTTCAGAAAGTTATACACGTGCAAGAGTGGCATTGAAATATCAGAAAAAGAGAGAGGAGGAGGAGGAGGAGAGAAAACGACAAAAAAGAGAGAGTAAAAAGTCAAGGAGACAGAGAGTAAGAGAAACTGAGAGGGGAAAAGACCGAAAGAAAGTGAGAGAATTGGAGCCAATCCAATTATATATATATATATATATATATATATATATATATATATGTGTGTGTGTGTGTGTGTGTGTGTGTGTGTGTGTGTGTATGTGTCTGTGTGTGTATGTGTCTGTGAGTGCGTGTGTGATGAGCCATCTCTGGGGCGAACTTTTCTGTCAGTGCCAGAGATCGGAGTTCAAAACAAGTTAAAGACGAGTATTTAAACGCGATTTTTCAAGGTGTTTTCGTCTAGTTGGGCAGTACTGTGTACCTCCGTAGATTGAATAAAGGCTTCAGTTCAGAATTCCCTGTAGGTAACCTCGATCAACATAGAGGCCGGAAACATTGTGATAACAATAAGATGAATGAGGACAATAGTACGCATGTAAATAGAGTAAATAGTGATAACTCCTCATCCCAGAACTTCAGACAGAATAAAGTGCATGGTATGAAATTAATTCTAAAGAAAATATACTATTTAAATTTATGATAATATTTTAGACTTAAGAAAAATATAGAATTAAATTAAAACAAAAATTGTAATAACATTTTTATTAAGGTGTTTAATCAGTATTTATTTTAATATTATTTTCTATTAAGTATTATCTTAAACTGAAAAGGTGATATGTTATAAAAAACAACTAATGCTTTATTAATCTAAGTGAATCGTGATATTGCTGATTCAATATTTCTCTTAGAAGATTTCTGATGAATAAATTTAACTATTTTGGTGTTTTTAAAATCGAAAGGGTGGTTTGTATATTGTAGGTGAGAGCATAAAATATTTAATAATGTATTTTCGTTCTTTATAGCACTGTTGTGTCATAGATGGGTTATTTAAAAAAAAAACCGTGTCTAAATAGATAGCGGTATACTTTAGCTCAAAAAGTGTTTTCACTTATGGGAAAAAGAGATGCAGTTTCGATATATATATATATATATATGTATATATATATATATATATATATATATATATATATATATATATATTTATATGAATTATTTCGGTTGTGCTCTCGGAGAGGAAAAGTGAGTTTGTAAACAGTGACTGTTACTGTTGCTAATGCAAGACTCTTCAATAAAAGGAATCGAGTTCTCCCAGTCACTGGCGGGTTTGTCTAAAAATAATATTACGTTTAAAATAACCTTCATCCTTGCCGTGCGCCAAAGGTTTAGGAGTAGATTCTCCGACTGATACCAAATCAGTCGGGTTGACATCCCGGCTTGAGGCAATTGGATGTCTAGTCACACTGATGAGCTGTGAAACAGTGAAACAATCTGTATGTGGATGACAATATATATATATATATATATATAAATCGATATCACTCCAAGCAGAGCTTTAAAGCCACTAAGATGGAAGCAGTTACAGGGTGTGAAAAGGTTAGGAACAGAAACATTAATAATGAATGGAAAGAGGATAAAAGTAATCAGGAGGACAGTAGATAGCGTTTGTCATTACATTTAAATTTTAAAATGGCTGGAAAACATGGAGCTAGAAGGAAGTCTCACAAACGAGAAGTGCGAGAAAAAACTGTTAGCATAGAAGTTACGATTACATCTAGCCAGCTCAATTGTAAATTGATGAGATCTCCACGCCAGTCTAGTACTGTGCTTGTATTAAAAATGTTAGGTATCATAGTGAAGATCTCATCCGAAAGTATTTATTGAAAAGACACAGAACGGCAAACTTACGGCAGTGGGAAAGTGACTGAAGTATATATATATATATATATATATATATATATATATATATATATATATATCATCATCTGAATCATTTTTTAAAATTATTAATCATGTCTTTTATGACGAAAGGTATGGTTAGGGCGGACAAACAGCGCAACTCCACAATAAGAGATTTTTTATTAAAAAAATGCCATGTCTCATCACGAAGTAAGCAAACATGACTATCAACACATTGCTTTTCTTATCTGGGAATTACCATTCGTTCTTGGGAAAGGTAGTGGAGTGTTTCCCGTTGCCTTCTCTATGGTTTGGAATTCAAAGTTTTCCTTTGCCACTCAGACAGCTATCTCAGTCTACAAAGCTATTTAACCCTTAGCTGGGTTTGGAAGAGACGGATTCATGCCCTTTCTACGTGTATTAGTGCGAAAGGGAACGCAACAGGCTAGGTAGCAAATTTGAATTCGGTTCACCAATTCCATTTTTGGGCGTCGATAACCGTTATGCTACCCTCACTTCCAACAAGGGTTACTGTCACTCTAAATAGCACAGCGTTCAAAAACAAAACGTTTTCAATTCGACACACAGTAGTTGTTTGGTCTGGAAAATATTGCAAGTATCGTAAAATTTTCGAATAACATTTACATATTTTTTAATTATATTTTGTTTAAGTCGAAGTACCAAAGTGGAATGCTCATCAGATCAGAACAAATGCTGTGGAACTATTTATAAAAAAAGGCAAAGGGAAGATACGTTACATCGGTGTGAAAGAGATTGAAGCAGTGATGCCAGGTCAGAAGAGATAAAATTTCAGATTCTGCTTTGGATCTAGTTCAGAATCTGTAAGATAGATATTAAAAGCACCAGAAACACCAAATAATTCTGTATATCTTGTATCCATGAGCATGACCAAAGAGCTGTACCAAAACTTACAGTATATCTTTTATCCAAGCGCAATAGCAACAATCTTGTATATCTTTTATTCAAGACCAAAACCAAAGAATACTATATATCTTGTATCTAATTCAAGAGAAGGACCAAACAATTTTGCATATCAAGATATATGTGCATGTGCATGGCCAAACAGCAAGACCAAAGAGCAAGACTAATGATTACAGTATATCTTGTATCCAAGACCAAAACCAAAGAATACTGTATATTTTGTTTTTATCAAACATTCAAATTATTATTAAATTCATTGTGATAAACAACGTTTTGTTGTTTAGTGATTGTGGCAGTTACATACTTTATACACTGTGATTTATATTCGAGATCGGGTTTAGAAAGCTTATTTTCAAAGCAAATTGTCCCTCCCTATCTGGAAGCCTGATATAACCTACATTTTCGCTCTCAGCATTAAATCACTACTTGCATTAGCTCTCTATATGGGCATCTGCAACATCAAGTTTAGTAAAAAAAAATATTTATAACGTAATAAGATTTTCTGCATTTTGCCCCAAGCAAAGCAATAACTTCGCTAAGTTGCTAGAGTGAAAGAAACTGAGAAAACCTTATTGAGTAGAGATAACAATAAAAGGATGGAATCCAAGAAGACAGAAGATGGCGATTGACATTGCATTTAAAATTTTGAAGATCGTAGGTGACAGAAAAGCAAGAACCAGGAAATTTTTCTCCCCGGAATCGATCCTTCAAATTTACAAATCAACCATCCGCCTTTGCATGGAGTATTGCTGCCATATATGGTCTGGAGCCCCTTTTGTTTATCTCGGAGTTCTTGATAAGATCCAGAGACGGGTATGCAATGTAATTTGCCCTGATCTGGCTTCTCGTCTGCAGTCTCTCTCACAGAAGCGCCGTCGCCTCTCTTTGTCTCTTTTACAAATACTTCCATGGTAATTGCTCCGATGAGCTGCTATCGCTGGTTCCCAGGCTCCATGAATTCAAGCGTCATACGAGGCTGGCATCCCTTTCACTGTTGAAACTGTTAAATGTAGACGTCTCTTTTACTCCAATAGCTTCATATCTCGCACCTCACGCCTGTGGAACTCCCTTTCCTACTCCTGTTTCCCTGACAACTATAATCTCCAACTATTCAAATGTAACGTCAATCGGCATCTCCAGTTTCATTGATCTATCTACCATCCTTCTCCACATCCTTTCCTCTATCACTCCTATCTGCGCATGCTCCAAATCCTCTGTAACCCCTTGCGTGCTAGTGGCTTTTAGCCTTGCCTGGGGTGAAAAGCTTAAAAAAAAAAACCCGGAACAGAGTGAGGAAATTTGTTTGACTCTTGTTCCAACCGATACTCATCGTACATATGATGCGAATATGTCAATTAATGCAATATTCATACAGCAGCTAAAACATCGATTTTTCGACAAATAATGATGCACTTCTTTTATTCCAGACAAAATTATGAGTGCAATTGGACATTGGTATATATTTGTCAAAACTAAAAAATCATATATTGGACAACTATTCAAACCGTCCTATAGTGAAAGCGAAACACTGTATAACACCCATGGACAGAAAGCTTACCTACCACTAAACTGGACATTTTGTACATGAGAACAAGACCAAAACCAAAGAATATTGTATATCTTGAAACCTGACCCAGCAGAATTTTGCATATCTTGAATCCAAGACAAAGGCAAAAGAATACTGTATATATGGAATCCAAGAGCCGGACTAATGGATATTGTATATATTATATAAAAAAGCATGACCAAAGAAAACTCTATCGCTTATATCCAAGACTAATTTCAAAGAATATTGTATATCTTGAATCAAAGGGAAAGACCAAAGTATGTATATCTTGAATCCAAGATCAAGTCCAAATAACAGTGTGTGTCTCGAATCCAAGAGCAAAACCAATTAAAACTGTATATCATATATCCAAGAGTTAAACTAAAGAATACTGTATACATTTAATACATGTCCAAGACCCAAGAATACTGGATATCTTGAATCCAAGTATGAACTCAAAGAATATTGTATATCTGGTATCCATGAGTATTAGAACAGGTTGATTTCGAAACCGTGGTATTGCACTCAATTTGGAAGTTGGTGTTTGACGTGATAAATAATGATACAAAATATTTTTTTCTAAATCGTTACCGTTTTTTGAGGAAATGAGTTTAAAGATTAAGTTTAGGTTCAAATTTGGAGCGTTGGAATTATTCCATTGATCAATGAAATATTTAACGTTGTCCAAAAATTATGTATCCTTAAGGAAAATAAATATGTACAGTAAATGCCATTTAACAAAATATTTTCCAGTTGAGAAATTTATCTCGTTCTCAATAGATAAAAAAAATCAGAATTATGAATAATATAAAAATATTCACTTTATAAACGCAAAATGAGGATTAAATACAATAATGTATTTAGGTTGTGAGCAGCGATGAAAATCGATTCCTTTTTTCTTATATGGAATTTACGTTTTGTTGTTTTTAATTGGAAAAAGACCTACCATAAAATCTCATAAAAAAGGAATTTATTTTTTAATAAACAGTAGTAAAATAAATATATTTTATTTACGAATTTTGTATATGAACTTTCTTTCGATGGGTAATATCTAAGTTATAAACATTTGCCGTTATTTTTATTACATTCGATATTGAAACCTTGTCCACTATTCGTTTGTCACTGTAAAATTAACCCTTTCACTGTCGAAACGGTTAAATGTAGCCGTCCCTTCTACTCCAACAGTTTCTTCTCTCGCACTTCCCGTCTGTGGAACTCCCTTCCTCTTGCTTGCTTCCCTGATAACTATAATCTTCAAATATTCAAGTGTAATGTCAATCGACATCTTTTGATACCTTGATCTTGTTCTCCGTCCTTCTCTGCCTCCTTTCCTCAAACACGCCTCTTTACTCTTGTTCTCAATCCTCTGTAACCCTTTGTGTGCTAGTGGCACTCCCGCCTTGCTTGGGGTGAATTGCTTAAAAAAACAAAAAACAAAACAAAAAAAAACATTTTTAAAGTTAATTTCCTCTCGGTTTTTGGTTTCTGGCTTTCGTCATTGTACAGTTTCATAGTTATAGAGTTTTATATTTATATAAATCATTACTTACAATTACTGAAGGGGTTTATATATTATTGGGGTGCGTTTTATACACCTGTGCGTTTTATATACTGTCAGATACGGTAGTTCTTTGAATTTTTAAACAACATACTTAATTATTTGAAAAAGAAAGTAAACATTTTGCTTAATTTACATAATTTTGTATTTTCGAAGTAGCGTTTATTTAAAACTTTGTCTTTATTTATGTGGTAGAAACTATATTTTCATTTAGCTAAGTAATACTGTTTCTTTCTTTCTATTTTTCTTATTTCAAATTTACCTTTGGAATTCATTAAAATAGGTTAAAGTTTGCGCTTGTCCTATCGGGTCGCTGCTTCAAATGTCAGGAGTCAAATGACCAAAATCAGTCATTTGGGCGTAGGTTCCGGGTGGCACCTCCAGCAGCGTTTTAAAAATATTAGAAATATAATGTAAGTTATTAATCGACCACTAACAGCGTTTCTTGAGCATTTTTGAAAGACTTTTCTGCGAGCCGTCACCTGCTTAAGGGAATTTATAAATACAGACCATACATCAAGGAAAATTTAGGAGAAAGGATTCCACAATGTCAACACAAGCAGATTACTAATTAACAGAAACAACATTTCTCGCTTTTCTAATGTATATTCTACAACGGAACTAAGGTACGAACTTTTTAAGAGATTTTATGATAAACACACCTCAATGTGTGTCTGTCAACTTTTCCATTTCTTATGGATTTTATTAAACATACCTCAATTTATGTCTTTGAAAACTTTCCGTTTAAACATACCAAAACTTTCCTCTTTCAAAGAGGTTTATCAAACACACGTAAATATGTGTATGCAAACTTTTCCCTTTCAAGGCTTTATTTAAAAACACCTCAAATGTTTATATGAGAACGTACCCTTCTTTTTCAACACACGATGCAGCAACATCCGAATAAATTGTTATCTGTTGTTAAATAAATCTTTATCTTCAGTTTCATTTAAATTTTCGTTTGTTTTAATGCCTTGCTTCACCATTGCGTTGTTACGCCTGTTTTCTATGTACGTTGGGTCAAGATTGTTTTATTCTGGACAGAACTCGGAATAATTAGTAATCACTGCTACTAACTTAAATGAGTTAGCACCAACAATATATCACCTGCTGCGCTCCATAACTTAATAAAGAGACTACCACAAAGCCCCCAACAGTCCTCATCGCAAAATGTTAATTCTATGATTGTTTTTCCTTTTTCTTTGTTTAATTTGAATTAGTACATGTCCTGATTTTAAAAATTTAAATTAATTGTAAAATAAAAAATTTACTTCTGATAATCTGTCATATTTTTCTTCATATCTATCATGTATTATAGATCTGTTTTTAAATTTATACACATTTTCAAATTTCATGTTCCCATTGAACAAAGGGAATATTTAAAGGCTCAGTGTGTGTGTGTGTGTGTGTGTGTGTGTGTGTGTGTGTGTGTGTGTGGGAGAGAGAGAGAGAGGGGGGAACAAAAGGCAATTTCCAACTTGTAACTATTGACAGAGATGCTGTTAAAAATATAAAAAAGGTGTAACTGAAGCAGAGAAATTAGTCAGGCAGATTGAAAGATAGCAGCAACAGGATTCTACGTATGCTATCTCTACATCGGATATTTTTCCATCAATGTCTCCCAGTCAAGAAACGGTTGATGACAGTTTGGTGCCAGGGAGACAGTCTAAGGTAGTGGTTCTCAACCTTTTTTCTCCCATGACCCCTTTTACCATTACTCCATTTCCGAAATTGTCTGCCTGAAAATGCGCATTCCAAATAATATGCATATAATATTGAAAATCCTTTATTTTCTTTCATATTAATACATTTTCTTCTCCATAGATTTTTTATAGTGGAGTTACATTTAATAGCAATTGAAAACGCTGATGGATGTTAAAACTTGAATAAAAGTTGTCTTTTATGTAGATAATTAATTATTTAATAGACCAAAATAAAGCATACGCCAATAAACAGAAAGTTAAAATCGCAGGGAATTGTAATTTAATACACAAAATAGAATAACAGCGTATAATAATTCAATAAACAAAAAGTTCAATAGAATGCCAGGATATTGTAAATTTGTAATTAATTTTATTCAGATGAATATTGCACTGTATGAGAAGCCTTTGATTGTTCTTTTCTTCCCCAATTCTGGAAATATGCGGAGGAGGGCTTGAAAGACACGACGTCGGTTATTTCCAACCTCCAATCTACGACGTTGTTTCGTTTGAATTTGCAACAAAGTTAAAAAACCTGACTCAAAGATATATTGCCACAAATGCCAACATAACGCGGATTGCTCTTTCTGCCACTATTGGGTAGGAATCGCAGATCAAGGGTTAAAATTCTGTGATTGATTTCTCATCGAACATATCTCGAATCAGTTTTCAGCTCTAGAAATTCATCTTGACAATCACCAGAAACTTTTTCAAGTGAAAATTTGAATGGATTTCGCATTAAATCTAATTCATCATTGAGTTCAGGAAATTATCGGTTGAATCCATTTTCTAGTGCTGTCAGATGCTGCAAAATATCATTTTTTTGCCAGCTCTGGAAGCATTTGGTCTTTACCACTATTGAGGGGTCTCCCCTTTTTATACAAATGGACTCACCCAAGGTATACATATACTACTACCAGTGAATACCCGAACGGTAGTAGTGGAGTCAAGGAGTAGTAATAGAGTAGTAGTGAAACGTAGAGTCGGTCGAGTAGAATAACGTAGCGGCAAGAGTCACAGTAACGAACATTTAGACTCAGTAAGAAGTCATACAGCGATACGTCGATACCAAAGTCTATATATATATATTTGTCTACTAACCCCGCATTCCTGGAACTACTAACCTGTATTACCAGTTTGTATTATTACGTTAATACATATATTTCCTATATTCATTCTTGGCGTTTGTTATTATTTGATACCGGATTTTATCCCGGAATCCACAACAACCACCACCAACAGGAACGGATGACAGCTTCTCAAACATTGCAACACTTTTTATATTGATCTTTCTCTTCCAATTTTCCAGGTTGCTCATGAAAACCAAGGCATCCACGAATTTTATTATGTTCATATTTCTTCCTTGCATCTGAAGAATCAGTTTATTTAGCTGCTCAAAAATATCAAGCAAATAGATATGGTGTATAATCCATTCATCATCATGCAAAAAATTCCATTTTGCCCTGAATTTAAAAAAAAAGTTTGAGTCCATCTCTAAGCTCAAACATTCGCTCAGTTACATTTCCTGTTGACAACCATCAAACATTTTTGCGGAAAAGAAGCAAATAATGACCTGAATCCATGTCAATGCATAACTACTTGAAAAGTCGTGAGTTGAGAGATCTTCCTTTAATAACATTCATAATCTGAATTGTTTGATCCAAAATCTTCCCCAGTGGATCTGGAAGTGTTTTGAAGTCAGTGCGATACAATGAATGCCTTTCATCTTTGAAGCTCGCTTTTTCAAACAAACTTGAAAACTTGATTTTGTCCCCAGCATAGCCGGTGCTCCATCTGTACAGCACCTACATATATTATCCCACAAATGACTTTCTTATCCAAGGAAAAATGAAACCTTTTGCAAAATATCAGGCCTTGGTAGTTTTTAGAGGAGAACAAAAGAGAAATTCCTCTTCAAATGAACCAACGATACATACCTTGCAAACACCATCAACTGGGAACTGCCACATCAGTCGATTCATCAAGTTGAATTGAAATGCCAAATGCTGTAGACTTGATCTCATGTACAACATGTTCTTTGTTGTCAATGAATATGTCACTTATCTTCCTTTGAATAGTACTGCTTAAATAGTTTTTTCTCCATTCCTTTTTCCAACACAATTTCCACCATTTTGAGAGAGCAAGGTTTGATCAAAGTTTCTGGAATTGTATGTGACTTTTTTCTGCTTTGCTGTCTCCAGTGTTATGAAATAACAAGGTTCAGTAATCTTTTGCTTTGTTTCTTGGAATGTCCCTGTTAAATCCAGCTTCACCCTGTTGAGAGCATTCGCATGACGTTCAAAGAAGTTTTGGTCTTTGTCCTCATGTTGAGGATACGCATTCTGCAAATGTTGCTTCAACTTTGTCGGTTTCACAGAATCATTTGATAAAGCTTTACTACAAAAAATTACATTGAGGACTTTAACATTGATGATGGATGTGAATCCATATTGAATATATAAAGAATCACACCCTCTTTTTTGAAACTCATGATTAATTCTGTAAATAAGAAAGCAAGACAAACTCAAAGATAATTAGAAACTTTCACTGATAAAAAAGTAAAATATTTATGTTTATCTTTCATTTAATTTGCAATATGGCTGGCATCAAGATGTAAATACTACCGGTGACGCACAATATATATATATATATATATATATATATATATATATATATATATATATATATATATATATAACAGGAAGAACAGTAAGATATATAATCCGGTGTTCTTACTGATATTTTTTATTTTTATTTTTACAAAACAGTGCTCAATGTAAATTTACAGAGCATAAATATTATAAATTAACTGATATAAAATATGTTTTTTTCGTTACACAGTAATAACCATGTTTCAAAAATGGAAGCTAAAAACTTCAAATTTAATTTTATAATTAAATGAAAAGCATTAGTTCCATTTCATCTTCAAGCGAATATTGGGAATAACTTATTTTTAAATTTACTGAGTTTTAAACGCACACATAAATTCATAATTCGCTGTTACCTAGGATACAGGGAAATCCAATCATTCATTCAAGGGGCGGTAGCGTGTTCATTTATATTAACTATTTTTGTATCAATTAAGAGTTACGTTCGAGAAAGAGGTTAAGTTTAAAGAGGGTAGGGGTGTATTTTTCAACGAATTCTGACATCCATTAAATGCATGTCATCTGTTTTTTTTATTAACGGCAAATATATATATATATATATATATATATATATATATATATATATATATATATATATATATATATATATATATACAATGGTCTACGATTACACCACAAAAATTAGAAAACACAGCCACCAATATGAGTCTGAAACCAACAGAATAATCACTAAAAGTGGTAAAAACACAAGAGCTAGCGGAAAGAAAACATAACGTGACCTCTCAGTTGCGTGGAATCGATGAGCATTACGGATTGTGCCGCCTTGGAGAGTTCAAAACTTAACATCTGTGGCCCCAATACCAGCCGTGACCCTGAAATTCCTTCTAGGAAGCATCCCCCACTGGTTGAAAACCCCTGTGCTAAGGGAACTTACAGTCTGTAGAAATGCCCTGGAATCTGTTAAGGGTTATGTATCTCCCAGACCTTCAGCATGGCTTTCTAATGCCTTTTTATTAGTCGTACAATATATAGGTTTTATTCATCTGGGCCTCAACTTAAAGGACATTATCACTAATATAAAAGGTGGACAAGGAACATGCTAGACCCTAGCCTTTTCCCTGTCTATTTTTGATAGCCGCTAGATTAGAAGTAACGATCCATAAGAAACATATTAAGAACCATAAAAATATAATTTGCATTGGTGTTAATTGCAGAGTTGATAAGGACACGTTGCAAGAAAAAGAGATTACATAGTAAAACGACGAAAAAAATAAAGAAAACCAAAGGACTAGATCACCACTTGATTTTTACTAGAGCTGGACACGGAAAGTAGATATCTTACCCACAAAGTTATCCCTAACATTACTGCAACTGGTGTTGTTCTAGCAGAGGATGTTGCTGCTGTTTTAGAAGAAATCAACAGTGTAAATTCCGTTATTGAGGAGAATACAAGTAAAAACACTGTTTGTGAGGCAGGGTGTGTTACAATTCTGGAGAAAAATATTTAAAAGAAAGTTGCACACCACTGACTGTTCACTTTATCAAAACAAACTTTCATTTAGAGCTCTTTTTTGAGTACATAGATGGAAGAAAGCCTTACTATTTTTATCGCTTCCCTAAAAAATCTTTGCGGAAATGATTACCAGGATTTACCCCAGGTAGAATTTAACACTATCAATCGCCCACGAGATACCTTTTTTTTTTAACCGCAGGAGCGATGGAAGATTCTGTTGGTGACTAAAGACTCTTCTTAGAATATACAGCAGGGATTTCTCGAGGGAAAGTGAACCCTAGATTTGTTGCCTGGAAAATCGGATCTCTAAGTTAAGCAAGATGGCTAACTATAGCTATGTATTTATGGAGCAGAGGTGCCTTTTCACCAGAACTCTATGATAAATTGAACGGCCTTATAATTGAAATATATGTTGTTAGTTGGTTTGAATTTAAAAGGAATAATAAATTCCATCACAAACAACTGTATATCTTCAACATGATCCCGAGAATAAATCAATATTTTTCGTTTCAGAAGTGACGAGAATTCTTTTTTAAATAATGAAGTGCAAGAGGTTCTAATGAATGGAACATCATTGAAGTTTTCGAATTTACCTGAACATTCGAAAGAGCAGTTAAATTAACTACTGACGCTTTACGAATTATATATGGACAAGGTGCAAGTCACAAGCACAATATTACTAAATTATTGTGCCATCAAATAAAAATTTCATTTAATTCAAAGGGAAATTATGATGAACAATTTAGTTATATTATGGTGTAATATGTGATACAATGCAGTAGTTACTGTGATTTTCAATAAACAATGTAAATTTAAAACATTTTGTATTATAATTTGTGCCCAGCAGTATTATGGTATACACACTTTTATTTTTTGTTTTTATTAATTATAGCCTAATAAATTCCTTGATTAGCCTTTTTAGTAATCATTTACAATTTTTATAGTTTCCACTTTGTTGTAACCTAGGAAAGGTTACTGAATAGAATAATAACACGAAGGTTGATAATAAACGATAATACATAGGACAAGAACAACACATACAAGATTGGGCAGCGGCGCGTAAAAGTAGTCAACTGCTACAAGTGAGTTAAGTGAATTCCACAATGAATCTCCAGCTGCAGGATATCTACCAACCGCCTCTCGCGGTCAGATGTGGTACAAGGCCGTATTTAATGTGGGGTATCCCAGCCCGTAGGCTCGGCCAAAAATTCCCTTAGACAACGTATAAAACGAGGTCGGGTAGCTGTTTCCCGGGACGAGATTCTGCACTTCGACATAGCCTCGTCTGGCGATCTTCTCTGCCCGGATGCAGAGAGTTTGATCAGCACAGCTGGAGACGAATCTTCGACTGCAGACCAACATACAGTATTTACTACTGTATTTATGTGAATGGGGACATAACCCATTATCGTCCGTAGGTATGCTACAAAACACTTATTGAAAACTGTAAAAGAATTGCATATTTTGCTTGTGATGATTCATAATTAGAATTCTGGTTTGAATATATTTTCCATTCACTGTATCTAACACAACAATTATCTTTATTTGGAATTATAGTAAAATTCTGAAGCCTAAATTCTAAAAAATCGGTAAACGTTATCAATCAAAATTTTGGTGTCTGACTTATCACATCCAACCCAACTGAGTGCAATGTATATTTCTAAAACAAATGAAAAAGTCAACCTACCCTAATGATCAGGAGAAACGCACAAACCAAAGATTACAGTATATCTTTATTCAAGAATATTGTATGTCTTGTATCGAAGACTATGACCAAAGAATGCTGGATATCATTAATCCAAGAATAAAACCGAAGAATTCTCTATATCTTGTATAGATGAGCATCACTAAAGAACAAAACCAACGATTATAGTATATATTTCACTCACGACCAAAATCAAGATAAAAAAAGACACTGTAAATGATATATCCAAGGCCAAATAAATCTGTATATCTTTTATCCAAATCCAAGACCAAAGAATACTGTATATCTTGATTTCAAGAGTGAAGACTAAAGAATAGTACATATCTTGCATCCATAATTCTCTATATCTTTTATCCAAGACCAAGTCCGCAAAATACTGGATGTCTAAGACCAAAGAATACTCTTTACCTTGTATCCAATCCAAGAAGAAAACGTCAGCTTAGAGTGCGCTCTCAAGCCTTGGGTGGAATGACAACTTTGATTTTAAAACCCTGGTAAAGGTTACGTGTATCCAGTTCACTATATTTCATGTCAATTCAAAGATGATAATTAAACGAAACTTTTGAAGATTCCTGATCTCCTACGTCCTGTAGAGAAATGGCATTTTAAAATTGTTAAATAAGATAATTCCTGGCATGCTCCTCGAAACATTTATCAAATAAATTAATATGAGAAATATTTGTTTAATATCAGTTTCTAACAGATTTAAAGACAGATGTTCATAATTAGTGGATTAGAAATATATTATTTAATTATTACTTCTGACACCTGTAGGCTCGGCTAAATGGATAAGCCAATAGGGTGTCAGGAAATCATTGCTGTACCTATAAATCGATCAAAGCACCCATTCCAGGCCAATTGGCAGGATCTTGTCGATGTACAGTAAGAATTAAGTCTTCATCTATTGAATGTCCTTATTCTAGCAGACAGATGAGGGAAATTGAAAGAGAATGAAAAGTTGGACAACATTCTAAACCTAGCCAAAGAGCCGAAGAAATTGATCTATATTTAGACAGCAATTGTATCCATCTTTACTGGATCTTTGGAAGTTATCTCCAAGATCCTTACAATGTGCTGGTGGTGTAATGGATATGGATTCGGATTGAGATATCGGTGAGTCGAGTTTGAATTCCAGTCGAGATCGTTACATTCGCTGATGAACAAATCCCCTTGGAAAAGATATGAATCCGTCTCTTACCATTGAGCTATTGCCTAAAAAGTAGAATTTATATGTGAAAAAATCATTATCACCTCATAAAAATTGTTAATTCGATATTCACTCACAAAAAATTCTTACAATCCAAAAATATATTTCGGCTTTAAATAACCCATAAAGGGTTGATAAACAGTAAAAAAAAACAAAAAACAAAAGCAATTCAGTCAACCAGTCAACATTGTAATAAGGTCAGAAAACTTGAAAATTCGAGGAAGAATTGAAACCAGAAAGAATAGTTTATTCCTGGAATATTAAAAAAATACAGAAGCTATTGCCGGACTATTGAAAAGATTTGATTTCACTTGATCTATATTGAAGATCATCAAATATTTTCTTTAGTGACATATCACTTCAGGACGTTGACATTTCTTTTCTTATCTGTGAATTGACTTGATTTCGTAGGATTTCTACGGTTTTGAATTCAGAGTAAACATTTTCTTTGGTTTGACTGCTATCCAGAGCTCACTCTGCCAGACTTCGAAATCGCTTCGTCGATTGCTCTTTCCGAAATATAATAACGATAATATAGCGGTGATATAAACATTTTGTTACCACTCTTTTTTGTTATTAAATTTTAAAATGACTGCTTTTATTACACTGATAAAATTTTGCAAATATCGATACACACACACACACACACACACACACACACACACACACACACACACACACACACACACACACACATAAATGTATATATATATATATATATATATATATATACGTGTATATATGTGTGTGGGCGTGTATATATATATGTGTGTGTATATATGTGTATATATATATATGTGTGTATGTATGTACGTGTGTATATCTACATGCGTATGTGTGTATGCATGAGTATATACATATATATGTGTGTGTGTATGTATATGTGTATGGGTGTGTATATATATGGATATATATGTGTATATATATGTGTGTGCATGTGTACGAATGTGTGTATATGCGTGTGTGTATATATATGGATATACAGAATATTATAAAAAAAAAGGACTTACAGGTCTGTTATTAATGTTTTACCCCATTTTCTCCCTTAATATTCTTCAAATGGAATTGTGAGTTTAAAATTCTTTACAATATGGAGGAATTTTTTTTAAATTGATAATTTAATTTTGAATTTAAATGTATTACCCTTTAATAATCATTATTGATGATAAAATATTTAGATTTTTTGATAATTGAATACTAAAGTCATCACCTAATATTAATTTAATTTTTTTAGGGAAATACTGAGTACACACACACACACACACACACACACACACACACACACACACACACACACACACACACACACACACACACATATATGTGTGTGTGTGTGTAAGTATGCGTAAACAGTTAAAAAGATATATGTAGGTATTAATACATGAAATTACCAGTGTATATCGGTACATGTGTACCTGTATGAGTGACTGCACATGGAAAAGAACGTATGTATATGTGAATCTTGCATGGATGTGTATACAATATATGACAGAGCAAGATCTCTAATATTACCTTCAAATATCACTCCATATTAACTTAAAAACTAAATTTTAAGTAAGAGAAATTACCAATCTAAAAATAGTCGCTAATTGAACTCATGAATAAAATTCAAACTGATAGAGATATCACCTTAATAATCAATTACAACTAGAAGTAAACTTATATTTGAAAATAAAATTTTAGTATTTTAATGTAAATTCTATGAATATTTTTCTAATCGACTATTTCATATTAAATCTCCAAAATTTTTGTAATAAAGTTTAAAAAAAAACTTAATCGCTAACAAACATCAAATTAAATAACTTATAGACTGCTTAAACATTCAAATTTATATCAAACATTATAATATTTATGAACCCCCAAATAACACTCTCAAAGTAAAGCAAAACAACAGCGTATATTTCGGGCCTTTCATTCCAAAGAAAGTTAGTGACACTTTCTCTCATGATTTCCTTCTCCCTTTTTCTGTTTATGTCTTTTTTCTCCTCTCCCCCTTCTATATCAATATATAACTTCCGTTAATTTAACCGATTAAATGTGTCAATGTCTGGACTTCCTCAAATAATATTGAATATGAAAGAATAGAAATTTTTAAATTACATCTAACTCAATCATGTCTCCCCCCTCACTTCCTCACTTCGTTAATTTACATATGCTTAGTACTGCCCGTCAAAAATGTGTAAATTTCTTTTCATTTTTCGTTTCAACCTTTGGAAGTAAAGTCTGATGATCCGCAGTCCTTTAAAAGGGCTGTGGCGAAATAATTTATTACATGGAACTTTAAAGTGGTCTGTTTTTATTTAAATTATTAGCTCTGATTTACATTGAGCTCTCTGGATTTTATCCTCCTTGGTTCTACCCATACGGATTACTTAGTTTTTCGTAAACTATATATATATATATATATATATATATATATATATATATATATATATATATATATATATTATCAAACGTTTTAATATTGAGAAAATCGAGAGAATTTATTCGAGGAGCGAAATGGCCATAAAATGGGGTACAATTGAGTTTCATTTTTATGTAATTCATTTCTATGCTCTATAATAAATATATTGAGCTTTCTGTTGTAGATAACTTTTAATATTTTATATTAATAAGATTCACTTGGAATACTTACCCACGGATTTTTACATATATATATATATATATATATATATATATATATATATATATATATATATATATATATTCGCGGCATTATAGAAGCTGAAATAACTGCATGTCCAAATTATTATAATCATTCCCGTTCCAATGCGCTCCATCAGCTTCCCCAGTATCATCAGCAAATCTTTTGAGGCTATCATCAAGACAGTTGTCGATCACCTCAACAGAAACACCCCCCAGAGCGACAAACAGTAGGCATTTCTCTCCTCTATGTTAAAAGCGGATGTTTTAAAATTCATTACTCATAGAATCGTTGCAGCGCTTGATAATAAACCCTATCACGAGAGCAATCATTTGTATCTTGAAAGCTTTTGATAATGTGTTGCTACACAAAATCTCCAGCTATGACATCTGCAGACCAGTTTTCTCACTTATCAAGTCTTTCCTCTTGAGTAGGTCCATGACGGTCGTTGTTAATAGCCAGACCTCTGAAGCCCATGAGATCAACGCAGGCGTTTCCAACACTCTCTACTAGGCCCTGCTTTATATTAAAGATCTATATACGCAGGCGATACCGAGGTTTTACTGTGCACCTCCAAAAATGTAGATGACCTTAGCGAGGGGGCAACCAAGCTTTTAACGTTTCATCATCATCACAAAACACACTTTTTTCTAGTTTTTTTTTGTCATGATAAATGAACTCTCAATGAGACTCCTTACCTGGAACGTCTATGGAGACTCAAGCTCATCGCAGACGCCGTGGGAATCGTATATACGATCCATTTCTAAAGATGCTGGAAAAATAGCCAGTTTCATGTAAACGCTTTTGAAATCTGTCAAGGCTGGAAAGTGAGGATTTGACAACTCCAATATCTATGTGGGTAAACATTTTGATGTTAGCTGGATTGCGTATGTTGTCGGCACCAATAGATGTTGATACGATTATTTTAATTAAAGCTAAAAGGATTAGCATTTAAATTCCGTTGCAGCAGTTGTCATGGTTACCTAGTTTATGCTTATTGAACCCAACAATTTAATTTTTGTATTTTCTTTTTTTTTTTTTTTAGTTTCGCCTGTCAATCAGCTTCGTTAATTACCTCGAATAATTGGACTTGACAATTGGTCTCATCCGTAATCTCCGACAAGATTTTTTTTTAATACAGGTGGGATAATTAGAAAAAAAAAGAAAAGATAATCCATTAAATAATGTCAAAAGTCAACGTAAAACGGAAATACGTCTTTGTTACGTTAATACTATTGGAAAGCCAGAAGACCTTCTTTTCACGAAATCAGTATTTCAAGAACTAACCTGATTTTAGGAAGACGATCATTCCACGAAATTTTCATCACTTCCCGATATATTACTGGAATCGAGGCTATATATATATCTTGCGGTCATGATTTCACTTATAGTAAATATTGGTACCTAGCTGTGATGTAATGAAGCGAGCTAGACAAGCAAACCTTTTGGGTAACGAGTTCGATACTAACCCATGCCAAAAGTAGACTATATATAAGTTAATTAAGAAAGAAAATGCTTTTTTCTATTAATTCCACATTTTATATAATCTCTATGTGCCGTGTCCCTTCAGGACGAACATGACTCTCCACAACTTCCTGTCTCTTGTAGCGCTTAATACATTTTCTCTTTCTGTTATTTCTCTTAAACCCTGTTTTGCAGTCCATTTACCCAAGCTCCCTAAGTATGTTATACGTTGTTTTCCTCTGTCTCTCTTGCCTTCAATCTGTCCTGTGAGTATCAGATTCTCCAAGCATTCTACCCTCATTATGTGCACAGGAAACCACAACTGTCGCTTCCTGATGTTAAGCATAAGTTTCCTTTTTGTTTCCATATTCTCTAAAACTTCGTCGTTGCTCACATGTTCGGTCCATGGTATCCTTAGCATCCTTCTGTAGAGCCACATTTCTTTTGCTTCAAATCTCTTCATCTTGAAAAAATCTCTTCATCGATGAAGAGATTGTCTATCACTCACTGCCATACAGGACAAATATCATGTAACAGGTCTGTACTTTTTTCTTAGTTTCTAGTGATTTTTTTTATTTCTTAGGACTTTGCTTAGCTTTTGGAATGCATATTTGGCTATCGCAGTACGTCTTTGGATTTCACTTTCACACTTTCCGTCCTCTGAAAAAATATTTCCCAGATATTTAATTTTTTTTTTTGATTTTGGTATCTCCGATTTGCAATTCGCACTTTGGAATCATCCTTTTGCTAACAACCACGCATTCTGTCTTCTTGGGGTTGATTATTCCTTCCTTCACAAAATTCTGTAGGGGTTTTTGAGTTGTCTAAGGAATACAAGTTAAGAGATAAGAAGTCAACCGTACGAATTATAAGTTGTCTCAAAAGACAAGAATACTACTGTTAAGAGTAAGAAATCGAACGAAATTTATTGATCTTACGGGGACTGAGCGGCTAATTCATAATCGATATTGGCGTGTTGATAAATATGAAATAACGGCCTTGTTAATTATTTTCAGGGTGTGTTAAATCAAAGGTTAACCTAAAATTATCACAATGAAATCCGTTCTGTATAAGCAAAGGCATTTAATAATTGCAAGGAAACCGAGCCTGATTCATTGATGAGAATGCATTTGCCAGAGGCCAATGTTCGAACACAATTAAAGCAGAGAAGGTTTTGTAAGCTGATGGTTAAGGAAGACATACCTTCCATTTCATATGCAAGTAGCGTAGCGGTTATCGGCACAGAAATTGGTATCAGCGGGCCGCGTTCGATTTCCGGTCTCGTCTGCTGCTTTTTTTTTTTTTTTGCGCTAATGTTCTTGGAAAAAGAATGAATTCATTTCTTCTCCCTCCAGCTATGGTTTAGATAGCAGGGTAGAATATAGTCTAGGAGAAGGACTATTGAAAAAAAAAACATTCCCCTATCTTTCCCAGAATGTCATGACAATTCATAAATAATGAAAAATAAATCTGCGGAGAGTCATGATCACCTACGTCATGAAGGAAGTTGGCACTCGAAAATAGTTTCTCTTTGTTGTGGTGTCCTCTCTCTAAAGAGTCTATGTTGGACTCTTCCGCCTACTATAAGATTAGTAGGAGAGAAGGCCTTGGGAGAACAGTCGACCAGATTGTTCAACTGTCGAACTCTCTGCCTTGAGCAGAGAGGAACCCGGACGAGGCTTTGCCGAAGGGGAGGTAGACAGTTTATGCGGGTTCTAAGGGAATATTTTTGGCCGAGCCTACGGGCTCGGAGAACCCACGGTAAACTCGGCCTTGTGCCACATACATCTCTCATTGGGGGGGGGGCTGTTAAATATTAACAGTCGAATAGATTGAACGCTGAGTCAACCGACACACACTTACTAGTCGTGTAATACTCTTCTGTTGTACTTACCGTAATATACCTGTAACACTTGTTTTGTTATTTTTTTTAACCATTTACTTGGTCACAACACTCTTGGTGTAACAATATCTTCATAATTCCCCATTAGGATTTTTGCATCATCATTATTTATGTGTTTTTTCCCTTCAGGACGTTGTCTAATATGACACAGTGAATCAACTTTCTTAGCAGCTGACGTAGAAATAGATTCAATATAGACTTCTTTCTACTTGTCAGAAGAGAATATTAGCCCGAGAAAGCATAATGAGCCACTCTCTTGGAGGTCAGCATCAGCCATACTGACGGAAGGTAGAAAGGCGTCTCTCAGATGATTAATAGAGCGCTGTTTTGTTTTGGAGGCGTTAAAATTAACAAGCCATTCATTTCCCTAGTTAAAAACAGACTATAGGTCGTTTTTAACATTAGCCACCAATTTGACCTTACCTTACTATCGAGACAGTATTAAATGATTGTGTCCTCAGACTAGATACCAAGTTTAGAGATGATGTCACCAGGAAGGTGGTTAATGAAAATTAAAAACAAACTAGGACCAAGGATAGACCCCACTGGTGGGCATCAATAGTATTTAGAAGAGTAGACGTTCAGGATAACATTCATTTTACGATTTAATAAGAAAGACATTCGTCCGGAGATACCATAACCTTTCAACTTGTAAAGAAGACCCATATTCCAAACACTGTCGACCGCTTTCGAGATGTTCAGAGCAACAGGCCGAGTTTCGCCAGTCTTATCTAAATCATGATAAACTCTTTCCGGAATAATCATTAATACATCAGCAGTTGGCCTAGATAAAAGAAAATCATATTGATTGCCTTGAAAAAGGCCCTGCGATGGGAGATGCTTAACTAATTCAACACTGATTAGTACCTCAAGTATTTTACCAAAAAGAGGTAGAAGACTAACAGACACCAGGCCAGGGTCAATAATAATTGTCGGGAAGTGCAAGAAAAGAAACTGTTGGAGTAGAAATGGCGATTTCAACAGTAAAAGGGTGGGACCTAGAAGCCAATCTAGTAGCACGTTTAAATTCATGTAGTTGGGTTACCAGGGTAAAAATCTCGTCGGAACAGTAGCCATTGAAATATTTGTAGAAAAAACAAATCACGTCTGGGAAAAAGTGACTGAAGTCGAGATGCCAAGTCAAGATCGATTATATTGCAGATCCTTCTTTGGATTTTGCCAAGAATCTCGAGATGAACAGCAGGGGCACCAGACCAGATATGACAACAGTATTCAATGCACGGACAAATGGTAGATTTGTAAACGTGAAGGATGGAATATGACAAGAAAAAACTTCTGACACGACACAATGAACTAAATGTCCCTACAATAGATGCAGCTATTGATTCAATGTAGTTGTTCCACTTCAAGTGAGTTGAAAACGTGATGCCAAGAAGGCACAGCGAGACTCTCTCCTGGATTCGAGCATCAGCCATACTGATGGCGGACAGGGAACTTTCTCTATAGTCGTTAAATGAGAATAGTTTAGTTTTGGAGACATTGCAATTTACAAGCCATTTCTTGCCCCAGTTAACCACTGATTGGAGGTCCTTTTCAAGAGCAGCGGTCAGATTAACCTTATCAACTCAGACGGAATTGCTATTGAGACAGGAGTAAATGGTAGTGTCATCTGCATAAATGCCTACTTTGGAACTGATGACATCAGGAAGATCATTGATGAAGATCAGAAATAGCGTAGGAACCAGGATGGAGCCTTGGGGCACACCAGCATTCGTGTGAAAGGATCTGGAATCGAGCCCGTTCAGAACGACATACATTTCACGATTTGTTAGGAATGATTGGATTAAATCAAACAATCGTCCTGTAATACCGTAGATTTGAAGTTTACGTAAAAGACCGGCATGCCGAATCATGTCAAACGCCTTTGGGAGGTAAGATGCTTAACCACTTCAGCGTTGATTAAAGCCTCGAATACTTTGCCGAAAAGCGGTAAAGAGACTAGTAGGACGATAATTAGAGGAGTCGGAATGCTATCCAGAGTTCATAAAAAACAGGGACGACTGAGGAGGGCTTCTAACAAGCTGGAAAGCAGGAATCAGCGAGGCAATACTTAGAGAGTTTGGAGAGAACTGGAGCCAAATCGAGAGCACATTTCTTTAGGACGACGACTGGAATCCCGTCACCTCCACTTGCCTTACAGGAATCTGATTCTGAAATGATGTCCAGTGACAGGGTTATGATTATAATACTCATTAGATCTTCAGTTCTAGGGGAGAAATCAGGTGTGGGTACTCCAAATGAGTCGAGTGTTGAGTTGGAAGAGAATTTCCGAGCAAAGCATCCAACCATATCTGCTGTAGATGTCAGGACATCGAATTGATTGAATAGAGGAGGGATTGAGGATTTGCTGTTGTTCATCACACTCTTGCAGAGCCGCCGGTAATCTCTAGAACCGAACTTGCGAGATGCTATACATGGTTTCATTTTATCAGCAAACATTAACTTCGCTTCATTGTGTACACACTTGGACTCATTACGACCAGAGACAAAGAGACGTCTGTTGCAATCATACGTGTCGCTCTCTTAAAGCCGGAAGAAGTGATTCCTGTGGACTATAGCGACCGCGCATGTAAGTGAGAACCAAGGAGATGAACGCGGTTTAATTTTGCATTTTTGAACAGAATGATTAAAAACTTAATTCCAAGGGACTTCACGAAGGAAATCACGGAACGAGTCCCAATCTGCTCGTTGATAACAGAAAGATATTCTGTTGGTAGGGGGTTCTTGACTGGTGGGAGAGCGGAAGGAGACGTTTACAGGCACTACCGCATGATCGGAGTTGCCAAGAGGGCAGGGCTGCGTAGTATGACAAGATTCAGGGATAGAGATAAAAAAAGACCGAGAAACGCGTGGGGAAGTCAACCACTTGCGTGAGAGATTGAGCGATTGAGAAGTTAAGGGTTTGGATGCCAGCGATGTCAGTGACAAAGAGTGTTTAAGCCACCTGGTATGGTTGGCATTAAAGTCACCGGACACAGATATATTTGCAAACGCGTGTAGGGAGATAGCATTGTCTATATGATCGGAAATACTGTCTAGTACGCAACAGTCTTGAGAGGAAGAGGAATAGTAGAGAAAGAAGAGATAGCTGACTGAGTTAAGGAGAGAGAGAGAGAGAGAGAGAGAGAGAGAGAGAGAGAGAGAGAGAGACGAAAACACATCTAAGAATGGACTGGAGATTCAAGAGAGAGTTCAATAGTCAGTAGGGGATGTTCGTGGACATGAATGTGGACATTAGGGTCCTTTCTAAGAGGTAGTCAGGAATCGAGAAATCAGAGAGGGGATTGGAGAGTTAAGATTAGTTTCGAAGAGAGCTAGGATATCTCGAGACTTTTCGAAGAGGAACGATTCCACACTGTAGAAGTTGGTACGAATACCAGGAATGTTGGAGAAAGAAAGTTTAAGGGGTTTAGTTGTTTTTTGTTGAGTTGGTTTAGGTTTATATCTTTTTTTTTTTACAATTATATAAAATGTCTTACTGCTGAAAAAAATAATATAGCAAGCAATCTCCGTTATAATAAACATTAGATCAAAACTTGAACTGAAGATATAATTAGTCATTGAAATGAAAATTATAATAAATTTCTTCCATAAACATATGCTGTAAATTATTAGGTGAAACACACGAATACAATAACAGAGTTTTATTCATCAGAAATGCTCTCAGTATATTTTCATGAATTAAAAGATAATATATTAGCTAAACAGGAATGAAACAGTAGTAATATATATATATATATATATATATATATATATATATATATATATATATAGTTGGATTGGT